>MU270081.1:0-10981 GCA_021432635.1 Thozetella sp. PMI_491
ATACGGATTTACACAGTTTGTTTGCTTTATTGCTTTACGAGATCTCGTACGCTTACCAAACATAAATAATTAATACGAGAAGAGGCCGATCGTTTCATTCTTCTCGCTTAAGATACCCCTCTGGTAATGGCGTCTACATGTTGTAAAAGGTGGTCACATGACCAAGGCAACCCATTTCTATTGCTAGACCGGGCTTCGAGGAATGATCGATATGCTTCTTTGGGGGAGGTTTATAATGACGTATGTACTAGGATAACTAAGGAGTTATATAGTAAGACAAATCGTCTATCTCAAGATGTTATGGACGCTATTATTAAAGTCTTACTAACCCGGTTCAAGCCGTGCAAACCTGTGGCCTTTCTATTGTCTAAAGACAATTAAGTGTAATAACTGCGCCAGAAGGCGTTAGAGAGTTCCGATGGGACAACATACTATAAAATACAACAGCGCTCGCGTCGTCCTTAATTACAACAGTTTCCAGTCCCTAATTGTTCTTTTCCTACACAGTTAATAAGTAATTATATTTCTCCAAGAGCTGATTACTTAAACCGGCTCTACTGTCTAATACTGTGTCACATATTTTTAGGCTAGCTTCCTGGGTCGTTACCGGAAGATATTTCAAGTCTGTCTTCTGTCTCGCCGTCAAATAATAATGAGATCCTAGCTGTGTAGCAGAGTGTGAGCTGTTCCCGGTCGGTCGTGTTTACAATGTACTATTCCGGGTTATAACAGGTAAGTCACCCCGGCTGCGCTCAAGATTGACTCTCGTGTTGAGTTGTTTGAGATGCATTTGGTAGAAGTTACAGACTTTTTACAGGCTTCAGCCACTCTCCTAGCGGGATACATTTGACCGGGCTTGACAAATGATTAAACAAATGTGGCAGGCATTGTTATGTCTTGTTGCTCCACCCTCAGCCTACCTGTCGAAATCCACGGAAATCCGACGCAGCTTAGGCGTAGAGTCATTCCAGTCTTATTCGACAGAGCTAGAAGGGATTGTCGCGGATGTGGAATTCTAGATGTGTATTCCGGGGGTATTTCGGTTAAATGAAGAGACAAAGAGGCAAATGGAGGAAGAGAACCTGCCCGGTTTAAGCAACGTGCGCCTTTCAGTTGTTACATCCAAAATTGCGGTAAACATTCCTGCAAGCAATACGAACTAGACTCACGAGTGGCGAGCAAAGAGCTCATACAATAGACCCATCAAGTCATTACCGAAGCAGTTGTGATATAGCTGCCACATCTTCCGCTTGCAAACTGGGCGAGCTCTAGGGCTGCTTATTTCAGGGTGTCTGACTCAGCGGCACTGAAACCGCCTCATCAATCTTCTTTATCTAGCTACCCGAATGTATAGACACCGTCTTATAGATGTAGAGACTTCACGACATCTTTGCCTTGGAGTCTGGCACCTTTCTATTCGAAGTTGTATAAGTTTAGCTCCTCACCCCTACATCGCCGACATGGAAAGTTTCTTACCCAGCCGCGGTAGATACTGCCCATCTTCATTTTCGTTTTTCGTTCCTTTGGCGGCCTACTTGCCGCCGTTTCGATACTTTCTTATCTCGACCGGTAACCATGAGGCTATGGCAGGTGATCTCCCTCGTCGGGCCGGCATTAGCCTCTATCGCCGGTGCCCTGCCCCCCCCTGAAGAATCGCTGCCACCTGATGGGCAACCTACCATTGGAAGCCCATTTGTCCAGTCTGACCAAAGCGAGCCACCCTTTGAGCACAACGGACCGATAGAAAGGCTTCCTCCTGGCGTGCATTGGAGTGTCGATACTACTCAAGCGGACCATCTTAGGCCAATTGCCCCGTCAGAGCCGTGCCCGTTATACTATGGATCTGAAGGTAAGTGATTGTTACAGCTTTATACTCCTAAACCCTCTCTAATATACCATAGATCCCTGTGACGAGGGGTATTTTGGGTTCATGACATACTACTTCAACCACTCGGCAGTAATCCTCGACCACAGTTCCCACGTTAATGTAGTACATGACCTGTCGGGAACCCTGAATATTTCGTGCGCACACCCAGAGGCCTTTGAGACTGTTGCTGGATCTTGGAACAACGCCGAGAGCCTCATTCTTATATCCTCTGTGGAGGGTTGCGGCTCCGATCACGACCGCTGCTTCTTCCACGTCGAGTCTCTCAGACATGATGCCGATGCCCTCACTATTGTTGCAACCGGTGCGCACAGGGATCCCGAGACCATCATGACCGAAGCAGAAGCTGAATGGGGATACTGGATTCCAAGAAGCCATTTCTGCAACAACGGCGGCCGTGGACAATTAGGACCTCGGAGTTCGACATCATTCAGCAACCCGGGCCCCGCCTCTCCTGATGACGACTCTGTACCTGTATCTCCTACAACTGGCTCCAAATTTGGTTCCAGAGTGATTCGGGAGGAGCCCAGTCAGTCCAGCATACAAACCGAGAACCTGGAACCGAAGAGTTCTCCTTGTGCGATAAAAGGCAAAGACGCCTACGGCCTGCCCAAAGCCGATATCGGTTCCAGTTTTGATGATTGTCTCGATAAAATGTTTGGCGATGTACAATTGAGCAACAACAATGAAAACCAGATATTTGTTGACGTTACCTCTCCCGAGTATTCGAAACAGTCTACCGATCTCGCGGCTCGCGCACCAGAGTGGCCAGAGTGGCTTGACAAAGCTAAAGCAGCGGTATCAAATTTTGTCAAGAATGCTGGAGAGAAAATTGTAGAGCTTGCGGACAAGGCCGTCAAGGTTATCAAGGATGTGACAACAATATCCAAGTCACTCAGAAAGGATCTCAGCTTTAAACTTCCAGATCCGACTGCTAAAAAGACGGACACCAAAACCGATAAAAACACGAGTAACAAGAACGACAAAAACGCGAGTGACAAGAACGATAAAAACGGAAAAGGCAAGAATAAAAAAGGCAAGGATGTTAAACAGGTCAAGTCGCCCTGGGGAGACGACTCCATCTTGCTCGGAGCCTGGAACACTACAGAGAAAGAGGGAACGAAGACTTCGGCATACCTGAAAGTTTTCTGTGTCGGCTGCGGTATCCGCGGCAATGCAGTCTTGCAGGGAAAGGTATCATTCAACCTTATCGACGGGTTTAAAGAGGGCTATGTCGAAGTGAACGCCTCCTTAACCGCCGGTTTGAAAATTGGAGTCGACGCGAAGATCCAATATGAAAACAAGTTTGGCACTGAATTATTCTCAATCGGTCTTCCTGGCTTATCGTGGGGTGTCGTTACGATAGGGCCGAAGGTCACTCTTTTATCCGAGCTTGAGTTTGTCGCCAAAGCCGAAGGCAGACTTCTTGCTGGTGCTGAGCTAGGGATCCTTGCTGGCCATGCGCGCCTGGACATAATTCACAGCGATCAGTCTGCGAGTTCTGGCTGGAAACCCGAATTTAAGCCCGTCCTAGAAGCCGAGGGAAGCATCTTGGTCTCCGCATCCCTTGCCTTGCCGCTCAAGCTTGGAATCGGCATCAGTATCCCGAAATTTGAGAAGTCACTCAGTCTCGTCAGTACGCCGTCGCTCAAGGCGTCAGCAGCTGCCGCCGCGAGTCTTAAACTAGACGACGGGGCTATTACAGCGGGGTTCAAGGACATAGATGGCTGCAAAGGCGTTAATACGAAAATTAGCTGGCGTTATAAACTCGAGCTTGATCTTTTTAGCGCCAAAACCTTTGGGCTTTACGACACAGATGATAACGTGATAGCACAAAATTGCATTGAGTGGGTGCCACCATTTTCCCATACGCCTAAAGGTCTTCTAACCAAGATATTCCAGGATCGGTGGTTCCAAGTCGAAGACCCCAGACTCTGTCACGGCGCCGCCGTCATCTCAACCGGAGGATGTCACAGATCAAACCGAGGGAAAGACAGAGATAGACTACGATTTGAAAGAGGTCCCTGCTAAACCTTACAACCAAACTGATCGCTTGGAAATGACTACTCTAATCGACCCCGACGCCTCGGTTAAGCTCGTTTATTGCGAGGATCGCAATGTCTATGTCGTCGGCAGTGGCATTAACAGCGAGAAATGCTCGGAGTTGTGGACTGTAACTCGAGACACTGTCGTTCGCACTGGCACCGGAGGTATCTTGCATTACTACAAGAACACTATGGAGAAACTCGGCGTTAGCCGGGTACGTTTGTCCTATGCTGGGGTATTAAATGGTACTCTGCCATCCGTTGCCATCTCGTTTATCTTGGCGACCGATGGGAACAAATCCCCGAGCAGTTCAACTTCCGGCGACAAAAGTTCAACGAGTTCAGACTCACAGTACCTAGCTGTGGACAGCCTCTATGAGGCGTTCGGGTTGCTTGTGTGCACTTACGA
Organism: Thozetella sp. PMI_491; assembly: GCA_021432635.1. NCBI lineage: Eukaryota > Fungi > Ascomycota > Sordariomycetes > Chaetosphaeriales > Chaetosphaeriaceae > Thozetella > Thozetella sp. PMI_491. The sequence goes on from MU270081.1 coordinate 4,340, forward strand.
CGAAAGCCAAGCGGAGAATCACCAGGGGGCACGCCTATTCCTGGCCAAGAACCTCGATGCCGGGGTGAAGACTCTGCAAAGCGAGGAAGTAATGGAGTCTATCACTGGAGGCAAGGTCACAGCTTGCTACCCATTGCCAATCCGCAAGACGATTTTCGTGAAAGATATTAACAATTATCAGCGGTATATGGAAGGTGGGGAGAATACCCTTTTCTTAGGGTTACCAGGAGACGATTCAAAGGAATAAAACCTATGTATCCAACCTGGGCAGGAATATTCCTCTTACTAGTATTAGGATGGGAAGGATCTAACCCCTACTATTTCTTTTGTTTTTGGGCTCCCTAGAATAATAGTAATAATTATAATGAATCTGGGATGGAGAACGTGTTTTTCTTTTCGGCCTGATCTGTCTAGGGTAAAAATGGGCTTAGATTGGACTTATACTCCTTTACTTTATGTATAAGTAGCGATAGAGCTGCCTTTCTTAATGTCACAGTTGGGCGTTACATAACAGAGTGAAGGGGTAGGAACAGCGCTAGCGCAGCGAATAAGAAGAAAATTCGTGTCCAAACTAACCTCTGACCTCTATCTCCTTACTTCTACCGCTTTCTTATAGTTTACGCAGCGTAGGCGCTGCTGCTGCGCACCGATCGCTGTGTCAAGGTATTCCAGCCCTAATTCCAACCCCGAGTTTCCGGCACCTACCTACGTAATACTGCAACGTCGGTTCTCTCAAAAGCTGAGAAGCCCATTTCCAGAATTTTTGATTTTGTCAAGAGCAAAGGTGAAGGCAAGATCTTCCTTCTCTACGGACCTCCTGAAACAGGCAAGACATTAACGGCCGAATGCATGGCTGACGATACACGCCGCCCTCTGCCAAGCCTCAGCGTGAATGATGTCATATCTAATCTTGGAGACACCGAGAACAAGCTGCAAACTTGGTTCTCGCTTGCTGCAAAATGGCATGCTGTCCTTCTCGTCAACAAGGCGGATATATTCTTGGAGCAACCATGAGAAGGCGATGTGACCAGAAATCGGCTTTCTACTGCTTTCTTAAGGACCATGGAACACGCCCAAAATGTTCTCTTTCTCACTACAAAGCGGCATAGTCATATTGACGACTCTTTCATCTCAAGAATCACAAGCCAAATCCAATGCCAAGAACTTTCCAAGGAAACAAAGGCGACGATCATATCGAGATTGGTGCTGACATTCGTAGATAAAAGCCCTATCTAATTCGAGCAGGTGGCGAAGAGTTATTTAATAGAGCACTGTGGGCCGCTTAATGGAAGTCAGATACGAAAAGTGCTCCAGGAAGCCGTTGAAGCTACAGAAGTACAATGTCGAAGGGACCGGAAGTTTGAGGCCGAAACCAACCTAGCCCTCCAGAATGCAATGATGCTGATGGTAAAACGCAATCACATCAAAGTTGGGCTAGAAAGACTGGCACAATTTCGGTCCTACCGTGATGAGCTTAGAAGTAGGTCCGAGGCGCTTTGAGCTAAAAATAAGGAAGACAGACTATTTAGCAACTCCATCGGCCGCGAAGTAAATCTAGGTAGAGATGGAAAAGTTTCAGAGGAATACTTGATGAGACTGAATTGAGGAGACTCTGGGTTATGAGCCACTTTCAAAGCTGCCGGGGGATGCTTCTCAAGTTTTCACATTTCACCTCGCCTAATCAAAAGATACAGCCTTCTTAAACATTCAGGCCAGTGATTGCATAAATACGAAGAACCTGGCTAGAAATTAACTCTTATATCTGACAATTCGTATTAAAAGATAATACAGTAGTGCTTAATGTGTTCGTCGTATGCTTGATTTCGATCCTCAATATGATCGCAGCTGTAGCAGTACTAGAAGCACAACACGCCATAACAGCAAGGATAGTTGCCACAATAGTTACAGAAGACGTTTAATTAGACCATCGAATTTACAATGCGTGGTTACAAGGTGCTAATTTGCCTAACCTACGCCGATTGAGATCATGGTATAGAAATTATATATTTAACTTAGCTGTAATAGTTACTACCGGCTGCAGCCAGGTAAGATATAAGGGATCTTAGTCGTGGAGGAGTAAATCTACAGTGCGGGGAAGGGAGCTCGTCAGCCACCCCGTGCCGGGCCACATACAAAAGAAGGAGGTAACGCTCCGAGGCGGGAGCATCTCCATTATCTGCGAAATCTCAGCGCACATCCCGTCAGTGAAGCCCTAGAGCCATCATATGCTGGCACAATATCTCTCTTCTCACTTTTTGCCAACTATGTTGCCTTTCGCCCCTCTAGGTTTTGCGATCGTAGGTATTGCTGCCGCTGCTACCACTGGCACAGATCCGGTGTTTGAGCCAGCCAATTTTGACGCGAGAACTGCACTCGGTCAGAGAGGTATCGACATCACTCAGTACCTGGATCTCAATGTTTTGCGTGATGGCTCCGACGCCTTTTGCGACATTTCCGTAAGAAAGGCCAAGTTACAATGTGAAGGAGAATGCTAACCTACAGCTCTCTCGGGAAGTGTAACATACTCAATCGAGTCTACGGTGGCGATGCAGTCTTCCTAAGAGGCACTAGCGAGTATATAAATTTCACACACGGATACTGGTCGGCACGTCAAAGTGACGTTAGTCCTTCCTGCATCTTCATCCCGGCAGCAGCATTTGATGTTTCCACATTTGTCCTGCTCTCCCGTGTCACGCGATGTCCATTCGCAGCCAAGAGTGGAGGCCACGCGACCTTCGCAGGAGCTTCAAGCATAGAGAGTGGAATTACCATTTCCCTGGCGAAATTAAAGGGTATTCGACTTTCCCCTGACAAAAGGATTGCCTCGGTTGGGGCCGGAAACCTTTGGGGCGACGTGTACCGGGAACTCGCCAAATCCGACGTGAGTGTCATAGGGGGCCGGCTGTACGATATCGGCGTCGGCGGCCTAACAACTGGGGGTACGATCTTTGCGTTTATCACCCCGCTGGACAACCAGTTATGGCTAACACAATTCAGGCGGCATCTCGTACTTTTCGGCTCAGTACGGGTGGGCATGTGATAATGTAGAGAGCTATGATGTGAGACTGCTGAAGCTATGAATAACTCGGCCTACTGACATATAGTAGGTTGTTACCGCGTCCGGTGTTATACTTCAAGCTAGCGCTAGTCAACATCCCGATCTTTACTGGGCGCTGCGTGGTGGCGGCAACAACTTTGGCCTCGTCGTAAATTTCAACCTCAACACGATATCTCTGCCGGGTGGCCTTATGTGGGGTGGCACCAGAACATATCTATCAGACTCGTTTCCGGCAGTCGAAGAGGCCTTCGAGGGCGTGATTGAGGATACGCCCCAGGATCCGGGAGCAGGGCTTTGGCTTCTCTTCGCAGCTGTGGGCGGGATCGAGATTGCAGCCCCCGCCTTGTATCACCTGCAGCCCAATGCTGGGAATGCTACGATCTGGTCCAAGTTCAATGAAATCCCAGCCACGGATGACACGACCCGAACACGCGTATTGGCAGACTGGGCCGAGGAGACCACCACCGGTAGCCCCGGCGGGCTGCGACAGATCTACTACCCCATATCCGTCAAAGCAGACTTGGGTATTCTCCGCTTTGCCCGGGAGCTCTTCTTCGAGACCGTAGTGTCGGTAACGGATGTGTCCGGCATCCTCCCTTTGATTGCAGCTCAGGGCATCACTACCCCGCTGCTGCAACAGATGCGCAAGAACGGCGGCAACGCCCTAGGACTTGACGAAGCTAACGGCCCATTGTATATCATCCACATGGGCGCGACATGGGAGAATATCGAAGATGATTCTACCATATTTCAGTGGATGACGACGGTACTCCGAGGCATAACTGCCGAGGCCAAGGTTCGGGGTTTGCACAGCGACTTCATCTATATGAACTATGCAAACCAATTCCAAGACGTGATTAGCAGCTATGGTGCCGCAAATAAGGACAGGCTCAAGACCATCGCATCAAGATATGATCCAACGCGGGTATTCCAGGACTTGCAGCCAGGGTATTTCAAGCTTGACCATGGCCCTATTCCAAATCCAACTGGTTTCAATAGGTAATCAACAGGGCACTTCTCATTTAATCTCTTCAGAGTATATTTCATCTACACCACCGGCGTCCTTGTCATCATCGGCTCGTACGCGGTTGGCCCTCTCTTTTGACTGTCTCGAGCGCCTTAGGAAATACGAGCATTACCAGAATCTTGAGTGGAAAGCCAACGAGACTCTCCATTTACGGCAATTCTTTCTGCGTAACATCTCCAAATATAGATAATCGATGTTAGAGTGTTTAGCTAAAGGAATCTTCGGTTTAGATATCCACCTCCTGCTGGTGGAGAACGAAAGGATTCCAGAGAGCTCGAAGTTCTCCTTCGAGGAGGACGATATCGGACTCCTCTATTGTCTCTTCCCAAGGATACAAGTAACGCTCCACCCGAACATCGAACCCTTCTCGGACATTCAGACGAAAAAATATAGTCTTCCACTCTTTTACTCGCTCTCGGGCAGCTGCGTAGTTGTGAACCCACTTGGACGACGGCTGCCGAACCGTCAGTACCGTAGATAGGCGGATGGTCAAAAAGCGTAGCTCGGTGACAAGGTCAAGCGCCCCGGAAAGCAAGGGAGTGAGGGTGTCAAACGCATCACCGTGGCACTTCACATGGACAATGATGCCTCGTATACACATCAAGGTCGCTGGGCGTTGCTTTGCGAATAGGAAAGCCACTTCGGCGTCTTCGAACTCCAGAGTGGCATTGTGCCACAAAAGCGCGCCAAGCTCGCGCGTCATCTTCGGGCTCACTTGTGACAGGTTTCGAATGAATCGGTAATCTGATGGTGTTCGATACTCGCACATGCAGTCATCTAGCATATAGGTGTTCTCGTGGACCTCGTCCGAACACTGCGGGTCAGGATGCATGACACGTGCCACTCTCACCTCAACAGGCTGCCACGGATCCGAAGCAACGCTGAAATGGCTGTTTGAACTGTTGCTTTCACTGCCATGAGACCCATCAAGGTCGCTGTCCTGGTCATCAGGCAACTCTAGCAACTGGGTTGCGACCTCCCGGCTGGAGGACCATCCAGAAGGCTCTTGGCCCTCGACGCTGCTCTCGATAGCTTGGTATATAGAAAGCAAATCTACCTGTCGTGGCGGTTCTCCTTGATTGCCGCGCTGGTCGATGTTGCGCGTGCTGGGGCTTCCGGCGACAAAGATTGGGTAGTGTACTTCTGGGTAGTGTGTCCTATAGCGTCCATCCCCGATCTTAAATCGGATTCCCTCTCCGATCGCATCTGGGTGAAGATCGCAATGGCGCCCGGGGTACAACCGGATAAGAAGGATGCGGTAAATATAGTCTCGGATTTTGAGAGGAAGACGAAAAAATGGAAACGCGTTTCCTGGCACTTCATTGTCTTCAGATTGATCTTGCATCGGGTCGAAGGATTGAGCATAGACATATCGTGGCACAGGCTCAAAGTGGTAAGGGAAGAGATCAAAGGAGCCAAACCCAGACGTGTAGTCAACATCCGTCTCGGGATGATATATCCTCAAACTAGAGCTTTCAAACTCCATATTCATGGCTAGGACATCTGACACATACCAAGGTGTTTGGCAGGAAATGTTTTATTAATCAGTCCAGGCCAAAGATCACCTGACAGGGAATCCGCAGGGTTTGTCTCCGCACAGCCTAAGTTTTATAGTTAAGAATAGCGGTGTGAATTTCCAAGGCCCGGTTAGCTCAATCGGTAGAGCGTGAGACTCTTAATCTCAAGGGTAAGTAGCCACTGCAGTCTAGACATCATAGCATATCTAACGAACGGCGCAGTTGCGGGTTCGACCCCCGCATCGGGCTCAATTCCTGATGCACCACCTTCAACAAGTGGTATACGAACTGTTCACCTTCTTTTTTACAGTCCCCCCCATAGGAGTTTTATTTTTTTGGGGGAGGGGTGCGGGTTTTTGGGTTTTACTTTCTGCTGTTGAATACACGTCTTATATAAAATCCTTGGTAGTTGCGATCACAAACTGCTGTGATGTGATGTGCACAGACTAGATACTTCTAGATTTTGCACAACTCTGCACAACTCCTGCTAAGCTAGCCCTGGTCAGGCCCCTGTTAATGGTCCTAGTCTAGTTTGGGTACCTGACAAGGAGGGGACTTCCACACCGTAACGCGACGCAGAATGCCAAATCCTCTGACATCCTAACAGGATATTCACCACTTTTAAGGGTATTAGATCATTTTCATCAGTATTTGTTGATGTCTTATTGTGCTTTGCAATTTAGAGTCGAACAGCGTAGGACCGTGCCATCCTAGCTTCAGCTGTGGTGCGGTGGCAATTAATCAGCGGTGTGTGGGAGAAGGTGTAGCTTGATAAGATTTAACTGCATTGTAGATTATATACTAGCTATCTGGTCATAGGAGCTAATTAGCACAGCCCGGTTAGCTCAATCGGTAGAGCGTGAGACTCTTAATCTCAAGGGTAAGAGATCAAAACACGTTACACCTCAGTACGAGCCCTAATGGATCATGTAGTTGCGGGTTCGACCCCCGCATCGGGCTCAATTCCTGATGCACACATCTAAGATGTGGTTACCTTCGACCTAAATTTTTAGTGGGGGAACTTTAATTTTTTTTGGGGG
>MU270081.1:78941-102899 GCA_021432635.1 Thozetella sp. PMI_491
ACACAAGATAGATACTAATACACGATACGGATTTACACAGTTTGTTTGCTTTATTGCTTTACGAGATCTCGTACGCTTACCAAACACAGACTATATATATGGTTAGTATATCTAATTATAGTTTAGGAGCTTAAAGGATTATATACAGTAACATAGGAGTGCCTAGAGGTGTAGCGAAAGTAATGGTTGCCACCGTGGCTGGGATCCTTATAGCAGCCATGCCTGCCATCCTTGCCCACAAGGGCGCTCTTTAAGTAGGGCAGGCACTAGCTCTCGCGAGCTGGGCCAGCTATACTCTAATCGTATGGAGCGTGCCCGGCACTATAAGCAGAGCGCCAACCGCCCTTGGCGGCAGCCTTCTTCTTCTTGACCATTATACTACTCGTTAGCACTTATAACTATGCAACTAAAAGCTTGTGAGTACTTACTACACTTGGGAGGTATAGTAAATATTGGTTTGTTATCTAGTAGTGTTCCGTTAGTCCTGAAAACGCTAGTAACTGATTGAGCGATCTCACTATTGTTGTTGCTGTTGCTGTTGCTGCTGTGGTTGTTGTTAAGGCTAAAAAGGAAAGGGGTAAAAATAATGCAGCGAGCTGGTAAAACGGTCCCTTATATGATCGTGGAAGTAGCTGTGGCTGATTTGAGAGTGTTTTCCTACTGTCCTTACAGCTATTGTTTATTACTTATTGTTCCTATTGTTCTTATTGTTCCCTACTTTTCCTATAAAGCAGCTGTTTTGCTATTGAGAGCTTAAAGGAGCGTATAAAGAGCTGTACAACAAAGCAGTGATCACGTGAGAGCTTAGTATGCTATTTTTGGAATAAAACGCTTTCAACAAGCCGTTTTGAGTGATCTAGTCGAGCGCTACGAAAAGAAAAGAGAGCCTGTGTTGGATCGTGGGTTTGTAGCGTTGCTCGATCTAGTATGGAGGATCTAGAGCTCTGACGAGCTCTGATTGGACCACAGCCGATCTAGTGCGGAGAGTCACATGATCGGCTGAGGGCCATTTAGGGGCTCGTTCGAGCAGTCAACTTAGCTTACAGAGAACACATCTAGACATATACCAATACAGAGGATCTTTTACCCAGTTGTTTTACGTTTGTTTGTTTTACAGTACCGAGATCTCGTAATACTAACCAACACCAAGAGACTGCAGAGCGAGCGAGCAGCGTACTGCGCTAGCGCTTAGACAGAGCCTAGATATGTGCTATTGGCTCTTCTCAAGAAAATACAGGTGGAGTCTGCAGGACTGTATAGGGAGCTCAGTCTGCGAACCCTCGAGGTCTCCGTTTCCTGAGAGCCGTGAATGCATGGCAGGAGTGCAACATACCTAGGCTGGTAAGCTGGGTCCAGGGCAGCCAACTACTTCTACCCTTCTCCTCGGAGACTAGAGCAGAGTGAGGCTCAATTGATCGGTTGCATGGGCGCTGGTAAATTTCAAGGATGATGCATAGGTACCTTTTGTTGCCAGACGTGGGACCAAATTCCACTTTTTAATACATGCTTACGAAACTGCGTGAGGCGTAGGATTGTACATGGTAGGCACATGTGCCTTACAATCAGTAGGGCCTGTTAATTAATATCATATATAATTGACGAGGTCCCGACACGGATGGCCACTGACCAACCGCCAACATGCAAGCTTGTTGCCCCGAAAATGCTACATATGCTGACCTTTTCCGGTTGAAAAGTGTGTTCCATGCGTCTCCCCTTCTTATCAGTCCTACTACGCCTCCAGAAACACACTATGGACTCCTTGGTTCAATACGCCGTGTGCATCATCACTTTAGTAAGGCCTTATTCTCATCGATACAACTCTCGCAACTGACCACTGGCTCTTGCTTTTTATTAGTTCCTCCTTGCTCTGGGCTCTCGCCTGGTTTCCAATCCTCTGAAGGCGTACCCGGGTCCCTTACTGGCGCGGATCACACACGGATATGCCGGCTGGCACGCTATTAAAGGAGATGTTCATCTCGTAACATACCTAAATCACCTCAAATATGGTAAGGTCATAATTGGGTTGATTTGCGTTGACTGATCGTTGATGTATCCGCCTGGCTGTTTTAAAGGTCCTGTTTTCCAACAAGCTCCGAACCGACTCGTTTTCAACACCTTGACAGCTCTCCAGGGTAAGTATCCGTCTAGTTTACCGTTTTATATTTGGCTAGCCTCCAGCTAGATGAGAAGCTGAAGATGAACTACTCTAGACATATATCTCAACCCTCTTATTTCCAAGCCTCAGATTTATGCGTTCGCCCGGTTTAAGAGCACACCGAGTGTCTTTACAGAACTTGGCAAAGCAGACCACCGCCGTCGGCGCAAAGCTGTTGGACAAGCCATATCTGATCGTTCGATGCGCGAATTCGAGCCAACCATGATTTCTCAGATTGATATTTTCCTCATGCAGCTTCTGCGCTCTAGCCAGCGAGGACAAGTCGTGGAAATGTCATCGCGATGCAAGTGGCTCGGCATGGATATCATCGCTCTCCTCGCGTTCGGCTCTTCTTGGAAGACACAGACAGAGGAGACTTTCCGAATCTGCCCTAGGGCATTCGCTGCTCTCAACAACAGGGTGTACCTGTTCATGAATTGGCCCAGGACACATAAAATTGATCCCGGCGTGCAGTGGCTAGCCAAGGGGCACATCGAGAAGTTCCGCAGGATCCTAGCAGGAATGATTTCTGATCGCATGGCCTTGCCCAGGGATGCCATGCCCGACCTCTTTTCATTCGTTGCGAGTGATGAGACAATTGACCAGGCACAGCAGGAGGGCATACGAAAAAGTGAAATCTGGGGTGAGGCGGGTGTGTTCGTCAATGCAGGCAAGTTCGCGACTAGCCCATCCTTGACTGCTAATTAGTACTAAAACTCTCTGCACAAAGGTGGAACGACTACAGCGACAGCTATATGCACTGCCTTGCACTACCTTTCGCAAGATCCATCGGCCTATGCCCGACTCGCCTCGGAGGTGCGGGGTACATTTTCTTCGGGTCGTGAGATTCGACATGGGCAACAGCTAAACAGCTGCAAATACCTTCGCGCTGTCCTTGACGAGTCGATGCGTCTTTCCCCTCCAACGCCTGGCGTGATGTGGCGTGAGAAGGACCCTTTCTCCACCGAGGCTCTAGTGGTAGATAGTCATGTCATCCCGCCAGGAACCCTCGTTGGTGTGGGTGTTTACAGCTTGATGCACAATCCTGACTACTTCCCGGACCCTTTTGCCTTTCACCCTGAGCGGTGGTTGGAAGGAGATGCCGAGACGCCGGAGGAAATGGAGGCACGAGCTACTATGCGACGTGCCTTTATCCCGTTCATGGTGGGAGATCGCTCGTGCGCAGGCAAAGCTATGGCGTACCTCGAGACGAGCCTGACTGTGGCCAAGACTATCTGGTATTTCGACTTTAAGAGACCGCCAGGACGGGCAGGCCAGCTTGGAAACGGGCGCAAGGGGGCGACAGGCGGTAGACATCGCCCAGGTGAGTACCAGCTTTATGATAGGTTCATGTCGGAGCACGAAGGACCAAATTTGATTTTTTCGCCGCGAGAGAAGTATTGGGAGGAAATCAGGAAGAATTAGGGTGCACTTCCGAGTCAGGTTTGCAAGACTGCCGAACTGCAGTACAAATCAGCCTGTTGGTTGCCTTTTATTTGTGACACTCGAGCTAGGCAGCAAACCCTGCACCGCATGGAGTGTTGGCTGTTTGTTGCAGACGATGCAGATGATCCAAAATTGCAACAGTCACATAGATACAAATTCATATGTTGCAATGGGCTGCCGGAATTTTATTCATGAGTTGGAACACGACTGAATCCGCTTAAAATCCACCGTGCATACACCACTCGTCGAAGGGCAGGATTCTACATAGGTCTAGATAGCGAGTTTGAACCAGTATATAATTAGAGCCAGCGTCCTAGTAACTCCAATAGTGCCCTTCCTCACAATTAGAAATCCTTCTCTGCGGGAGCATGCAATGATCAAAACCGCAGGCGGTGAGAGTATATTTAGCTATTGTTCAACCCTTGTACAAGCGTCACCAACTACGATACGCATTCTAATGGTGCATATCACTCATCCTTTTTGTGACCAGAAATTGTTCTTCAATATAGAGCCGTAATTTATCCACAATGAAGGATTGCTATACATTGAAAGAGGGGAGGACTCCGTGGTCTGTGAAAACGCGTGGTATCCGTGAACACACCACGCAACACACAAAAGACCCTCTTAGTCTAGTAGTCGTAGCGTGGAACAAGTACCTCTGACATCGTGATGCACTTGGAAGGGCCACTGAAACGACGTAAGTCTCATGGTACGGGGGGAAGCAGGCAAAGCGAAGGTAAAAAGAGGCTCCCTGAATTCTGATCAAGGCATGAGGGATGGGGCGAAGCCCCGTGATAGCAGTAAAAGAGTGTATTAAGTTAGGTTGACTAAGGAATATTAAGGTGATAGTAATGATCGTAATAATCCGTCGTAACGATGATAATCGTAGTGGTTGCCCCTAATAAAAGAAAGCAAAAGAACGCTGTCTACAGTCTTATTTACATAGGAAAAGGGAGGTGCTGCCTCACGTGATAAAGCTCACTTGGTCCCTAACCAGGCTAAGAGAAATCCCCAGGGTGAAAAAGCTGGACCTAGTACCTTACCCGAGATCAGTACTCAGGGATATCTTCACCAACGTCAACCGTGCCCCTTTATACAGTAAGGAATGTCACTGCTAAAAGTCACCAGACGAACGGTTCAATACCCCAATGTTGTCATTACAAAAATTACACGTACGCCGTGGGGACAAATATACAGAGTAGCCACCCAAATTAACTCTTTTTTTCCGATTAAACTGGAAGTCGATTTTGCAAATCACTACGGTGTGCTTTCTATAGCTGCTCTTTATTCCGTAATATACTTCTACCTGAATCGGGCTACCTAAGAGCATGAACTAACTGCGAAACCACACAAGGTAATCCTTATCTGCTAATGCAAAAACTGGTTAAACCAGCTCACCGCTGCGTCTTTCCCGCGCGCCATGGCGTCGCGCTCACCGGGTACGGTGGGATCTCCACGCGTCATGCAGGCATGCTGGACGCCGGGGAAGTGCTGGTAATCGAATGGCACGTTCGCCAGCCCACCGTTGAGGAGCTTCTCGAACGTGTACATCTTCAGCTCGTGCGTGTAAGTCTCGTCGATCTCTGGGGCGAGAAGCTGCACAGGAACGGCCACCTCGTCGATGTCCTTCTTGCTCAACCAGGTAGGGTGTCCAGCCGAGATGCAGTCGACGAGCGGCGGCTGGTGTTCCTTCGCGCCCAGGCGCATGACGGCCCAGCCTCCAAAGCAATACCCGACGGCGCCAACCTTGGCGTACTTTGCACGCAGGGCTCGCGCGCACTCGAATATCTCAGGCTCCCGGACGTCGCGGGAGTTGTTCGCGGTGAAAGTCTTCATGTCGACCTCGTGAAAGCGGCCGGCCAGAATCGGCTCGAACGGCAGGATGGTCCCGCCGAAGAAGTCCGGGACATAGACGGTGGCATTAGCCTCTTTGGCGTAGTGGTCTGCCAGGATCCGGGCGTTGGGGAAGGTCCAGCCTAGGGCATCGTGGATGTAGAGCACCGCGCGGTCGGGGTTGTCACCCGTGATGTAAGCGTCATTCTCGCCAAGCTTCCCGACCCGACCAACCGGCGTGCCATCCCACTCCACGGCTTTGAGGCAACAAGACGAGAAAGACATGACTGATCCGATGTGCTTTGCTATTCGAAAGCTATCCTGCGAGTTCGTGAGCTTGAGGAGGGATGTTTGAAAGAAGGACGCCAGCTTCATTTATGGACGTAGATTGGCTTCACAATACGTACCGATATTCCGGTACGAGAGCTGGTTAGCGTAGTGTGCAAATGTGGCATCGGGTGGCGCTTTACCCATTGCTACCCTGCAAGAACCTGGTCGTTGGTGGGTCTAATCCGGGGAGGAAATGCAATACAAGATGTTTCCACTAGAAGCTAGTGCGTCCGTATAGATGGCTTGGAATCCATACGATACGATGGGTCCTACAGTACAGTACGTGAATTGTTAGCTTAGAACCTGCCTGCTTATCAGCAATCCTGTCACCAAGCAACAAATGTATTGGTCTGGTGCCAGATGAGCCGGATGAGTAGGCGATACAATACTCGCCTCTCCGCGGAGTCGTATTCAGAACAAATAACGGACCCATTTCTAAACTTAATTGGCGACTTCACCAATCGGCGGGACTAACAACTTTACCAATCAGTCGTGCCAACGGAGCAGTAACTTTGCCAAGCTAACAGTCTTTCTGGGACCAGGGTGTAGGGCTGGGCTGGGAAGCCCTTGGTATTGGCCTACCGTGCCGCTTGAGCACAGGTTGGTTCCACATAGTTGAAGAATTCTGCACCCATATAGGGAAGTGCTATAGCAGCCCCCACGGCGACAACGCGGGCGAGTCGGATATAACCTACTTCCGCTTCGATGTATTCAGATTGAGCACTGTAGTACGTATCTTGATGACAATTCCAAGAACCATATGGAAACTGGAGGAACGACTGCCGTGGGAAGAGATGTTGAGTCTGGCCAAATAGGATCACAAGGCGGCCTTGTAACATACTCAGTTATTTCGCAAGGGCTGCTTGAGACATTGCGACTACTTTGTACACTGCTATTATTCTCAAAGCCCCCAGATATGCTTCTCAGGAACACAGACATCGTGCAAAGCATGACGAGAGACCGAAAAGCGGCGTGGTTAGATGGTTAGGAGGGTGAGGCTCACAACTGAAGGCAAAGAACGCCTTCAACAACCCATCCCCGTCGCGGTTGGGCAGCTATTCCACTAAAAGCTGGTTCTTTAGTCGGGCTGACTAGGGTCTTGATGGTAGTAAGGCTAGTCCCTAGGAATAGGGTAATATTTCCAGATTCAAAGTCGTACATTGTTGGAAATCACATGAGAAGAGAAATACCTCGTTCAAAGGTAAGGGTAGCTTTGTATGAAAGATATCTTTCGGCCGTCAGATAGAGTACAACTGCGCTGGCACACTAAAATGTGGATATCTAACAAATGATCAATCAGTCTGACCTAAGTGTCCCGGGGGTGTAACGTTAACTCATAAAACATGGAGCGAATGCTGGAGAGCCGAGGTTGCTTGGTAGCCACTCTGGAGTCATAGTCACACTAAATCGATGGATTTTAAGAACATCTCGCTGTGGAAGTTCCCAATGAAGCTCGATGGGCCATCGGACGGTGTAGTCGCGGCTCAAAAGGAAGGCGGAGGAAGTAGTTATCGGAGGTTCCGGAAGAGGCAATATATAGCACCGAATTGGTTACCGCCACCTAATACATTAGATTTTCAACCTAGTTACGATCGAGTTCCTTCCCTCGTTCACTAAAATATGAAGGATGAGAAGACCACTCTGTGTGAAATCGGAGTGCAGGCTCAATTAGCCTTCCCGCAGATCGGCTCAAGTACGGCTATAGAGCTCTGAGAGAACCTAGTAACTGAATAAGGGAAGTACGGAGCCAACTATTTGTTCCTCTCCGTCGTCTTCCTTGGTCTAGGGTGTGGCGGTGGCAGCGCCAACTTCTCTGGAGAATGGTCGGGAACCTATCCGAGCGTATTGACACTAACTCGGGAATGTGGGTCTAATGCGGCAGATGGCGGTCTTGAGCGCCCCCCAGCTAGAGACTGCAGCTATTTCGACCGCCGTGCCCCGGTTTCATCCCGGCTAGGAACGGGTTTCCTTGAGCTTGTTCTTTGCTCTTCGGCCGACGCCCTGGTCTTGACATTGACAGCGCCCGCAGCCCACAGGGCGGGATATTTACATTAGGTAAGTAGCTCCGCCTGCCGACTTTCGGAGCACAACCACAACCCCTTGACTCACTGATAAGTATATATCGAGTAACTCACGCGGTTTCTCGCCGGCTTGCGGGATCAATCGACTAGAGGCAAGCTTCAGCTCCCAGATGATCACTTGTACTCGCAGCTAGACGGGACACGGGCGACAGCACAACCACACCGCCTCAACTTGCCCCTCCGCGTTGGGATCCGCCAAGATACCCCGGACCACGCTCCGGCGAACTAAAGCAACCCCGCCGGTAGCCGAGACGAAGAGCAGAATGACACGCTTTGGCAAGGCCGCGAAAGAACTCTTCCTCTTTGATCCCTCCTACCGCAGCCTCAACCATGGTGAGCTACCCCTGCTAAGAGACTCAATCGGCTTGCTCACGCCGGGCAGGCTCCTTCGGTGGCATCCCCAGGGCGATCCGAGACAAGATGCGGGAGTATCAAGACCTGGTAGAAGCACAGCCCGACCCCTTCATCCGGTATGAATACCCCAAACTCCTCGATGAGTCGCGTGCAGCTATCGCCGAGCTCCTGCATGCGCCCGTCGAGACGATCGTGTTCGTCGCCAACGCTACGGTGGGAACGAACACCGTCTTGCGTAACCTCCAGTGGGATAGCGACTGCAAGGATGAGATTCTGTACTTCAACAGCGCGTATGGCGCCCTAGCCAAAACGGTCGACTATATCGTCGACAGCGGCTACGGCCGTGTGTCGGCCAGATCTATCGAGCTCATCTATCCTTGCGAAGATGAGGAGGTCATCGCTGCGTTTCACGCCGCAGTTGAGGCATCCCGAAAGGCAGGGAAGCGGCCGAGGATCTGCCTCATCGACATTGTCTCGTCGCTGCCCGGATTGGTCTTCCCGTACCAGGCCCTAGTCGCAGCTTGCAAGGAGCTTGGCATCTTGTCGCTGATTGATGGAGCGCAGGGTGTCGGCCTGGTAGATCTCAACCTGCGCGAACTAGACCCCGACTTCTTCGTCACCAACTGCCACAAGTGGCTCCACGTCCCTAGGAGCTGCGCCGTTTTCTACGTGCCCGCCCGGAACCAGGATCTCGTCCCATCAACGGTGCCCACGTCCCACGGCTACATCGCAAAGGGCGGGGCGCGCTTCAACCCGCTGCCCCCTAGTGACAAGCCTCAGTTTGTCCAGAATTTTGAGTTTATCGGGACTTTGGACAACTCGCCGTTTCTCTGCGTCAAAGACGCCATCCAGTGGCGGAAGGACACGTTTGGCGGCGAGGCCAAGATCCACGAGTACCAGCGCAACTTAGCCAAGGAGGGAGGTCGAAGGGTGGCCGAGATCCTTGGGACTCGTATCATGGAGAATAGCAAAGGAACGCTGACGAACTGTGGCATGGTCACGGTAGCTCTGCCGCTGCGCATCGGCCGTGACCCTGCGCTCTCGGGAGCCTCAGCTGAGCCGGAGTCTCATGATTTTCCTGTGATCCCGTTCGACGAGGCTCCGGATATGACGCAGTGGCTCCAGGAGGCATTGGTCGAATACCATAACACATTTATCCCCATCTTTGCCTACTATAGAAATGAGTGGTGGGCTCGGCTGAGCGCCCAAGTCTACCTCGACATGGAGGACTTCGAGTGGGCTGCTTATGCCCTCAAGGATATCTGTGAGCGAGCTACAACTAGGAGTAGGCGAAAGTCTAAACTCTGAGCACGGTGGCCTAAGTAGCAAACTACCTATATTGGGAAGCGGGAAGCGCAAGGGGAAGAGCGCCATATCTGCGGCTCTCACCCAATCTCTTACACCTTCAAAATTGTATCCAGCCAAGCTCCGTAGCCGGCAAACATAGCGTTTGACCTCCACTTCCTGCAGAAGTTCGAGAGCGCGCGGTAGCGATCCTCAATGTACTTCTTCTCGTCCTTATCCTGCTGCACCTCCAACACGGCCCGTGAAATCTTGCTCAGACACACAGGGCACAGGTAGGGAGGTTGCCGGACATCTTCGGCCATGCCGGCCGTGCCCTGCATCACACAGGCATAATAAATGCAATGACCTAATGCTAGACAGTGCCCTAACTCGTGCGACGCGGTACGCGCAACACGAGAAAACCAGAGAGGCCCAGGGGCAGAAGGGTCGGTCGCCTCGCCGGCCGCCTTGACTGCGGCTTGAAGCGGTCTAAGATCGGGCCCGGCATCTGCTGCCATCTTTTGCTTCTTCGAAGCGCCGACCCCGCACTCCCTTGCAACATAGGTCCGGCAGTGAGAAGCTGGCCACATGTGCTCCAGGTCGAGGCCAGTCTGGTCGTCGAGGGCGGGGTGATAGCGCGAGGACGACACCACAGCGACGCGGCTGCCGCCATACGCCCGGCCACAGCAGAAGTCATCGTCATCGTCTTCGTAAAGATCGTGGTCGGTCATCAGCAGGACCGAGTAGGCATCGTCGGGAAGTGACTCTATGGCAGCATCCAAGATGTCATTCAGGTTCAGCTGATGTGAAAAGACACCGTCTGGGCAAGGGCGGGTTCGCACTCGGGTGCACGTCGTTCCGATGCGCAGGCCCACGTGGCTGGGGGAGCCGGCGCGTTTTTTATCCCAGGCAACAAAAGAGGGGCGGCTAGGGAGGAACTTGACCTCCAAGCCGTGGTAGAAAGCCTCAAGATAGTCTCGGATGGCCTCGGATTCCGGGGTCGCCAAGGATGCAGCGAGGTCGTGGATCTCCTGAGGCGATCCCGAGTCTGGCGCCAGAACTGGACGAATCCAGTTTTTCATGGTCGATACCTCAGCCTCGATCCTGGGGGCCTGGGCTACGTAGAGTATCTTCCTTCGCTGGGTGACTGGATTGCGATGAATTTCACGGATCCAGGACCGCAGGCTCTGCGGAGGATGACGGGGTTCCCATGCCAGATCGTCCTCGGGGAGAACCAAGGGGGCGGGAAATGTATAGGAATCTTCTTGCCCCTGAAGCTCAGATTCCGACTGTGACGGGGCGCGACCAGAGGGCGTAGTTGCCGCGATCCGCTTCGCAAGAGGCGGACGGGCGTAGCCTACTTCGTCGGCGTTGGGAGAGACCTCCGTATACAGGCGCTTGTGCTGGCAGTGCGATTGGGGCATGTTGGTTGCTTCGCTCCTGTCGTCTGCAATGCATGGGAGTTTCCGATGAGAATGAAAGAGGGAGATGGCCAGGGACCGCAGGTTATGCAGAGGGAGACGTTATATATACAGGGTAAACATCACTCGCGCCAGGCAGGCAGCAGTGGAGCCGCAAGAGGACTTGCCAGAGCCGTCCAAGCAAGAGGTCAGCACGGCCATCTCGCAGCTGATCCAGGAGAAAATACTATGTGAAGTAGAAAATTCGGTACGTTCCACTAACACAAGTCTTCTGGGGATAGCATCGTGGCTCTCGTCTGTATGAGTCACCGCTCGCGTTGGTTGGTGATGTGAATGAATTAGGTAACTATTCACATGGCTCCTGATGATGGGTGAGATGTTGGCCTAGGGTTAGGGTGGCAGCGGCGCCTTTTATCAATTCTGCCGGGGTTTATCCTTTAGGTAGGCGGTCAAAAAAAAGTTGCCTGCATCGTCCAAAAGCCACCTTTCATGCCCAGCGAACGGCCAATATACTAAAGGCCGAACACACCACCCCGACGCGACCTGGCTTCTTCATCCTCTCCCTATCCATCCGACCACTCCGCCACCTAGCCCTGAAGAGCCGGCCACCATGGTAAGCGTTTAATCCCATCCAACCCCCCCCTGCATCCTCTAACCTGAACGGCAGAACACCGCGTTCAACAGCGCGCTCAAGCAGAGCACGTCGATCCGCAAGGACCTCTCGACGCTCTCGAATCCCTCCTTCGCCAACACAGATCCCTCGGCGGCAGCGGCGTCAGCCCTCACCCCCGCCGCGCTTGGATCGCTGTCGGCGAGCCTGACGGCCTTCAGCCGCACTATTGACGAGTACAACGGACTGGCCAAGCAGGAGCTCAACACAGCCAAGCAGGAGAAGGCGTACGAGCGGATACGCAACTTCCGCACCGAGCTCTCCGAGTTCCGGACCCAGTTCGACAGCCTCAAGGCCGCTCGCGATGACGCCGTTCACACGCAGAACCGAACCGAGCTGCTCGGCCGCCGCCCGTTCGCCGCCAACACACCAGAGAACCCTTACGCGAATGCCTCGGTGCCCACTGCCTCGGGCTACGGCATGGCGGCGGGTGTCACGCGGCACGCAAGGTCTCAGAGCGGCGCCGAGGGCGGACTCGGCATGGGGGGCAACGACGTGACGCGAGAGGGGCACGCGCTCCGGGAGCAGAACTTCTTCAACAGCACCAACTCAGCGCTGGACGAATACATCGCGCGGGGCCAGGCGGTGCTAGGCGACCTCGGCGCGCAGCGGGATATGCTCAAGAACACACAGAAGCGGCTCTACTCGGTGGGCAACACCCTCGGCATCTCGGGCGACACCATCCGCATGATCGAGAGGAGAGCGATGCAGGACAAGTGGATATTCTGGGGTGGTGTCATCATCTTCGTCCTGTTCTGCTGGCTGGTGCTGCACTATCTAAGGTGATGGTAGCCGGAGTGTCTATAACCCTAGTTGCTGCGGCGGCGCTTGGCCGGCCCTAGCTCTATGTGGGCGAGCATCGCATGGTTTGTTTATTAGGTAGCGTGGCGTCTGGTGTATCGTGCTACAAAGCACAAGGGCTGAATTTCTCTGCATTAGTCAATAGAGCTGAGCCCAAGCTTTCTGGTCAGAGAGTTGTCTAGTGGTCTAATCATGGTCCCCCTTAGTCGAGCTCCCGCAAGGCAATGGTGAAGATGACATCCTTTGTCGTTGTGATCTCCACGTCTCTCGTCTCCGGCAGCAGATGGTTGCTCGTGCTCATCTGCCCGCCGAACTCGGTCTCCCAGTCCGTAACATCCCACTCCAGCCCCTTGGTGCTGATGACGCTCGGCTCCTTCACGGGAACGATGCCCACATGCTTGCCAAAAACCTCCTCGCCGCCGTCCCGCACCTGGATAGTGTGCGTGCCGGCTTTCAGCAGGAACGTGATGCTCTCGCCCGAGACTAAGTACATCCGCCCTTCCTCATATCTAGACCCCTTCTGAAAGAGGTAGAGGTGGTGGATCTGGCTGAGACCTTGGTCGACCCGGCCTCCCAGGCCACCGAGAGCGACGATATCAACCGATGACGCATTCATATCACGGACGTACTGAACCGCCTTGGTAAAGTCGGTCGAGTACTGGTCCGGGTTGTGGATCACCCGCGTACGCCCCGGGCCCTGCTCGAAGTAGGCACGCGACTCGTCCGTCAATGAGTCCAAGTCGCCGATGATCACTTCCAGGTCGGCCTATAAGCAGAGGCTGGCTTAGGAACAGGTTCGGATATAAAAGCCCTCGCTCTTGCGCCGCCCTTGAGGAGCGCGTGCGGGACATGGCTTACAAATGAATGTTGACCTCCTTCCCTGCTTGCTGCACACAGGTAGTTTGCCCCTCCATCTGCAGCGACGTGCGTGAACGCTATCCACGTGTTAGCCGCCTGCCCTCGCGGAGCGGCCTGCGCTCTGGCGTAGGGTTTGCGCACAGTTCTTCCAGAGCCGTCTTATCACCCCGAGGTGGTGGAGGGGTTGGTTGAGCATAATCAGTGCAAACGGTTGCTGGTCGTCGGCGGGTGCGCCGGCGGCGGGGTCCTGCTGCGGCCGTCGCACCAACCGGCCAGGATGCCACTCTATGGGCTTTTCCGCATGCTTGGAGTCCATTATTTCCGTACAGGGCGGATAGCGTTTACATCCGTTCCTGCAGCTATCAGGAGCATCGAGGCTGGTTGGGGGAGAAAACGGTGCAAATACTCGAAGTGGGGCCCGCACGTAAACTTGGGCTAGACTAAGCCGGTTACAAGTCGCCATATAATGCGACACGCCGTGATACCTTCTTGGTTCTAGGCCACCATCGCAGTACTGCCACACTCGCTCCCCTAATTAGTGCAGCTTATCACATCATTCCAAAATTCGTAATGCCATACACTATTTCCACCCACTATGTGACATTTGTGTATGTGTAGGCGTGCAAGGAGCCGAAGTACATAGCTGCACCGCCGCTAGATCAGATCTTGCTCACCAACCTGGCCTGTATCTTAATCCTGCTGCGTTACGATGCATCGCCACAAAAAAAAAATGGCACAGCCTTTCTAGAAAATTTAAGGCAGTAGGACTATAAGTCTACGTTTCCTCAATGGGCGGGCAGATTTAGGGTGGCGTCTATGAGTCTTCGGATAGGGAGTCTCTGGTTGGTTTGCGTGGAAGGCAGCAATGGATAGGCCAGGTTGGCCAAATTAAAGGCCACGCGGTCCAAACATCATTACGAAAATGGGTCATGTATATGCCCGTAGCTTCTGTCTTGAAGAGAGGGGTTGGCCCAAGATTTGTTGTTTGACTTAGACCTAGATCGCCCAACAAACCAACGGTCCTCTGCTCCTAGCATCTCCAGGAGCTAACCGCAAGGCGATCTCTTGATATCATCACCGATTCAGCCGCGTTTAGTGATTTAGTGGCCGAGTCGGATACAAATTCCGGTGTTAGTACCATCACTTGCGTCCTCGTCTCGTTTCCTCGCCAGGCATGGATTCTTTGACTAGTGACTGGGAGTTGCTCGAGAACCCATGGGATGCCATGCAGGAGAGTTTGCCCAGCCTGGGAAGAGAAGACATCAGTCCCGATCAAAATCCCAGCTCCGATTACAGCCGCTTGGCATCTTCAGTTGACCTTCCCAAGTACCATCCGAACGAACCACTCGACTCCCTAGGAACCAGCCAACTCCCTGGGCATCGGTCAGGAGAAGACGACGCAGAGCATCCGCCTACCAGGTACGAGACTATCAAGCCATCTGGCGCAACTGGAGCATGGAGTGAAGACAAATTGCCGTCAAGGCAAGTGTCAGAGCTTCTTGACACCCACGGGCGAGTGACTGCTGTCGACGATACCCAACCGGACTTGTTGAATCCGTGGAATCACGGGGAAGAGGTAATAACGAGAAACGATCTACCTTCTGGTGAGATGCTGGCCATCGAGATCAAGCACCACGCCTTGATGGTCACGGCTCGGGCAGCCTTGGCAAAATTTCCTGATGAGCACAAGAGCCGTGATCGTGCACCCGCGCCAGTTCTACCCTCTCCACCCGCAAGCCCGACCAAGGATGGTTTGGACCGCCAGGGGAAGCATACAGTTACCGCGCTCCCGGCCGGGCATCTGCAAGAGGAGCTGCTAGATGAGCTCCTGAGCGAAGACCCGTGGGGAGCAGCGACCTTGGTTAGCTCGTCCCCACGCGAAGCCGATTTCTTTTCCTCGGTACAGCGGTCTCACAGCACCATTGCATCGAAGCAGGAGCCGGCCGCTCAGGTCACAGCAACCATGGCCAAGCCGAAGGTGTTCAAGCCTATTACCTCCTCGCGAGGCGAGTTGGCTAGGGCTTCATCGCCACAGCCTAGAGCGCTCTCGATCAGAGCCCGCACCTCCGGGCTGCAGTACGACGTTCCACCAGACATGATCCGTCATGCAAGACCGCCAAGATCGTTCCCGCAGATCCGAGGGTGCGCCGTGGGCAAGGGCAGCCCGACCTCGATCAGTGCCAACCAGGAGAGGGGCCAGAACAGAAGACGGCGGCAGCGTGTCTACGTAGATGTCTTGGCAGAAAAGCACCCATATCGAACTTGATTCGCTGATGGAAGACACATCGGGGGCGGTAATACGGGTGTGGGCCGTGATGCGGTAGAACGGCTTCCACTATAGCAGACTGGGTGAAGAATGAGGGAAAAGTCAGATAGATAAGTCCGTTTGGGGTGTAAACTTGGCTCGCCAACCTGGAGACAGGCGCAATAAAGACATGTCTGTACAGAGCACTTTATACAACGTGACGATAGCTTTCCTGTGAACAAGGATGCTTCTTACCTATATTCGAGCCATTTTGGGTGGGTCGGCTTACGCGGGCGGCCAATCGACCACGTCGATACCAACCCCTGCTTGTTCCGGCCGACCCTTCAAAATTTTGTCCGCGCGATTACAAACCCAGGACGATCCGAACTGGACGACCCTTGCGCCCAATTACTTCCCTTTTGTCTCTGCTTATTCTTCTTCGTCTTTTCTTTGTCCCTATTCCCGACGCCGCCGCCATGTATCGTACCGCCCTCCAGACGTCCGCCCGCGCATTGCGCGCATCCGGCCAGGCCAATCTCCGGACCGCCTCGCGCCGCCTCGCCAGCACCGCCGCTGCTCCCCGGAAGTCCACATGGAGAGGCGCCGCCGCGCGATGGGGCCTTGCCGTTGGCGCCATCTACTGGTACAACACCAGTCCGTTGTTCGCGGACGAGCCGACCCGTATGTGACGCATGCCCATTTGTCTCCGTCTTCCTGCTTGCATCGTGGCTGACCCTACCCCCTCCCGCGCAGTCCAGACCCGCCTTCCTCCAGCGCAATTCTCCGAGGCCGACAACCAGACCGTGGACGCCCTGTTAGAGGAGAAGCGCCGCGAAACCCTCAAGTCCTCGTCACCCCGCCCCCCCGCCGAGCCGGAGTCTCCGGTCGCGGCCGTTCCGAGCCCGCAGGCCCCTGCCAACGAGACCGCCATGGCCGCCGAGGCGCTAGAGGATGAGGCCGGCCAGCAGGGCGCCTTCAACCCCGAGACGGGCGAGATCAACTGGGACTGCCCCTGCCTCGGCGGCATGGCCCACGGCCCGTGCGGTGAAGAGTTCAAGGCGGCTTTCAGCTGCTTCGTCTATTCGGACGAGGAGCCCAAGGGCATCGAGTGCATCGACAAGTTCCAGTAAGCAGCTGCCTCGCGAGAACAGCAAGCGATCGTTCCGCCGGCCAGCCGGACTAACAGGAAACAGGCATATGCAGGATTGCTTCCGACTGCACCCCGAGATCTACGCGGCCGAGTTGGCGGAAGATGAGGAGGGTGAGGCGCCAGGTCTCGCTGCTGAGGATGCCCCGGAGCCGCCAAAAGACCTGCAGAAGACCAGCGAGCAGACGCCGGCGACCCCTTCCACCGATGCACCCTCAAGTAAGGCAGACGAGCTGAGCCAGCAGCTGAGGGCAGAAGACCCTGTTGCAGGAGAGACGCCTAAGCAGGCCTACGATGCGACCGATGCGAACAAGGACACCAAGCAGTAGTGGGCGCTTGGGTGTCGGAAGAAGAAAGCGGGTCGGTGACGACTGACGATGCACAACGCAAGGCATGGAGAAGACCAAGCCAGGCCGTATGAGGCTGGCTGGCTGCGACTGCTGGGCCCACCCAGCAAATGTATCCAATGTATAATACATGTACACCATGTTAAAAGGCACGGAATTAGACATCGTTCTCTCCTCCAAGGGCTCTGGCCGAAACCTCCGCGATGGGGTAATTATCAATCCGCCTCACAGCGGAGGTTGCAGTTTTCGAACCGGCAACGCCCTATACCGACCGGCATTGCCAGTACATTGCAGGCTGCCGTTCCACTTGCGGGGGGGGCCAGGAAATGAAAATTGAATGACTCGCGCGAAGCAGCTTCCGAACTGGCTCGAGAGACAGCTCCCTTGAGCTAGCAGTTTTTAGCGCTCTTCATTGGTCTGTGCACCTGATCATCGAGCCGCCCACGTCATAACGTCATTGGCGACAGGGGCCTTGGAGCTCTCGTGCTTCTCCCGGTTTCTCCCCTTCACATGCTCTGATTTTCAGCCAACCACCATCCCACCTCGTCACGAGAACCGATTTAAAAAACGCCAGTCGCCTGAGCCTCGTCGCCGCGAATTTTCTCCCCCCGTGCTTGTGCTACCCAACATCTCGAGCTCTCGCATACTTCTTCACGCACCCGTTCTCCAAGAGTGAGTGAGCTTCTGCCCCGCCATCGCTTCGGTCTCCCTAGTCGCGCCGAAATGACACTGACATCATGACTTTCAGTGTCGTCGCAGTCCTACGCCGAGGCCGCTTCCAAGGGCCCAAAGCAAACCCCCGAAGAGGTAAGGAAGCTCCCGTCGCACCGTGATAGTTTCGAACCGCCTTCCTTGACGAACCGGCTTCACTTGTTATCTTTGCTTGTCTTTCTTCGTCGCCCGACGCGCCATTTCTTGGCAGCGCGACCGCCAGTCTCTGGCGCTTCATCCCTCACCTTTTGCAATCACGGACTGACAGGACCCCTTCCGCCTGTAGGCCGCCGCTCCTCAGCCGCCGCAGATTGAGCTCTCAGAGTCCGCATCGACGGCCTCCCTTGTCGACGTCGACATGCCCTCAGTCCGCACTGTCCCCTCGGACTTCCTCGAGCAGGAGGTCAAGACCGAGACCCAGGCCCAGCGGCTAGAGCGCGAGGCCGCGACCAAGCTCAAGAAGGCTGAGGCCGAGGCCGCGCTGGCCAAGAAGAAGGCCGCCGCCAAGGCGCGCAAGGCCGACAGCTGGATCACGAATCACTTCGCTTCGATGAGTGACGAGGCGTCGAGCGCGCTCGTTGTCGCCAACTTCGCCGCCGTCATCGGCATCAGCGGGTTCTTGGGCTTCAAGGCGTACCGTCTGTACGACGCGGGTCGGTTGAACTGGAGTGTAGCCGGCATCGGCGCCGGCATCGTCGGCGCCGTGGCTGTCGTTGAGGGTGTGTTTGGCCGGTAAGTAGTTGTCTCCTGGCGGGAGTTCTGGCTATCGGCACACAGTGAACTGATATCGTTTGCAGCTACTTCTACAAGGCCCGGGGCAAGAAGAACTAGCTGGTATCCTGGGTGGGTAGATACCCGGGTGGGCCAGGTGGGGTGAAGTCCAAGGAAGTGTGAAGGCACCGGCAGGTCTGGAAAGTGAGGCAAGGGTTCAGCACGGGCGATTTCTCGTCTCTGCTCGGATGTGTCCATGAGATATTCGGCGCTTCTGTTCATAGGGTCTGGCTTTTTCTCTCCTCCGATGTTTATGTGTTCGGCCGTTCGGGATCTTTGTATACCTTATTGTACTGCTTCCTTTTGACCAAATTGTCCATCTTGGCGCACGTTCAAGTGAAAGAACACCTTCCTAGCTAGCATGTGACAATGCTTCATTCTCTAAAAGACATGAAATGTGCTGCCTAGTGCTCAAGCGTTCCGCATTCCCTCATTCACATCACTTTCAGAGGCAACGAGAGAACCTAGATGCTCGCGAAAGAGCCACGGGCATGTCTTAGAAGCACCAAACAGCCAAACAGATGGCGTCGTAACCTTGACCGCAAATGCAGTGGGCACCGATTTGAAAGACAAGATCACCATTATGGTGGTCTTCTATTGTGAGTAGCAAGGATGGCAAGAAAAGGTTCGCCCAACGATCAAATTTCTGATATGCACTCGGCCCCCTTAGGCAAAGTCCATCTGGGCTGAGACGTAAATACATGGAACCCTCGCTCCCGATAAATCATCGCTCATCCATCCTAATTCTCCTACAAATCCTTCCCTTGCCTAGCCCACGTTCCAATCACTCCACTAGACCAAGCCACGAATGAACGCCGAGACCGACCCCCTATTGAGTCCCCTGAAAACGCCAGCATGCAGACCACTTGAGGACGTGGCAAACGATCTGTGAGTAAGTAGGCAGCAGACCCCCAAGAATGAACGCCATCCGTCACCTCAAGTGCCAGCCAGTCCACGCCAGATGTCCTGGCATGGGAGAGGCTTCATTCGACAATCTTCTAGTTGTTGCGGTTGTGAACCTCGCGGAGGCGCTTCACCCAGTGCTTGCGAAGAACCACGGGCATCTTGCAGAAGACCATAGCCTTGTTCTCATCCGCGAGCGCCTTCTCGGCAATCTTCATCTGGAGGTCCATATCCTCGTCGGCGAAGTCGCGGAAGAATATGTCGAGGGCCTGCTCAGCCCAGGTTGGGCGACTCTTAACTCCCCGAAGCACGTCGGCCAGTGCGATAAGGCTGTCCGCGGCAGGGCCGGCAGAGCCCTGGCCGGAACCCTCAGCGATTTCGACGCCGCTCGCGGCGCGCCGGCGCTTGTTCGCGTTAGCGACAGCATTTGTAGTGGTCGCGTTGGCATTGTCGGCGGGCATGAAGCGCTTGCGTGTGTTCGGAGCGGTCTCTTCGGGAGGGGTCAAAGCCGTGTTGGACGGGAGGGCCGCACCCGGGGGGAGCATGGAATGGACGGGGTGCGTCATCATGGTGGGAGCTGGCGCCGGGTTGGAGGGGCCGGCCATAGACTGCTGGGGGACCTGGCCATATGTCGCATCGGCCAGCATGTCCATCATGCCAGCACCGGTGGGTTGAAGCTCCTCGGCCATAGCATTGTTCTCTGCAGCCTTCCGACGAGCTTTGGTAACGCGCTTCGGCGCACCGCCCGATCCGATGACGTCGGGGTAGAGAACTTGGAAGTACTGCTCGTGATCGAAAGCACGGCCCTTAAGAGAACGGCACTGCGGATCTTTCTGTACGTGAGAGGCATGTCAGTAAGGGAGACAAAGCTACAAAGAAAGGGCGTATGCGAACTCACCTCCATGCGCCGCTTCCACGCCTCCTCGGAAGCCGTCACGATCCGCGTCTGCTCGTTATAGCGGAACTCCGGGTCTTCTCGTAGGCCGCGCCAGAGGCGGAACTTCTTGCGCGCATTATCGCTCTTGTTGATCAGATGGCTCTTGGTCGGGAAGGCATTGTGCTTGTTGATGATGGCGCGGATGGCGCGATCCCATGCCTCGGCCTTAAAGGTACTACCCTCGCGGAGCCCCTGGGAGACCGACTCGCAGAGCGAGCGGAAGAAGGTGTCCTCATACTGCAAGTTCCAGGCGAAGCGCGGGCTCCGCTGCTTGGTCGCAGAGCCGAGGGTGGTGTTGGCCTGCTGGCCATAGCCGCTGTAGTCGTCGTCGGACATGATTGCCACCAGGCGGGGACGAGAGGGGTTGTTTTTTTTGGGGACGAGATGTCGTCGGCGCTCAACAGCCTATCGGGGGGACGAAGCAAGCGAGTTGTGGCTGTGGGCTCCCGACGTTGGGATGGGGTTGGGGTTGGAGCTGAGGTGAGGTGGATGGCGGCGAGGCCCGGGATGGCGAATGCTGCACGGGACGGGTCGCGATCGGGAAAATCAATCACGGCGATCCCCTCCCGGGGATATGGGGGAAAGAGGGACGAGGGCCAGGGAGGACGCGGCCACGCGACCGTGATGAGGGTATCACCAGAGTGGTTTTGGTCTGAGCTACCCCGCGATGGAGGTCGTGCGACTTATCAACGCTTGGTGGGTGGGCTCGAGATCTCACCGTTTTCCCACATCAAGACGACGGGAGGGAAGGAGGGAGGAGGTTGGGGACGGTGAAACGGCACTGGGCCGGTTCGAAACGGAAGGGACCACGTGTGAGCGGGGGTGGGGAGTCACGTGTAGGCTACAGCAAATTCAAAAATGAAAAGTCACGTGATTATTGAAAAATTCGGCATTTCTTCGGCAGAACTTTCTTGAAGCTTTTAAGGGCATGTCTCAAAGGTTAAAAGGCTTAGGTGCTGGAGATCAGCCGTAGTAGAACCGTCATTCACCTCCCAGCATCTTTAGGTTCATACCCTAAGTAGTGCCCATATAATAGATACATGAATCATTTTGTGGACGATGTCGGTCCCAGGACTGCGGGCCAGAGAACCGGCTCCGGGGCAGCGGGTCGCAAGCAGTCCCGGAGAAGTGGGTCACGGAACCGGAGAAGTGGGTCCGACCCGGAGCTCCGGCAGCCTACCAAGCTACCAAGGGTCACCGGTCAGGCAGCAGGCTTTCCAGGTTTAGTTATGCACCCAAAGAAGCTTCAGATATCTTTATTAAATGCATTTCAGAGTTCCCTAATAGAGGAAGAGAATTAAGGTCGCGCTGGATGGCTATGTACAAACCGAGTCATCTTGTGTCTCAAAGAACATTCTATAGTTTGGCGTGAAACAGCTGTAGGTTTATGAATGACTTGGTTCACCTCATGTGCAGCATACTACAGCATACCAGTGACAGATGAGCTGCAAAAACCGACGCAACCGGGGCATCTCGTGGTCGGTGGACAGACCACGCACATTGAGAGACATGCATGAGTTCTGGACAACTACAACAGAGATGTCAGCATGGGTCCAGCCGTATTTACATTCCTGGTGCCGATATATAACGTCCTAGGACTCTCAGTTCACCACATGCTTTCGAGGAGGATGTCCGTTGTGTGCCAGGAGGTGTACTGGAACATAACGCCACGGTCCACTCTTGAAAGCCAGGCGGATAAATATACCTTAGCACAGACTTTGTTTGATCTTTTCACAACAAGAAGGACCAACACGCTTTCTTTTATTGCCGGGCTGACAGAAGTGGGCCCAAGTCTAGGGGCTCTCACTAACAGGAGGAAACACTCTGTCAACGGTTGGACTCAGGTCAACAGCATAGGCCCCTAGGGAATGCCATGTAGGCCTTGAAATTATATCTTCAGCGCGGGATATTAATGCTCTTTATTCATATGCAAAGTTATTTTCCCTAGCAGGCCCTCAGCCCTATTATATATCTTGAAGGAATGTCTTGGTATTGTGCATAGAGCTTCGGGTGGTAGGCACGCCGATCCGACTCAATATAAAGGTTGAATTCTCGGCTGGTAAGAACCTCAACTATTGGGGGCAATTTCTGCCCTCGGAACTGTGAGCTTGTCCTAGCCCTGTAAATACTGGGCATGCCGCAGTGATTCCGTTGCTATTACATAGTGGACTACTCTGACCTAGCTTACCCATCGTCTTGTTCAGCATGGAAAGGCACAGAGGATGGGAATATGCCAGCAAAGCGCCTTCTTCAGAGCTAGATTGCAGTGCAGACATACGCCTGGCGAGCTACCACCAGCAATCACGGGGATCTAGGCAGCATCAAACATAAGGGATCGGGGACGGATGGCCTGTCGACTGTGGTGCAGGAAAACGGGTCGGGAGATCCACAGTCTTGGCAACACTTGACAGTTGCCGCTTCAGGTTGACACACTAAACTTTGCTCAAGTTGGCTGACTGGGAACTAGAACGTGTGGTGGGCCCGTGTGGGTTCTCCCGAACCTGGCAGTGGAGCCGGCGAGTTCGTGGCCGCGCGGTTTCCGAGCTGGCAGTATCCGGCACTATGCATCTATCTGTGACCGGCAAGGCAACAGACTTCTGGAACCTAGTTTCCTCAGCCACTGTACGGCATTGTACAGACAGGAATATGGAGATGCTCGAGGTATTTTTAGGGTTTTAAGGAGAGAGCAATCACGATAGACTTTTCCGGGGGGCGAACCAGAAGGATTGGTTCCTGCGGGCCCAACGAGCGTAGCACTGGGGCCAAGCTCTCACCTCGGAGCTAAGCTCTGTCACCTCGTGGCCAAGCTCTCGTCTCTAGGCCAAGATCTCGTCTCCAGGCCAAGATCTCGCCTCTGGGCCAAGATCTCGCTTCGCGGCTTGACCTAGTAGCGGATGGAAGCTTGTCTTGAATGCCGGCGCCTGGCAATGTCTTGGTGCCGATCCCGACGAGAGGACGGACGGCTTCTCGTCTTGGCTCGGCTCGTGCCCGAGCGTGGAACTACTACGTGCCTATGCATAGCTCACGGCAGGACAGGCCAAACTTGCTTATTCCCGTGACCCGTCGCGGAGAGAAAAGACGACAACTTCCGGCGCGCAGGGCTCGTCGCTCCACGAAGCGAGCGATCTTGGGATGAGCGCGAATGCAGGCTCCGGGGCCGGGTCGGCCGAGCCGAGGAAGGCCGCTCGCTCGTGCTCAGGTCGCCTGCGGTGACGCGTTCGTGGCTGGGCGCGCGACGGGCTGGGACAAAAGATGATGCGTGACGGCGTCGGCGCTGACTGGGAAAACAAAAAATTGTTAGCGCTGGCGCAGCCGTCCGCTTGCCGTCCCGTCCAGAGCGAGAGCGAGCGACCGGGCACCTCGCATCGCGGTCGTGTAGACGTGCAAGCGTGCATGGTTGACTGGCTGCTGTGCGGGTGGAATGATGTCGGTGGGGCACTACGTTTCAGGGCCCGGCCTCTGGTTTCAAGCCTTGCCCTATGAGCAGTTTCCCCACAGGATTCTCTCCGAAGACCTGGCACGCTAACCTGGAATTCGAACGAATGGCCCTGGCCAGTCCAGGTTTGCCCTCCCGCAGTTGCAGCAGTTGGTCGAGATCGAACACCGCGGCCGCCAGATCCTGCCTTCTCCCACACCGAATGGCGTAGAGGGAGAACACCCCCCC
>MU270081.1:102984-182283 GCA_021432635.1 Thozetella sp. PMI_491
TGGAGCGATCCTATTGCCAACCGCCCCCCCAAGATGGATGTGCAGCCGAGGATGTGCAGCGTCTACCAGGTTCGGAGCTGGAGATGTGCAACAAGGCCAGACTCCTTTTTCCCACGGCTACCCCCCCTCCCCCTCTCTCCTCTTTTCGTACGAGCGTGCAGCCAGTCGGCCGGGTGTGCGTCTCGTGCTGCTCTTGGCTTCCTCGCATTCACACCATAGTAGTGCGCTTGGAAGAAAAGGGGGGGGATGACCGGCCCATTTCACACCGCAGCATGAAAGGCGGCGGTGCTGCGCCCAGCTGGATGGCAACGCTGCCGTCTGGGCAGTGTCGAACGAGAGGCCGGCGTGGCACGCCTGGACGGGGTCTCTGGAGGTCTCGCAGACGTGCGTTGTCGGAACTTGGGAGGCGGGTGCTCTTGACCGTGTTTCCTCTTCGTCCGAATGTGGCCCTCGTGCACCTCACTGGCTCGGGCGGCGGCAGCCATGATCTTCCAGATTTCAGAGCCGCCGGCAGATTGCCAGAGCGCCCGGGATCGCACCTGACTTGGCTAGCTCGTATGCGCCAAGCGCTGCCTCTCTCCCGAGATCTACGGCTCGGCGCTGGGGTAACCCCCCCTTGGTGTTCCCTTCGACTTCCTTTTGCGGACGTAGCCTGAAACGGAGGAACCGAAACATCAGAACATGCCATCGGCGAAGGATGCGAGAGGCTCATCGGTGGCAGGCCACCCATCGCGGATACGGGAGAAAAGAAAAAAACAAGGAGATGGACTGGGGAGAAAGGGGAGGCAAGGAAAAGACGTCGTCTGGATTCGGATGGGGGGTATCTAGTATCCGGCTGCCTTCCCAGACCCCAGAAAGCTTGGCTGGGACCTCCCGGCAGACGGGTGCAGGAACCTCCCCACTACAGGCTCTTCTTGGCCTCCGATTAGAGAGATGTCTCCATTTGTCATGCCTCAGCTTCGAGCGCTGATGGGCTCCTGTTTTTGCTTGTCTCGTTTCCGTCCTTTGGTCTGCGTGTTTCTTCCAACGCGGCTTAGAAACGAGAGAGAACGGGCGGTCCTCTCTGCGGACCCCCTTCCCTACGGAAGCCGCTCTCCCTAGAGTGCCACCGTGCCGACGCTTTCCTCTCAGAGGCGGCGAGCAGTCCGAAGACGTCTCGATCTGATCGATGCCGTAGATTGTCAACGTTTCGCCCGAACGCCCGCATCCACGGCGGGTTTATTTTTACCTCTACGTATAGCCTCCGCTCGTCATCGCTTTCGTCGTCGAGACCTCTAGTTCCTTACCGGGCGAACTGCTGCCAGGGAGAGATGCCCCCGGATCGATCTGCCAGACGTCTCCCGAGGGTCCCAACAAACGTCTTGGTTTGACGGCACGTAGGCCAAGGCTCGAGATCACCCAGGCGCAGGCAAGCCACCATGCAGCTGCTAGGGAGGGTCTGGCGAATGGCTGGGCGACCCTATGGGTTAGCGCTTCAACCCCTGCAGCAGGTCTGTCGCTGTCACACGCATCTACCGCTGGGAACCACTCAATTGTCCGACGCTGGGGTTTTCCGCACAACACGAACACTCCCCCAGGCGGCCATGGGTTGTGTTTCAATTTCCGAATCGGTCGCCTAAGCAGAGGCCATTTTTTTTCACAGCCATGCTGGGTTGGGATACCGGCCCATCTTCATTTCCGTCGGTGGTGTCCCCCTATTCCTCGTATTACGGCCGAACAGCCTACCCTTCGCTGACGAGTCCGGGGGGGTGCCAATGGCCTTCCAGACGGCCCCTTTTCCCCCCAATGGAACCTAATTCGCCTGCTGGACCCGCCAGCGAAGCTTTTTGCGGCGACATTCTGGGGTCGTACAGTAGGCCCTCGGGCTAGGCGGGTCCCAGGCAGGTACACCAGGGCTAAGGCAGGGCTAGCGGCCGTGGTCGTCCACGGGGCAGGTCCTGCTGGAAGCAACGCTGAAGGCGACGCTGAAGCCCCGCCCCACCATCGTGCCGCATGGAACGTCTTGGGTCCGCCTCGCGAGTGGAGCCCGCACGTTTGCCTCCAAGACGCCCGCCAAGCCCACGAATTGCGGGAGAGGAACAGGGCCCGTCATGCAACGCTGGCTGGGGGACCTGGGACCTCCTGCTCTGGATGCGGCTCCTTGGCTCCATCCAGCTCAGACAGTCCTCCGCCGGCCGGGGGCCCAGTCGTCCTCTCATGTTGAGCCCCCGGTCCTGGGGATCGTCCCTGCATCTCGACCAAGCTCGACGACCCACGCCCCCCCTGGCCGGGTCTGGGTGTGAGCGTCTCCGCCTTCTCGTTCGACTGGTTGTCCGATTTAAACATAACTAGCCTAGACGCTCTCGTTTTGCCGGACGGCCTTCTTCTGTTTCTTCTTCCCATCTCCCTTTCTCCTCAGCCCTAGCCAGTTCTCTTCTTTTATTTCCTTCGGTGTGGTTTCGTTTGTTCGATTCGGCCTCGAAGGTAATATTCACAGGAAGGTGATTGAATCATCTCCGTCTCTTCCTGCCTTCCGTTCTTTGACACCTCCCTCCACCTGGCGTGGCTCTTTTCTATATTTTATATTATTTTTTCCCCCTCCCCGGTAACCATGCATACCACTCTCCTCAACGCGGTGGTCGTGGGCCTGCTGGCCACCACCGCCGTGGCCGCGCCCTCGAGCATCCAGAAGCGGTCGTTCAAGGTCGAGCGGGTGAAGAACAGGGCCTTCAAGGGCCACAATGGTCCTCGGGAGCTCCTCAAGGCCTACCAGAAGTACAGCATGCCCGTCCCGGATGCCCTGATGGCCGCCATCCAGGCCCAGGCTGCCGCTGCCCCCGCCGGTGCCCAGACCAAGGCCAAGGGTGCCTCGGTCAAGGCTACCAACGGCACCGCCGCCGCCGGCACCGGTCTCGTCACCGCCACCCCTGAGCAGGGCGACATCGAGTACCTCGCACCCGTCAACATTGGCGGTCAGACCCTGAACCTCGACTTCGACTCGGGCTCCTCCGATCTCTGGGTCTTTAGCACCCAGCTCCCGGCCACGCAGAGCACCGGCCACCAGCTGTACGACCCCACGAAGTCGACCAGCTTCAAGATGCTCCAGGGTGCCTCCTTCTCCATCTCGTACGGCGATGGCTCCGGCGCCGCTGGCAACGTCGGCACTGACACCGTCAACATCGGTGGTGCCACCGTCACCGGCCAGGCCGTCGAGATGGCCACCGCCGTGTCGGCTTCGTTCACCCAGGACACCGCCAACAACGGCCTCGTCGGTCTTGCCTTCTCCAAGCTCAACACCGTCAAGCCCCAGCAGCAGAAGACCTTCTTCGACAACGTCATGCCCTCGCTCGCCGAGCCCCTCTTCACCGCTGATCTCCGCAAGAACGCCGTCGGCGCCTACGAGTTCGGCCGCATCGACAACACCAAGTTCACCGGCCAGATGGCCTGGATCCCCGTCAACACCACCAACGGCTTCTGGCAGTTCGGCACTTCCAAGTTCGCCGTCGCCAACGGTGCGCCCCAGCAGGCCACCCCCAGCCAGGCCATCGCCGACACTGGCACGACCCTCATGCTCGTGTCCGGTGAGATCTCGCAGGGCTACTACTCCCAGGTCCCCGGCGCCCAGAACAACGCCCAGGTTGGCGGTATCACCGTCCCCTGCGATGCCCAGCTCCCCGATCTGATGCTCGATGTCGGCGGTGTCTACATGGCCCGCATCAAGGGTACCGACATCAACTTCGCTCAGGTCCAGGGCAACGGTAAGTTACTCCTCCCACGCAAGACCCCAAAGCTCAGTAAACATCGTACTAACGCCCTTCTCCAGTCTGCTTCGGTGGCATCCAGCCCACTACCTCCTCGCTCCAGATCTGGGGTGACATCTTCTTCAAGTCCCAGTTCGTCGCTTTCAACGGCGGCAACAACACCCTGGGTATGGCCCAGCATGTCTAAGGGACGCGCGCCATAATGCCGCATCCTTTTGTTGTTTCATATTTGCATCTTCGGCATGACTAGGTATCACGACCAGCCGCCGGGGAAAGAGACGTCCCCCGCCTTTGCCAAACAAAATGGACTGTATATTTGCGTGTCCTAGATTTGTACATAGGAGTAGCCCCGTTCATGACCTTGGGGAGCTTGGTGCCGGGAATTGGACACCATTTTTTGATCTTTTCTGCCACGTTGATGATTTTTGAGACCGGGCTGATGATATCTTGGGGCCAACGTACATATTCATCTCTGTGGGCACCCTGGTTGGCACGCCGGAGTGGTACTTACGCACAAGCACAAGCACAGCAGTAGCGTAGCGTGTATATACTATTATACAACTAAAGATGTCCGAATCGACCACAAACGCGTTTCACTTCGGTGCCAGGTCCCCCCCCCCACCGTTCCTACAAAGTGGGAACCGCGTAACAGTACGTCTAGCGCCCGTAGCGGATGCACGTCACAGCCTAGGCCCCTTACCCTTCCCCTGAGAGGGCGACCCTTTGTAGCCAAAGAGCTCCGCAGCGACCCGCCGCATCTGCACCTCCTCGCTCCCCTCGGTGATGCGGTAGCGCCGGAAATGCCGCCAGATGTGCTCGAACGGGAGGTGCCGGCTGTATCCCATGCCGCCGTGGACCTGGATGGCCCGGTCCGCGGCCTCGCAGCACAGCCGGTTCGCGTAGTAGTTGCACATGCCGATGCGGCCGCCCAGCTCCTTCTCGATCGCCACCCACGGCGGCTTCCCCTCGGCGGCGCATCGCGCCTCCACAGCGTCCATCTCGGTGGCCGTCCGCAGGATAAGAAGCCGCAGCATCTCGTGCTGCGTCGCGAGCTCGACCAGCGGCCACTGAATCGCCTGGTTGGCCGACAACGGCTTCCCAAAGACGCTGCGTGCGTTGGCGTACGCCACAGACGCGTCGATGCAGTACTTGGCAGCGCCGCACGAGGACGCGGCCTGCCGGATGCGATTCTCGTGCGTGAAGGTCTGTGCGATCGAGAGGCCGTTGTCGAGAGCGCCTAGGATGGCAGTGGCCGGGACGAGCACCTTCGTCAGGGTGATGGTGGCATGGTCGGTGGGCATGTTCAGCGTCCATTCGTATGACTCGACGCACACGCCGGGGGCGTCGTGCGGGACGATGAATGCTGTGATGCCCTTTGCTGAGCCCGCGCGGCCGGAGGTTCGCGCGAATATCAGGTGGTGGGTGGCAACATGCGTGCCTGTCTGCCACTTCTTGTTACCGTCGATCTCGTACCCGGGGGTCCCGTCAGCGAGCGTAACCGGCTTGGCTGTGGTGTCCAGGTGCGTTGCGTCGGAGCCGTGGTGAATCTCGGTTAGGCCAAAGGTGCAGCGGAACTCGCCCGCGATAGCTTGGGAGATGAGCTTCTTCTGCTCCGCACTGCCATAGTGGTGGAGCATGATGACGAACGGGTTATTCGCGATGATCGAATGTTCGTTCTGGAGGTCATTTGCGAGGCTCACGCCTCCTCCGTACTCCGGGTTAGAGGCTAGGAAGTATCGTATAGCACACATCCATAGGTTCTGGGTTGGGTGGCCGGATCCGCCATACTCGACGGGGAAGGCAAACCGCAGGAAGCCAGACTGGTCAGCGAGGGACCGGGCTCGAGCCAACAAGGCATCCCATTCCGGTGCTGGGAGGCCGCCTTTGTCCCATTGTGTCCGTGACGCTTCCCTCCGGTGGTCGAAGAAGCGGTTGTTGTCGTCCCTTTTCTGTAACGGGAGGATCGTGGATTGTATGAAGGCGTCGATCTTGTCAAGATACGCCTGCAGGTCTTGGGGAAGTTCAAAATTCATGGTCAAGGGCAGAACCGATTACAGCTTTCGGGTCATGACGGCTTCACGAGACCGAAACTAAATCAACTTCTTCCTGCCGCACGCGGGGGACTCAATGGAGGCTTTTAACCCATATGGTGTTCAATTGAGTGGAGTGTACGGAGTACAGCGAGCTAGGTACCAGTCTCGATGCTCGGTAAGTCGAGCATGCGGGGAAGTCAAAGTATGGTGTGGTGTGGCCAGGGCCAGGGGCAACCCCGCAATCCGCCAGCCGAGGCTGGAGGCCAAGGTTCCTCGAGCAGCGAGCTCGGGATTGAAGCTAGTGCTTGCACATATCCCTCCTTGGCCCGCGTTATAACCTCCCACTGTCCTATGGCCTAACTAGGAAGCTTTCACACCTCGGATCAGCCGAGGAGCTTTGCCAGACACTGTACCAGTAGTGAGGCGTATGTAAGCGCAACACAGGCTGTACTTGATGTGAGCCGGCCCCAATCCTCCCTGGTATACAGACGAACAATGGTCTTAGACCGCCCCCGCCCCTCCGAGCTCTCGCTTCGAAAGGATGGCGAACAACGTTGGATCATTTCGTCACCTCTCCCGTCGGCGGCGACTGTGCGGGAAAGCCCTTCAACGGGTAGAGGCTACCCGTGCCGACCTCCGACAAGTCGCGATAGCACTGCGTCCTGGGGTACTCCAGCAACTTCTTGAGGTGTGGGTATGTGCCTTGGTGCCTCTCTAGGTAGATGCACATGGCCTGGCCCTCGAGCATGGCACGTTTCCACCACCACCATCGATACTGCTCTGAGACTTTGGCAGAGAACCAGGCCAGCATCAGGACCGCCCGGGGCTCTTTTTTCTCAATCAGGACCCGGAAGTCGGCGCTCATCTGACTAAGGAAGGCCAAAGACCGGACCAGGTTAGTTTGACTGGTTTGCAGGGGCATCAGGCGGCCGAGGATCGAGAGGAGCGTGTAGTAGGGGTTGCTATCCGGTTTGGTTGACTCGTTGATATCGCAGAGCTCAGCAAACTCGCGGGGTAGGGATGCAATGGAGTCCCAATCCGAGGTATCGTCTAGAAAATCGCGCGGCGTTTTGACGACTACGCCTTGCAGGACGCTGTCTTGGCGCAAGACGTCCGCTACTTTCCATATCTCCTTCTTGCCCTCGGCCATCCTGAGCCAGTCGAGGTCCTGGACCGTGGAAGCCTTCAGAGGCCATACCTCCTCCGGGGTAGCACCATCCACGTGGGCAAGTGTCGTGCAGCCCAGGAGGGCCGCGGTGACCCAGATAGCATCTTTCTCAGATGACGTCAGCGTCGGGCTGGACAGCTTGCTGTTGAATTCGGCGACGCCGTGGTACAAGTGAAACAGCTCGGCAGTGCTTTGTTTGGACTCAAAGTCACGCGCACGATCATACATGAGTGTGAAGCTCAGTGCAATGTGCATGAGGAACGAGTGCTACCAACTGATTAGCGGGGGGGAACGGTCTACCTCACCGGGCCAAGAAATCCGGGGTCTTACGCGGAAGGCAAGCTTGAGGCCCTGCTCACGAAATATATAGCGGGTCTCTTCGGTGCCTATTGTCATGGCAGCTCGGTCGTGGAACTTGTTGAGCAGAACAAGATCATAATTGGTGAGCTGCCAGGCTCGGTCTTTGACCGCCTGGCGCCGGAGGGAGTCGTTGAGCAAGCCCAGGAAGGTCTGGCTCATGGACAGAGGGTTTACCTCCAACTGTGGAGCGCTGAGCACGAAAGCACCCTCCGAAAAGGGCTGCAGCTCGGTGGCAACCCGGTCATAAGTGCATGCGACCCCGTACGACTTGCAGCGCTTGCACGACGGCTTGGCCTCGTCACACTACAAGCTCCATCAGCATGTGGAACAGGCCAGTCACCCGGCTGGAGACGCTGCGAAGGAAAAGGTCTAACCTTGACGCGCCGCAGCTTGCAGTTTCCGCATCCTCCCCGGCTCTTCGTGTGAGCTTTGCGCTTCCGCGTTTGGCTCGCGTCCGCGCTTCCCTTTCGGGACGCCATGACGAAGCCGCGGGTAGGGACGGCACGCCAGAAGCACACTACAGTGCTGCAGGAGCGTAGCGAGATGCGAGACCCGGAACCGAGGCGCAATAGCGAGGGTCCGGCAAGAGGGGGGCACCTACGGAAGATACGGCCGGGGCCAGGCGACGGCAGCGGCCGTAATGTCCGACGCAGACGTGCCGAGCAGGGCAACCAACCAGACAGCGGGTAGCGACCAACCCGAGAACGGATGGTTAGTAATATCGGACGACAAGGCAGGTGAGCCCTGGAAGCGCGCCAAGGGTAAGTTGGGGATGGTCTGCTATCCGACGTGGTGGCAGTCGGGGGTCGAAGTGGCGGGAGTTGATCGAGAGTTTGGGGAGAAACAGCGCATCCGCGAGGAAGGGGCTCTAGGGCCCCCCATTGTGTCTACCGTCCCGCATGATTGGGTCGGAAGGAGCTACGCTAACCCAAAATCGTATTCAAAACTAGATTACGCTAACCATCATTCGTATTCAGGGACCTTTTACTAGCGCTTGGGCCAGCTTCCGGCCCGAGATCTTTCCTCCAGACTCTCGGGCCTTTAGCTCCGAGACTATAGTAACTCGGTCTCATACGCGGGAACACCGCCAAACCACACGGACTGAGATCTCCAGGCGATGGCATGTTCTTATCCTATCTCCAGTCACCAACTTACTCAGAAACACAAGTGGCTTTGTGCCATGACATCGGGAATGGACTCCTCCTTCAACTCCGCGCTGTGTAGAACTTGAATTTGATGTCTCGCGGACAGGGAGACCTCCGCCGGCGCCATAGATGTATTTAAACGCACACCTTACGAGGCCTAGAGCTCTAGAGTTGAAACCTCCAG
The DNA here is from genome assembly GCA_021432635.1 of Thozetella sp. PMI_491. Taxonomy (NCBI): domain Eukaryota; kingdom Fungi; phylum Ascomycota; class Sordariomycetes; order Chaetosphaeriales; family Chaetosphaeriaceae; genus Thozetella; species Thozetella sp. PMI_491. The sequence goes on from MU270081.1 coordinate 111,615, forward strand.
ACTCAATTACTCCAATAAAACTTTATATTAGATGACTAGCATCGCCAGAATCGCACTCTTGAAAACTACGCTCATATCTAGTCAGTCATCTCTAACATAAAGTACCCTACCGGCATGGCGATCTCTCTCCCTGCCGAGATGAAGACCCTCATCTGCGAGGATGTCGGCAAGCCCCTAGAACTCAAGACGGTCAAGAACCTGAGGCTATTCCCGGGAGCTGCACCGTCAAAGTCATAGCCTCCTCGGCAGACGCAGTTATCCCTGCCATTCTCAGCGGCCACGCCCCTTTAACCTTCCCTAAGGGCTTTTGCCCAGGGGGGCGAACCATCGGCCGCGTTGCAGCCACGGGCATTGACACCGCCCGCCGCGAGGTGGGTCAATTCGTTCTGGGCGACCCGTTCGTCCGTGGCCGCGATGACCCAGATGTCCAGATCCTAAGGGGCTACTACGACGGCCCGAGCCCAGCGAGCAAAAAGTTCATGGCCGACAACTGGGCCATGGCAGGCTCTGCAGACTATATGGTTGTGCCCTTGGAAAACTGCTACTCTTTGGACGAGAAGGTCCTGTGCGGCAGCCCGAGCGACGGCGGCTTGGGATAAACTCCGCAGGAGCTTCTGCAGCTCGCGGTCCAGCTCGTCGGAATGGGTGGTCTCCGGACCATTGACGTGAAGGCTGGAGAGCGGGTCATCGTCGCACCTGCTACGGGCGCCTTCAGCGGCGCCGCGGTGCAGGTAGCCATTGCCCTAGGGGCCAACGTCGATTCCATGGGCCGCAACCTCAAGGTCTTGGAGGACCTCAAGGCACTCTTCTCGCCGGGAGAGTCCAGATCGTGCAGAACACGGGCGACGTGGAGAACGACACGGCTGCGTTGAAGCAGTGGGGCCCCATCGACGCCTGCATCGACATATCACCCATCCAGGCCAAGTCATCGACCCATGTGCGAGCCTGCTTCTTGGCGTTCCGCCAGAGCGTGCGCGTGGCGTTGCTAGGCACCATCGGGAATGACATCTCAGTGCCGTACGCGCTAGCGACATGGAATCGCCTAAAAATCAAGGGCTCGTACATGTATGAGAGAGAGGACATCACGCTCTTGATCAAGATGGCCGAGACCGGCGTGCTAAGGCTCGGCAAGCAGGGTGGGAACGAGGTCGTAGGCGAGTTCAAGCTGCAAGACTTCGAAAAGGCGTTTGACTCGACGAGGAAGAACCCTGAGGTAGGAAAGATGTCTGTATTTATGCTCTGATGCAAAGCGATTGTAAGCAAATGACTAGAAAATATCTTAGATCTTCCCCTTCGACTTTCTCGCGTGTTTCAACCTCTATCCCAATTTCCTCCTAGCCTCTCCCTAGACACCAAAAGGCAAGAATAAAGACTCGAGATTGAAAGTATTGTAGAATCGCAAAAATTTCCCCTCTCCTTGCAGACACTAATACCAGACCAACCTTCGTCGACGTGAGTCGCAGGGGTTGATAACACAATACCATAACAAAACGATCGATATTTTTCTAGTCTCTGCCCTGTCACCGCATAGAGGCACCTCTAAACCTCCGGATCTCCTTAAAACGCAGAGGTGCGCTAAATTTCATTCATGGCCACGCGACTCCGGGCCGCAACACGGCTAAGTGGCTTGCAAGGCCCGCCCGAGAGACGCGGCCGATGCCTGGATAAATGGGTGCAGATATTCCCGCTATCTATTCTTCTGGGACTGGTGGAGGCGCAATTTAAACGCCGCGTGATCGCGCTTTTGGGACTCGCAGCTGCAATGTGTCTAGACTTCCGTCATGCGCTGCTCTTCTTACGACCTAGCGCCACGGCTGATCGGATTACGGATCGGTGCGGACCAGGAACGATTTATTAACTTGGCCGTTTCCTCCGCAGTATTTCCTCAGAGAATGACCTAGGCTACCGAGGCAAGATGTACGACATGTTTGAATTCCACTTGGCACGGTAAAAACACAGAAGCCGAGATGTATTGGTTCGTCCTTGGGGCATTGGCGGTGCCGGGGCTGGCAGCAACGACACGGCAGGATTCAGGTATCATCCCCGTCGTCGGCATTAAGACTGGCAGCAACGCAGTTACAGGCGAGCCTCCGGCGAGACTTAATATCAACGACCTTCGATCAGGCCCGGGTTGGTAAGATGAGGTTTACTATCGTGGCATCGAGATTTAACTGCTCACGGATGTTGCTCAGGGACCTTTACATCCAAGCGCTCGCTGCTTTCCAAGAAGTCCCTGAACTAGATGAGAGATCATATTTTAGAGTGTCAGGTATGTGCATGCTGCTTCGGTTTGGTATCTGGCCACGCCTAACGGACCGTTGAACAGGCATTCATGGAAGACCATACATCCCGTATAATGGTGCTACAAGACCGGATGACGCCCCGTTGGATATGGGGTACTGCATACACGACGAGATTTTGTTTGCGACCTGGCACAGGCCGCACGTACTACTGTTTGAGGTGAGTTGTGTCAAAATGCCTCGCATCGTGTTGATCTAACATTTAGTGGTAAGCAACTCTTGGCTGAGCATGTACAAGCGATAGCAGCCAAGTATACAGGAAGTGACTCGGGCAAGTATAAAGCCGCGGCGAACGCGTGGCGCCAGCCTTACTGGGACTGGGCGTTCGACAAGGGCCTCCCGGACGTGCTCATGGCCGACAACCTCACTGTCACAGGGCCTCATGGAAATATTACGTTGCCAAACCCATTGCTGACCTACAAATTCGCCCAATTCCCTCTAAATGAAACTCTGTTTCCTCCTAATGATGATTTCGAGCTACCGAGGTTCCCGGAAACCGTCCGATGTCCTAATGTGAGTGCTTCTCCGGGAAGCATCAGCTCAGGCAAGAGACGAGTTTTCATAAGTTAACTCTTGCGTCAAGCCTTGGACAAATCAAAGCAACGAGGGAATGGCAAGTAGCTATGTTGGGTCGGTCAATCTCGCCGCACAAGTTGTAGGTCATCTTTGAGCTCGTGCATCAATATAGTTGGTAACTCACAGGCACATTGCTCAGTACAATGTGTACACCCGAACCACTGCGTTTGAGGGCATGAGTAGCACAGCCTGGGACAGCACCTCGATAGAGAGCCAGCATAATGAAGTTCACGTCGCCGTGGGAGGCATCCATCCAGTGGGCCATTTCGCGAACTTCCCATACTCGGGATTTGACCCGCTCTTCATGCTGCATCACGCAGCCATTGACCGCCACGTCGCGCTCTGGCAGGCGATCCACTACAATGCCTCCATGTTCAACACAACTTACACCTCCAGGCTCGGCGCGTACGCCACTTCACCCGGCACCAACATATCGGCCGACAGCCCGCTGAAGCCCTTCTACGCCGACGCCTCGGGGAGGTTTCATACCAGCAACTCGGTCCGCGACGTGCTCGGCCTGGGCTACACGTACCCAGAGCTCCAGGGGCAGACGCGCATGACGCGCGATGAGCTGCGCGGGAGGGTCATAAAGGACGTGACCCGGCTGTACGGCCCATCGCCCGAGAAGCAAAAGCGCTCGCTAGGCACATCAACGAAGCACTACTTCGCCAAGGTAAAGGTCGATAAGGCCGAGGTCGACCTTCCCGCGTTTGTCAACTTTTATATCGGAGCGGACCTCGCGGGGCGCTTCGTCCTGCCGACGATCCCTGAGCAGGGCGTCGTCCACGACGAGATTGTCCTCGAGGAGTGCCTGTCGAAGGCGAAATTAGAAACACGAGACACCCGGGTCGTGGTGCCGTTCCTAGAAGAGAACCTTCGCTGGGAAATTAGAAAGGTGAGTGGCAGAGCGATATGTAGCCATGGAAACCCAACGCTAATTCTAGACGCGGTACAGTTTAACGGATCTGCGCTGCCCGTTTCGCAGATTCCCAGCCTGAAGGTCACCGTGGTGGATTCAGATGTGACACTCCCTTCCACAGACAGGGAGCTTCCCAGATATGGAAAGACGACAGAGTGGCCTAGCATCACTGGCGGATTGAATGCATAGATAGAGCTCGGCGAGTATTCTCCATCTACGGTAGGAATAGCGTAACATTCTCAGCTACTGTAGGATCTGCATAGCCCGATTTTATAACTTTCATTTGGTTTCATCTTCTGCAAACCGCATAAAAATAACCTAGTTGTTGAAGAAAAGAAATAATCTCTTCGTCTCGAAACCCCCTGGGGGCGGGACATATCAAGATCGATTGCAGGGCCAGGTTGGATAACTTGCGTTAAATCCTTGCTGGTAATACAAATTATACCAGTTGGTATATGCCTCCAGGGGACTGCATACGGGAATAAAGATGTAACCTGGTGTGGTGATATCCTGGTTGTAAAGACCATCGATAAGCGTTGGGTCGGTAGGACGTCCCGGGGCGCCCGTGTTCTTTCCGTTTTGTTGCTTCGTTCGCACCGCACTACGCAGGAAGGTTGTGTCAGTATTATCAAAGCTCGGTGGAATCTAACTTCCTTACCCTGAGATGATATCCTGCAGAGTAATCCCTCCATACTGGTTGCCTGTTGTTAACTTCTCCACACCGGGCAACTTCGTGAAGTGAGCGTCGACGCAGACAGGCACACAGCCATCACAGCTTCCTGCCTCACAGTCCTGCTCATTGCCGACTGGAGAGGCGATGAAATACATATTTCCATTATAACACGCATAGCTGCTAGAAGCGTCGTTACCGGCAAAAAAGCCAAAGTCGTCTGGGTTTGTGCTACTGCATGGAGCGCCTGTGTCGAGGATCACGGGCGTCCTACCCGACACTGACCATGCTGTAGGGATGGCGAACGCGAAGAAGGCCTTCATTATGCTGGCTATGATATCTGTATCTGAGATCGTGCCAGGGGTTTTATTGTTGCCTGAGGAGGCTGTAGGTACGAAGTGGCCGTTTGCTACCATCTTCGACAGCTGTGTAATCGCATCGTCGCTTCCACCAAAAAGCCACTGCCCCGCTGCTTCTGTTGAGTTAGCCCATCCCCATATGACTTCTCCGAAGTAAGCAGAGAGTGTGGCCTGCCGAACTGCTGTCCAAGTGTCCCTGCCAAACGGTTAAGATTTTATGTCAGCCAAATGTATAAACAAATATCTTGCAAAAGACCTCCAAAAATCGAGTGACGTACACACTATGGTTGTCTCCGGTTAAATCTTTCACGACGGAGATGATGGTACTGATACTAGCATACGAAATATCTCGGGGGTTGTCTAGCTTGCCGGCGTTGGCCACAAAATAAGGTAGTCTGGATAAGACTGCACGGCAGTGTCAGAGAAGGACGGTTGATGCAACCTCAAACCTCAGTCTTCGTCTGGGCTGGAACCGTCGAAGAACTTACAATTATTGAAGACAGGGGCCGCAATCATGAGGGCGCCGAGCCCGACCAGATCGAGGATGATTTGCAGTGCGACGTTATTGTCAGGCTGAGGTATAGGTGCAAAGTCATTGTTGAATGCTTGAAGGCCAGAATCGAGTATGGCCAGCGCCTTGAACAGTCCACCGTAGAAGCTCAAGTACATCTGATGGAAGAGTTAATAAATATAGGTACAGCTTAGGGATAAATGGGCACGTACACTATTAATATTAATCAGAGAGTTCCAGATGAGCCATGCCGCAGGCCCGGTCTCGCCCGGATCGCCGTGTACGTCTTGACATTGCAAGTATTCGGTGCAGTGATCTGGAGTGGTCATTTTGCCACACTCTGCGCCTTCGACCGTTTTAAACGAGAATTGTAGAGAGTCTAGGAAGTTAACGTTTTGCGCTGGTCGATCGACTTTCGTCCAATGGTCCAACGCATTCTGCCAAGCATCGGCGCAATCTAACTCAGCCCAGCGCGCGTCGGCGGTGAAGTATATGTCGTCTTTAGCAGCGGGGTCATCGCAGTTCAACTGAGTCCAGTTTCCCGTCCGCGCTCCTAGCTGAGGATCAATCCCTGAATTGACGGCGCGGATGAAGTATGGCCAGTCTTCGTCTTTCACTGGCGGATCCAGATTGGTCTCCAGGTCGATCGCCCAGTCCGTGACGCCGCCCATATTCAGTCCTTGGTATAACACGCCACGGACAGCCTTCGTAGATGGTGACATCCAGCCAACCCACTGGTTGCTGTCGTATACCATGATATCGGTCTGGCTTATGAGATCGTAATGGTAGGTGGCGCCGCCGCGGTTCGAGATGTCATTGATCTCGGCATCGGAGATGTAACCCGCCGTCCCTGTGCAGAGCCCCTTTTCTGCTGCAGAATCCGGCCCGAGATAGGTGCACGTTTCTGACCAGCAATTTGGGTCTGTCATCCCAAAGGAACGACCATAGCTCGTGACGCCGACAATGACCTTATTTGACGGCACACCGGCTTTGGTGATCATGACCTGGAGGGAGGGAGTGAAGGCAGAGATTAGTAACGGTGCTGCGTAACTTTAAGAGCTTACGAGAGGAGGATAGGAACTACTCACTAATGCACTGATTGTCTCAGTCAGGTTAACATCACTCCGTAAACAGTTTCCGCCTGGGCATCCAGGATCGGACCACTTGTTGTTGTAATCCCACTGTTTTAAATGACAGCTTGGTTAGTTGCCAACCACGCATGGGTAAGCCAGGATGATCTAGAGCGAGCACTTTGGCGTACCTGACCGTGCAGATCATACGTCATAAAGATGATATAATCCACGACTGCACTCATCGCCTTGATAGGAAACCCTTTCAAGTACCAGTAGGAGGCCGGAGCCGCGATGGAAACGGTCTTGCCAGGCAGTAAGTTCTTGAGGATGACGAGGAATGCGAGATAATTGACCCCGTCACTTGTGCTAGCAGGTGGGATGTTGGGTATGTCAGGCGCACCGGGGTATTCCCAGTCAATATCCACGCCGTCGAGATTATTAACCTTGATGAAGTTGGCGATATTGGTCGCCATGGTAAGCCGGTTGGCCGGTGTGACCCCATCCCGGAAGATGTAATAGGTGTTTAGGCCGGTGGAGAAGTCCCATCCACCGAAGGATAAGATCCGTTTCACACCTGTAAGAGCCTTGAAGGCGTTAAACTCGTATGTGGCGGCATTATCACCAATGATGACGTCGTAGCTGGGGCTTAGGGTCCCAAATGCGTAGTGAATGTGCGTGTACTTGGATGTGTCTATTTGCGATGCATCCATGTTCACACAGGAGCGGCCTAGATTGAAGCCCTCGAAATAGCCGACTTTCTGCCATACAGCCGGAGGCGCACTTCTTACGATGTTAGTGCCGCAATTCGAGATGCACCCGTTTGTTCCCGGTGCAGCTGTGCCTGGCGCTCCCGTGCTGGTGTTGGTACAGAACTCCTCCGTTGTGCCACACTGGCCCCAAACATCACAGCATGTATTGAGCAAGCACGGATTTAGCGTGGAGAGGTCAGTGCCCGAGGCCGGCTTAGCTGTCCCCGGTACCTGGGGACCACACACGGCATTGGCTACTGGGGCGGGCATGGGAGGTGAGCCAGTGCTGAGACACATGTTGACCCCCACCCAAAGATTGCCACAGCCGCTCCAGCCCCACGTTAGCTTATTGAAGCTTTCCAGGTCGTCCGGGGTCAAGCTGTGGGATGCTGCGATCGACCAGCAGGAGTCTCCGGCAACTGTGGTATACACAGCACACGAGCCATCAGCGTTGGGCTTAGGCGCGTAGTTAGGTAGAGTTCCAGATGTACAGCAGACGTACTGGTAGGGTTGTAGAGTGGAGCAAAGATTGGCTTGTGGGTTATAAGACGTGAAGGCAGCCCCGGAGATGCCACATTTGGTGGCTAGTGATGCACAGCTGTCGCCAGCGACAACCTGAATGGTAGTGCAGTCGGCGCGACGGCCTAACGATTTTGCTGCGCGGGCATGCCGCAAGGAGAGGGTGTCTGAGCCATTGCCTCCTGGGTTTAGCCCCGGGCCTCCAGTAATGCTATTGATGTCCGTGTCGTTTGAGATGGGAACAAGGGGAGGGGCTGTCACATAGACGGGACCGGTGACGTTGAGGGACTCAGAGAAACCATCCAGGCACATGGCGTTCGACCATGCCTGCACTGCGGTCTGGATCGACTCGAAGGTGCGGTTGACTGCCGCAACCAAGCCGAAGACGTGATCGGCATCACGTCCTCCGCCGCAGAGTTGCACCATGACTCCATCAGCCACGCCCTTTCTAGATATGGCGCTCGTGACCGTTCTTGAAATAAAATCTCCAGCTCCCTCGTTCTGCAGCGCCGAGCCTAGATAGAGACCAATCGTGGCATCGCCAGACAAGCCGAACATTACAGCTGAGTTGTTTCTTGGGCCGTAGCCATTGGAAAGATAAAGACCCATCTCCTTCACAAGAGAGTAGGCATCGCCTGCGGTACCGGTGACTGATGCTGACGCCGAACTCCACCACCCGAGCTGGTAGGTTACGTTTAAGACGGTGGCAGGGACTGGAGGCTGGGACGGAGGGGCCAAGGTGTTCCAGTCCGTTCCCCAGACGGTGCAGGCTCGCAGGCGATGTAATGTGTTAGGATCGTCAACAAGATCGTAGAGCGAAAAGTCGAGAAAGAGATTCTGCGTGCATCTCTGGAATTGCTCCAGATTGTGGTAGACAGACCAGTTGCCGACTGCAGGGCCGGCATCCAGGCAATGCGAGGGGCAAGGATCTTTGCCATTATAACTTGGATTGCCTAGTTCTGCAGTGGCCTCGTCGGCCAAAGCTAGCTTCGGGAACGACAAACTGATTATGATAACGGCCACCTGGCCAAGACAAGGCTTGAACCCGTGCCACATCGTTAAAGTTAGGATGACGAGGTAAGATATGTTTTGGGAATGCAAAGCAAGAATCCAGGCTAAGATTCAGAAAAAAAGGCGTGCGAAGGACTTGAAGTTACAGGCCATGACTGGATGAACTGCCACGGTTGATCGTGCCTTCACTCCATTATATACTAGGGAAGAACCTGGGTTGTTTGCACCAAGTATGGGCTTACAGATACTGTAGACCCATCAAAACTCATTATTCTTCTCTTCCCAACGGTCTTGCTCCTTTCATCATACCGACAGGCTCGCCCCGGTCACGGACGAGTGTTGGTAGCAAACGACAGGTGATGTACTTCGGGCAGTGCTTCTAGTGACTTCCCGGATCGCGCTATGGACGCATGTGCAGGGTCCTTTTGTGAGATTAGCACACGCCCCGGTGTCCTGGAGAATTGCTAAGTTTTCATGCACGCTCGGCGAACTTGTGCGGCGCTATTTTCTGGTCGGAATCCTGCATTTGGCATCGTGGCCGGCCAATATCACTCAGAAGCGTGTGGTTAGCCCCCAATCACCTTGAAGCCAAAATTTTGCTGGAATCTCCAGAGCCGACTACTCCAATAGCTCCATGCAAGACCAGTTCATACCCTTCCGCACCTAGCTCCGTGGGAGAAATTAGGTATTCCGGGAGGGGTCACATCTAACGTGCCAACATGGCACTAAGGGATGGATCAGACGTAGTTATACCACAACCTACAACATTATATTTTCTATTACATTAACCACCGCATCCACAAGCTGTATCGACTTTGCAGGAAGCTAAAACAACGCGTGGACAAACACTGTAGCAACGCCCCAAACGAGAATTCCTTCATACATCGTCCACCTGTTCAAGGCTTTAGCTGCCACATTCGGGTTGCTCGTGGGCGTGGCTGGACATCCGCTGGTTATAGCAGGCTGCAGTGCTTGGCATCTCCCGGCTGTGATGGATGCTGCGATGCTTGATGCTATCTCGTCGTTGAACTTGAGGGCGCACGGATCTGCTGACGGCCTAGGGTCCGCAATCACGGCGCAGGCGTTGTGGTATGCGTACTCCATAGGGATTTCGACCGGCCGCGTCCCTGTCACGTTGAAGGCAGCAGCCTGCCAGGTAGCGCAAGAAGAATCTGGCGCCAAGTTCGGCACTGGCGCGCCCTTCTTTATTGCAAACATGGTAGAGTTGTGGAATGTAGTTAAGCCGATCTCCGTCGGGTCGGTAGGTATGTTTCTGGCAGAGCAATTCCCGCAAGCTACTTCCCAATAAAGAAAGTACTGTCCCTCGGTGGCATTCTTCGTATTCAGGGTATCGAATACAACAAAATAAGGATCAGAGGATGTGTTCAAGCCTCCTGCCAGATCCTTGGAGCCCCAATCTAGCGGATCCGACAACGAGCCGAGTTTTTGGATGCGCCATTGGATATTTGGAATGAGCGGGATTGTGGCTAAGGAGTTCTGGAAGGCGAACACGATGGGGAATATGTCCGCGGGCGCATAGGTCTCATTTCGCGGGAAGACAACATCCAGCTCCACCGTCGTCGGATATGTCTGTGCCACAACAAAGGGACATTTTGTCAAGAATAGAAGCAATAGACTCGGTGGGAAAATATCTAGCATCGTGAAGGTAAAGATGAAATCGGAAAAAGGTGCGAGGCCTGATCAGCTCTTTCGGACGCTGGGCGGCGGCGGGACTCTTTTAAGTATATGGGGTTACATCGAGCTGAGCACATGGCAGGCGAGAGCCGGGGGGGCGGTTGTGGCGTCCTCTCAGGCTTGGCGATTTTACTGTTGGCTATGCGCAGCTCACTAACAAGCTGATCACATTCATCACTGGGACCTGGAAAGAGCTTAGACCCTTCATAAAACCGACACCAGGGTTGCGCCGCAGTGCCCCGACTGCTTGGACGCGCAAGGAGGTCCAATGCGAGTGCGTCAATAGATTCCGGGTTAGTTTATTGCTTAATTCAGGCTATCTCGAATAGGCCAGAGGCTTTCTAGGAGGCTCCCCCTCAAAAAGCCCTTCTTCTAGAGTAGTACCGTTTCCGCAGTTTAATTACTTTGGTATCAACAAATTTACACCCTGCATGCGGCCTTTTTCGACCGTGCCTCTGTAATAGTCGCAACTCTCGGGGATCCAGGCATACTGTCCGTGAAGTACCTCGAGAGGGTTTATCGCAAAATCCGTGAAAGTCCGTCGACTATCCATTCATGGGAATCAACGGAATTATCGAAAGAACCCACCGTTGCATCTAGCCATGAAACACCTATACGTAAACATGTGAAAAGTCCTGGCGTGGAACACACCCATACGCGATGATGGCCCAGCTTCCAAGAGGATTACTGGCTCGCTTGTATGTACAATACTTGTTGACACACGAACGCGAGAAGGCTCACGTGGCTTTGGCATTGCTACCTAGCTCGGCATGTTATTTGGGGGCCGAAATAATAACCCTGGGCTTGATGTGTCCGAGAAAGGTTTACCCCTATGAGCGCCCACATCATACCAGAGTAGGCATCGGCCCAGGTCGCGAATTTCTGACCGCCCTGGCATATTTTGTTTGGTTACGAACTACTTCCTACAACCAACAACCAAATTATTGGAACTTCTGAATTAATACCGCAAAACCTAGAGTAATTGCGAACAAAGGGAGGGGTCTGTTTAGTAGACATACTGCTGCCGTGCGCAATATTTGGATCAACGAAGTCTAGACCGGCGTGCCAGCAAAGGCGGTGAGACGGCGAGATCGTGCGAGCCTTTGGAGATTTAGGTACTTGATGTAAAGCCGATTATCCACTTCCTTCTGACTTTGGCCGACACTGTTCTCAAGGGAATCTCTTCTTGACCATCGCGAACAATCAAAAGCACAACTTTATTTCCCGAGGCTCTTTTCAAGATGGGTGGTCAAGTCAGCGTCATCTGCAACTACTCCGTCGTGGCAGGCACTGGGGATACCTGTTCCTCCATCGCCGATTCTTGGGGTATATCTCTTGACAACTTCGAGAGCTTGAATCCCGGCGTTGCTTGCCCCACCGTCGTAGTCGGCCAGGAATACTGTGTGCTGGGTAGTGTTACGACCATCACGCCTACCAGCACTCCCACACCTACTAGCACTGCCACATCCACCTTTTCCACCTTTTCCACTTTCACCACGAGCACCACGAGTACAGTATCCATTACCGTAACCTCAAAGCCTCCTGCTCAGACCGGCGTGACACCGTCTCCAGACGGTACCTGTGGCCCCGGAAGCAAGGGGAGCTACACCTGTCTGGGATCAAAGTATGATAGCTGCTGCTCTGTATGGGGCTACTGGTAAGGCTGATGCCAATAGTTTTCATTCTCCTTCAAAATCTGATCTAATACTTGCTATATAGTGGTGGTGATTCAGACTTCTGTGGGGCCGGTTGCCAGCCTGGCTTCGGCGACTGCGGTGTTCCCTCGACCGACGGAACGTGTGGTAGTCAAACCAACGGACTCTACACTTGTGCGGGCTCTACTCATGGTAACTGCTGCTCTGTCTTTGGCTATTGGTAAGATTATGAACCGGTTTTTTTTTGTTGGCTTTAGTCCGACGGCTTATTTAACTGTTTGATATAGTGGCGAGGATTCCGACTTTTGCGGATCTGGTTGCCAAACTGGGTTCGGCGACTGCGGGATTCCCTCAGTCGATGGAGAATGCGGTAGTCAAACCAACGGACTCTATAGTTGCGAGGGCTCGGGGCACGGTAGCTGCTGTTCAGTCTTCGGCTACTGGTACGTTCATGCGGGCTTCGTATTTTTGTCTCTGAGACGAGTAGGACTAATACAAGAATACAGTGGTGACGATTATGACTTTTGCGGAGCCGGGTGCCAACACGGATTCGGTGATTGCGGCATCGTCCGTACAGTATCGCCTGATGGCACCTGTGGAGATACCAGCGCTGGGGATTATACCTGCTCCGGATCAGCCTTCGGCCATTGCTGCTCGCAATGGGGATATTGGTGGGTTACCATTCGACTTGTTGGAACTTTGTGGTTGTATAAGCTGACCTGTTATGTTTGCTAGTGGATCTACCAGCGATTACTGTGGAGACAAGTGCCAGCCAAGCTTTGGTACCTGCACATAAACAAATATCTGGATGCCAAGCTGTGCCAAGCTTGCCAGTTATAACTGGGACGTAATGGCGGCCAACAGAACATCATGTGACCTTGCGAACATTCTATTTTTTTTTTTCTTTTCGTTACTTTCTGTAGATCTGACTACTTTAGGTACTTGTTGCTGTGCGAGCTCCCTCACATAGTAACTAGCAATTTTTTTAATAAACAGCGCGTGGCACGATACTTCCCGTCCCCGTGTATAAGTCCTTGTGTGGAAGTCGTTTATAGAAGTCCCTAGATAGATGATGCACAACAAACATATAGCTGCTGTATATCTTCCGTGCATCGACCGAAGAATCGTAAAGCCTGCTCCAAGGCTTAGGAATATACTATATGGAACAGACCACCGGCTCCCTTCATAATTATGTTGGGTAAAGTGACAGGCGGCTGTGATCGGAATGTAGATTGCAGCGGGCGAACGAGGCATACTCAATGTTCGATACAGTCCTGTTTGCAGAAGTTGCACAAAAACGAATATCCCGGGTCCCGTTGGCAGACAATATCGGCCGATGGCCAGAGGCCACCCGGCCTCGTCTATGCTTGCGTCTGATGGACAAAGCCGGCGGTGAGGGCTATGCGCCGGGAGGCTGAGCCTGCGGTTGGCCCTTTCGGGCACTAGCGGTGGCACTGCCTCGGTTAACGCACGCTTCCCCCACTATTGGCTCCCGCCAAGTTGGCACGGGACCACCAATCGGCGTCTCGGCGCAAGCGACGAACGGAGCCCTCCGGCGCTGCCTCGTTGGGCTTCTAAGGTAATTTGTTCGCTCTCGCCGCTCCCGAGCGTCCGCGTCAGATGTGGCTTGGCGAGCTTTCGCAGGCTGGCAGCTCCAGTGCCTCGTTTCTACATTTCTAGCTCCTCCCTTAGCTCCTGGTATAATAATCGCGCCTCCGCACTTGAGCTGACACCTGGACCCTTCTTACCTTTTTCTCAGAATTACTCCTTTCACAAGGTCAAAAAAAAAAAAGACCGCCCGAACCCGGTGCTGCCCCTCAACCCCGAGCCCCGCAGCGCTATCGATACGATCTCGCACCCCGCATCACCCCTTCGCCCACCAGTAACCTCTCTTCCGCGGAAGATGTCTGCTCAAGACTTCTACAACTCTGCGCCGCAGGGCCAGAACCCGTACCCCCAGCAGCCTCAGTACGGCTACTCGCAGCCCCAGTACGCCCCTTCGCAGCCTCAGTACGGCCAATCACAGCCTCAGTACGGCCAATCGCAGCCCCAATACGCTCCGTCGCAACCGCAGTACGGTTCGTCGCAGCACCTCCAGCCCTACGGCCAGCAGCCCCCCCGGCCCGGCTCTGCCCACTCCGACTACGGTCCTCCCCAGCCCAGCTACGCTTCTACGCCCGACCGCCCGGCCTCTGCGCAGGGTCTCCAGCAGCCTTCGTATAACAAGGACAACAACGGGCAGCAGGGACCGCAGGGCGGAAACGGCCAGGATGGCGACCGCGGATTCCTCAGCACCGTGGCCGGAGGCGCCGGCGGCGCATTCCTAGGAAGCAAGCTGGGAGGCCACTCTACTGGAAGTAAGATCTTGGGAGGTATCGCGGGTGCTATCGCTGCAAATGTCATCGAGCACAAGATGACGGGTCACAACAATAACCACAATAATAACCAGCACGGTGGCGGTGGCTTCCTGGGCTTTGGAGGCAACAACCACCAAGCACCGCCCCCGGCTCAATACGGAGCCCCCCCTCCCTACGGCTACGCTCCCCCTCCACAGGGGCATCATCATGGACACCATGGACACCATGGCCATCACGGGCATGGCCATGGCCACCACGGCGGCGGTTGGTAATATACCGCGATTTAGTGGAGGCCATTTTGATATTTTTGATCCTTTAGTTGGGCTATCAGCGTCTAGGAGTTAGGGCTGGCTTGCCCGCATCACATCACATGGCTACCAGGCTCGCCAAGGCGAGGAACGCAATGCCTTGAGAACAAGGGGGAATGACATAAGACGGGACTTTTAATGGACAGTTCTGCACTCACGTACTGTACTACTACTCAATATTACAAATCATACACACAATTTCAATGATCGTTCGAAGTGAAATAGAGACGACCGTTTCTGGATCCAATATGGGCATAGTGAGACTACGAGCCGATGTTGTTGATGGTGCCTATGTTGCCGACTATTTGACTTCAAACTATAGCGAGCCAACGCCCTAAGCCCTCTTCGCCATTACTCTCTGGTGTTTCACGTCCCGGTAGCATCTCACGGGTCATCTGTCTGCGTCGAACTGTCCTCTACAACTCCCCGCTCTACTCTGTAGGCAGATTCATAATCACTTCCGAATCTCACGTCAGCCTCCATTCACTGTAACTCGGAATATTGTCAGTTCGAAGTACGCATCATTGTCTCATTCTGGCTAGGGCAGGCAACCTCCCGTGACCCAAAAAGGAGAAAAAAGAGAACCTCTGGAGAGCTGTGTAGGGCTTATTTGCAGTACCAGGCGCAAAACGGAAATAATAGCGAGGTTGTGACAAGCGATAATCCAAAAGGGGGATTTTGAAGTTCCTGTATGTTGATAGAATCGCATAGTTGAAAATATGTTCTTCGGAGCCTGTCAACTCAAAACTGTATGCATGGAACTGCAACTCAGAGACGAGCGTGTGAACCCACTGCTAAAGCCGTTCAACACGACATTCTCAAGAATATATGGCATGGCGGTTAAGAACTGCGCTATTACAACTGGTTTGTTAGTATTAGTGAAATATGTATGGCTTAACCCCCAAGCTAAGTGTTGATGGGAAGGCAAACTCTAATGTACGAGGAGGAAATAGTTCCACGGTATACGCTCCTAACTCGCACAAAAATTTTCACGATAAGGTTCATCCGGTCTATCTGGGTCTAGAATACTTGCCATGAGGAGATCTACGCTTGTGGGTAAGAAAAATTGCCTGCCAAGGATAAATCAATTTGTACCACGTGTTCTAGTGAATATTAGAGTTTTTGTACTTGCTAAGATCTGCATCGGATGGAACACAGAGAGATGTGGTGTGGGGTCAGTCGCATCGGGATTTGGGACAAGTACGCCAAGGCTCTTGGTATGGCCAACGTCGGTTCTGGATATACACGGAACCACTATAGGAATGGCCGCCTAGAACGCGGAAAACATAGAATTTTATAGCCCAGAGAATATTGATGAATGCTTAGTTCTTCGAGGCGGACCGGACAGGCCCCTACAATCCCCGCCAGCTAGGTAAAGAGCAAAACCGCCCTGGCCGGCGGCCTTGTATCTCGTTCAGCGAGACGACTTTTGGGCCCAGCGTAGTACTTTGGCTTGGATCGCGGGATCAAGGCTTATCAGCTCATATGCACCTCATATGCACGCATCAAGCCTCCATGGACAACACCGGGCATGGCTCGGTCCAGCCATGGCCCTGGAAGTCGGCGAAATGCCCTTCAACCTTTAAAGGTGATCGGTCCAGCTGGTCTGGATCTGCTCAGCTGCTCTCGAAGACCTAGATGACCCGAGCAGTCCGGTCAGCCCGGTCAGCCCGGTAGACCTTGATGACTTGGAATAGCCCAGCTGCCTCAAAGTGCAGGGAAGAGTGCCTCTCAGCACATCTCGCGCAACGCGGGTTTAGATGGCATCAACAAGTACATCCAGCACAGGCACCCTGCTCAAGCCGACTGTGCCGTCTGCCGTCGACCATGCCTTCTGTGATATCATTCCTTTCCCACCTGAGACGGTATTCCAATGTGACGAATGTGATCGGACATTGCGAGCCAAAATTGGATCTTACCCGAGCCCGTGGGAGCTGGGACCTTTGGCGAAGGGCTAGAAGCCCAAGATTAGTAGGAACAATGCGTGAAACGGACGGGGTTCCATTTTAAAGTTAGCTCTTGATAACGACAGCAAGGAACCAATACCTATGCGAGCCATGTGGTATACCCCCATGTTCTCTGCATACGTACTCTAGTATGCACTACCTGCACAGCCTTAGCGGGGCTCTGCAAATGAAGGACGACCGGCTCATGCATCGTGTACTAACTCATTATACAAACCAGGACGGGGTTGTGTTCTAGCGCAACTAACATCACGCGGAGCCGTTTATACCATGGATCCTGCGTGATGGTGAATGGATCGCAGCCCTAGTAAGGCTGATGACGATGCTAGGACGGAAACACTAGAGTCGTACACGGGAAGAACATACATAGCGGGGACATATTCCGCGACGA
The DNA here is from genome assembly GCA_021432635.1 of Thozetella sp. PMI_491. Classification (NCBI taxonomy): domain Eukaryota; kingdom Fungi; phylum Ascomycota; class Sordariomycetes; order Chaetosphaeriales; family Chaetosphaeriaceae; genus Thozetella; species Thozetella sp. PMI_491. The sequence goes on from MU270081.1 coordinate 128,672, forward strand.
GTATCGTGGGGGCCCACAAGGGGCTTAGGGGCGGTTGCACATGCACCAACACCAACATCTTCAAACACAGGTGCACGGTATAGAAACGTTCATCGCACCGCCAGCCCGGGTTTGATCCTGTAGTGCGCCATCGAAGCCCTGGACTGCATGTCCAGGCGCTGACCAGGCCAGGACCTGAGCGAAGAAGGCGTGTTGACGTGTCCGTGTGCTGCGGTTCACGAGCCGTCGGCCGACATCATGCAAGCGCCCGTACCACCTAATAGCATGTGCCTGAGCCATTCGAGCGGGGTAGCAGCGCCCAGCAGTGCCATCTCATGATGCTGGGCTGGGCGGCGCCACGACCGGTGGGGGGAGGGGCGGCTTCGAGACGTTGCAGAGCCCCCCCAGCGACCGGTATGTGGGAGAGAGAGGTAATACTCCGATCCCGTAAGCACGCTGCAAGCACGGGGCATTTGTGACGCAAGACATGGGGAGCCGTAATGATGGGGAGCGGTGGAGCACGCCCTCTGTGCCGCGTGTGAAGGGGCGGTTCGCCAGGGGGCGGCTTTCCAGTACCTGCGTGGAGGGCAAGGGGAGCAATACTAGGGTCGAGGGAAGCGCAAGCCCTTTAAGGCGGGACAGGCACAGGAGCCAACGGATTGGTTCATCTATTTTAGGCAGATTCAGTATTCTTGGTTGATGTGCATCGTTCCCGCGCTGGCTCTTGCACATCATTTCCTTCTGTGCGGCAGAAGCTCCCCAAGTTTGGGAGCGGACGTGGGCCAGTTCCTGTCAAAAAAGGCCAGACCGCTGGCAGGGGGGAGTGGGGGTTACATAGCGTGCGAGGGAGGGTCCTAATTGGCAGGCCAGTTGTCATCAAGGGGTTGACAAGGAGGCTCTCAGGCCTGTCGTTTCTTCGCCGTGGGCCAGGCTGGACGGCGGCCCTGAATGCAACAATCTCAAACAGCGATGCGATGCTTGGCGTGTGGCGGCCGCCCAAAACGGCTCTCTGAGGTAAACCTAGGGCAAGAACATCATCCTCCCCCAGCTTCTGTGGCGCCGTGTGGCTTTTGTGGCTTTTGCACAAAAAGTTGCAATAAGCTCACCGATTAGCTCCTGCCAAGACGCCTTGGCCGGGCCCAGCGTCGGAAGCGACGTTAGAACCTGCTTCCCACCCCTTACCCCTTGGATTGGTAGCACTCGGGCAGATTCAATTCTCCCCATTCACTACACTGCCACTACGACCACTAGGAGCTCGTAATTGATTGCCACGACTCGAATTCTCGTCGACGCCGCGTACGGGTCCCCTTTCCTCCTTAGTCACGAGCGTGGCAGTTCGGGAGGGGATGACTGGCGGAGAGCACTGCCGGCGGGTAGCCATTCGTAGGCAGGTGGCGCGATGCGGCGAAGCGACCTGTCCCCCTGGCGCTAGGGCCCCACTCAAAGCCCCGCTCGCCTGGGCCCCCGGGCAGAACCGAAACCAATCCTGGACAGGCTCGAACCTCCTCAGACCGCGCGTGTTACATCGTCGGTCGATCCGACAAATGCCATGGTCCTTGGCCTCCTCGCGTTAGGGGTTTCGCGCATCTGCGCACCAGGCGCCCTAACAGCCCCCCGGCCCCGTTTGGGTGGCTTCGGACGACGCTCGACTGCGTAAGACTGCGTAGGTGCATCTCGTTTGAGCATCGCTCGTGTCAAGTCGGCCTGGGGCTCCCTGCCCAGGCCGTCTCTGGCACACCAAGCCGAGCCTCACCCGCCTGGCTGGCAGCCTCCTTCTGGCATCGCTCCCTCGTCGGTTTGCGCTGCCATGCCGCCACGCCATTGGCCGCCGACCCTACCCGTCACAGGCTGTGTGTCATGGATCCATCCCCACGCCGAAGACGACAAGCTCGGCCATGGGCCCGAGACTGCTGCCCCGGCCTTCCCTGGGCTTCCTGTTTCTTGTCTACGACATCTCTCCTTCCCATTCGTCCTCTGCCCTCCCAGTGACCCACTCGTCAGGTCATTTCTCGAGCATCTGAAGTTGATGCTGCGTTGATTCACCTCGCATGATTCCCTGGTCTCTGTCCATTCCCTATCTGGCTGGCTCCCGTTTGGTTTCCCTTCCCGCCGTTTAATCACTGGCTTCTATTCTTGCCCCCCCCGCGCCCTCCTGCATCTTTTTTCCCTTTCTCCTTCGTCCCTCCCGTAATTTCGACCCCTTTCACGATACATGCGTGAACGGTTGCCGAACTAAACAACAGTCCTATCCTCCCCTTTGCCGGGCAGGTCCCTCCCTCTCTCTTCGCTTCTCTCTGTGTTCGACCGCTCGACCTCCGCCTCAGTCCTTTCAGTTACTCAGGAGGTAGTCCCGACTCGACGACACCCGACGCTCTCTCGCCTTAGCTTTCCTTGCTTTCCACACGACTTTTTTGGCCGCCGGACGGATTGTGCATTTAATTCTTTGGATTTGGGGGACGCCGGTCGATTTGGGAACCGGGCCTCTGGGAATCACGACCACTTGTGTAATACATTGGGCTAGAGAAGGAAATCGCCGCACTCAACAACACTATGTTTTGGCATTCGGCACTCGCCACTCTCCTGGCCACCGGGGCTCAGGCCTCCCTCGGCTCGTTGCTGGCGGAGAACTTGTCTCGCGACAGCCCAGCCTACCATCGACGCATGGAGGAGATCTCGAAGCAGACGTTGGCGATCCGTGGCATGTTGGAGGCGAGGCAGTCAATGACGGCCGGTAGCAACGTCCAGCTGAACTCGGACGGAAGCATCAACATGACGGCATGGGATGCGCAGGCTACGGCGGCGTGCGAATCCGCCCTGAACCACCTGCCTGAGGCCTCGAACCCGTCAGGCACCTGCATCTGCTACAACTTGCCCGCCCTGGACAACACCACTGGCACCTTCGAGGCCGACCTCCGGCTGTACCAGCTCAGCACGGCCTCCGGTCAGTTCACCGGCATCCCGCCGCAGAACATCCAGGTCGGACTCTCGTACCGGGGAGCATCCGTGTCGCCCGTCAGCGCCCAGACCGCGGCTAAGAAGGTCCTGGCCCAGCGCCAGATCGACATTAGCACCGCCAACGTCACCTCCAACTTGAAGCTGCTGCAGACCTACCTATTCGTCGGCCAGATCGACAAGGCGCAAATGCAGACCACGATGACTACGTAAGCCCACCCTAGCTGTGAACACGGGGTAAACTGAATCGTATTGGCTAACATTTTATCTCAGTGCTCAACTGGAGGCTCTCGTTATGCCTGTTGTCACGCTCAGCGCTGTCAACGCCGCTGGCCAGACTGTCAGCACCAACGTCTCGTCTAACGAGGCCGCATTTGTTGCTGGTGTGTTCTCGCAGGAGATCATCATGAGCACCTCGGCCCTCGCACAGGTCGCCGTCGACGACCAGGTTATCGGCCTCGCCAACGGCACCGTCGCTTTCGTTCTCCCCGGCGTCAACATTCTCATCTTCCCCATCGGTCTCATCGTCACTGGGACGTGGATGGTTCTCGGTCTTGCTGTCTACGGTGCTGGCACGGTCGCACGCATTGGCTTCGCCGATTCGTTCAAGAGGCGCGCGCAGGTTGCAAACAAGAGCTCCGTTTCTCGGATATGAGCGCGTGTACGACTTGGGGGGGAGTGGATGTGTGTACGTGGGCGAAGCGGCGAACGGAGAACGGAGAACGAGTAATGGCAACAGGGTTGCGTGGCGATCGTGCATGGCGTTGCATTTCCTGTGTGGACGAATTTTCTCTTGGCCTCGCGAGGCGGCTGACGGCCCTCGCCGGGCCCTGGCATCTCTGAGCAGCCTGTCTCGTCTTGTGATATTCCAGGTCGGCAGAACTCTGGCTCAGCAAAGATGGCCCCTTAGCTTTGTATATACAATATCGCCCAGGCTCAAGCCGGCGGCTCTCTAGACATAGAATCCAAAACTGTTAAATTGGCCCTCTGTACCACGTAGGCGTTCGAGTATCCTTCTACTTGCTTCTGCAAGCGCCTTATGTGAACACTGCTCTTCTGTACGGCTGCGACTGTCTCGGCGGGACGCGCGCGCTTGTGGCAGTGGTTTGGCATATAGCACTGAGGATGACCACTTTATCATTTGTGAAACAATCATTTACGAGACAATCCGCACGGCTAAGGCGGCAGCCTTCACCTCTCCTCCCGGGGCCCAGCTACAGTTTATCGCAAGACAATTATATTCTTCTATTCTTCCCAGGGAAGACATGTCGTTAGATGTCGCTACCTGGTGTGCTTATGTATGCAGTCGATCGCGTGCGGCTGTCTCCTGCAAGCCTTGCCCGTCGGCAGATGGAGCCTATCGCGAAGCGCCGTGCCTAAGAGAAGGATTTGGTGGTGTGACTGACGTGCATGCGGCTCCAAGAGAACCAGCGGCAGTGGCCCCGCACTCGCCGCCGGAGCACGACGGACACGCTAGCGCCCCCTTGGTGCCCCCTGCTCCGCTCCGTCCGGCCCAGTCTTGGGGGTTACCTAACAATTTTCGGGCGCACCCCCAGAAATGTGGACCACCGTAGCCAGCGCCTGAAACCTGAGGGACTTGAAGCATCGCTCATTCTCCCAAATTCATGCGCCCGAGCCCACGCCCAGGTGCCGGCACCGTGCGGTTCCGTCAGGCACACGATAACGCTTCTTTCCTTCTAGAGTCTGTGCCGTCTCCTGCCCAGCACTCGGCGGGGCCTTCGCGCTTTCGTGCTTGCTTGCCTTCGTGCAGGGATGTCGCCGGTCGGCGACGCCAGCTGGCACACCCAATTCGCTTTGTCGTCGCCCGTGGGGCAGGAGCGTTCGAGGGGTCATGCTAGCTGGACAGCGAACAACTGGCATCATGACGTTGAGCCCAACTCATGTGTCTGGCCATTGACAGGACAACGCCACAGCAAACTTGGTCGTTGGCAATCCCCCCCGGCCTCCTTCGCGCGTCATTCTAAGCAGTCTTGGTGCCTTTTTTCTTCCTGCGTGGATATTGCTCTGATGGCTTCCGAGCCCCTGATTCGTGGCCGCCCATGGCCCCCGTTCTGCAGCTCGGGATGGCCCTTCATGCGCTCCAGCTGTGACTACCACACTCCGAGGCGAACTGAAGCCGAGTGGCACCCAATTCGTCTGATCAAGCTCCTTGTCCGGCGCCAGCTGTCTCCAATAGGAGCCCGCTACGCACCTAGCATTGCGGATCTCCAGAGCTGGGCTCGCCGCTCGATGCCGGCACCGTATCAGGCCCCCTGGACCGCATTGAGCTCGACCTTGGTGAGGGGCGGGCAAGCTCCTGCTCGCTGACCACCTCCCAACTGGCCCGCGAGCACACCACCCAGGTTCTTTTTTATTATTTTATTTTTCTTGTTTTGTTTCTTTTCGTTTCCTTAACCCTCTCTATATTGCTGCCCTCTCACTTTGTTGCCAAGCGCATCGGAGCTCCCCAGCAACTAGCTCGGACGCTAGGAGGTTGTATATATCACGAGCACCTAGGAGCCCGGACGCTCGCCTTGTTTCCCAAAGCTCGGCCTCAAGACGTTTCACATTCACCGAGGCGCAAACCAGAGACCGCAGACATCGGCCCAGTATCCACGACCCAGAAGGAGTCGTCTGAGATTGAGCCCAGAGCTGTCTCGGCCCACTGTCGAGCGCTCGAGACGGACCGAGTCCGGAACCCCCCTCATACCCACCGGCCTACCTAGTCTTCTTCTCCCGAAGGGAACAAGGTTCCTCTACCCTTCCTGCCCCCCTCCCTTTCCGTAGCTTGAGCTGCTCAACATAAGACGACGTCGCTGCTGCTTCGCCCCGTCAGGGTCATGGCAGCCACAACTATGGACGTCTCGGCACTCGTCGCGCAAATGCACGAGACGCTGTCCACCATCCACAACACCCTCGCCTCCCTCGACACCAAGCACCATGACACGCGCCTGGATGAGCTCGAGCTACAGCGCGACAGCGCTGTCCAGGCCCTGCTGGGTGCCTTCTCAGCCGAGACTGAGTCTCTGGGCAAGAAGCGCGAGACGGAGCGCGCCGAGATTGCAGAGCGCCGAAGGCAGGAAGACGAGGAGCGCGAGAGGAAACGAAGACAGGAGGACGACGAGCTCGCTGAGAGAGACCGCAAGGAAGACGAGGAGCGCACTGGCCGCCTAGATGGCGACACCCGAGCTGTCGAAGAAGATGCCGACGGCCAGATGAGTAAAGTAGAAGAGGAGGCCGAAAAGGTCATTACAGAAGGAAGACAGAAGCTCGCGGAGCTTGAGGCGAAGCGCCAAGTAAGCCGGCCAATGGGCTAGATGTTCGCTCGTAGCCACAATACTGACTCGGACGCCTGTAGGAAATCAACCGGCTCATCGACGAACAGCTCAAGATACCCCTCCCGACAGCGCCCACTCGCCCGCGGAGAGGCACGCGGGCTGCGCCGCCGATGGTAGCAGCAGAAAGTAAGCCACAACAGCTAAATAGGGCTGAAGAAGATCCAGTCGGTAACCTTGGTGTCAAGGCTCTTAAACAAAATGACACGCCACAACCCGACCAATCCTCCCGGGAAGTGGCCCCCGCGGCTCCGGGCGGAGAGACGACGGAGGCTTCGGTTCCGCCCGCTGAGCTTACCAATGGAGCTCACGAACCGAAGCCCCAGCAAGAGGAGGTCCCTCCGGCCGAGCACGAGCCGGCTCCGAGCTCTGAGCCTGCAGCAGTAGAAGAGAAGGCGGACGAAGTTGATCCACCCTTCGAGCCTCGAAACCTAGACGAAGAGGTCCACCAACTGACGACGAATGCGGAGACTGCCAACGAGGCGCCCGCTCCAGAAAAGGAAGACGTAGAAGTTCAAGACGAGTCGGCTCACCATGACGAGGCCGAGAGCAGCCCCGCCGATCTCGCTCAGGATGCGGTGCCATCCCCACAAGAACCGACACTGCCCGAAGAGGAAGAGGTTGAGATTCAGCCCCGGAATCTCGGCCTGGAGGACAAACCAAGTGCTGAGCTAGTTGAGCCAGAAGAGGAGGCTGAGATTCAATCTCGAAACCTCGACTTGGAGGCAAAACCAAGCTCCGAGCCACCTCAATCGGAGGAGGAGGTCGAGATTCAGCCCCGTAATCTCGACCCGGAAGATGAGCCAAGTGCTGAGCCACCTCAACCAGAAGAAGTCGAGATTCAACCTCGGAATCTTAACCTAGAAGAGAAACCAAGTGCGGAGCCATCTCAGCCCGAGGAGGAGGTAGATGTCCAGCTTCGGAGCCTTGATTTGGAGGCCAAACCAAGCTCTGAGGCACAAGCCCCAGAGTTGACAGAAGAAGAGCTTGCCGAATTCATGGCCCGAGATCTCGACGCAGAGAGGAAATCGCTTAACGAAGCACCGCAAGCAGAATCGAAGCCTTCCCCGGAAACCACAACACCACCCCGCTCCCTCTTCGGTTCGTGGGGCCGGACAATGAGGAGCCTCGTCGGTGGACGACCGGGCTCCAGCGGACGACCAAGCTCTAGTGGCTCTAACGGCTCGCAAGAAAAGGACCAAGGGCACTCGCGCAAGCAGTCCATGCCGGGTGCGTTCACCAGCGAAGATCCTACCCCCACGCCGACGCCGACGCCGAGCGAGGCCAATGTCCCAGTTTCTGAGCCACTTGATATCACACAACCACCTGGGGCTGTCGAAGCGACGCCTGAGGAGGGCCAACGGAACGGGGCCGCCACACCAACTGCTAATGAGCCGTCAGAGCCGATCGCGGCCCCCGAGCCTCCAACGTATGCTGAAGAACCCATAGCAGCCTCCAAGCTATCAGAGCCTGCTGAAGTGCCCGTTGCAGCTCTGGAGCCATTAGGGCCTATCGATGAGGTCGCCGAAGCTCCAGAGCCACCAGCACCTGTCGAAGAACCGGTCGCAGCCCCCGAGATATCAGACCCCGTGGAAGCATCTGCAGCCGTCCCCGAGCCATCAGAACATGTTGAAGAACTCGTCGCAGTCCCTGATTCATCGGAGCTTGCTGAAGAAAGTGTTGAAGCTCCGGAGTCATCAGAACTAGTTGAAGAATCTGCCGCGGCTTTAGAGCCAACAGAGTCTGTCCCAGAACCTGCAGAGCCTGCTGCAGTTCCAGAGCCAATGGAGCCTGTCGAAGAACCTGTAGCATCCACCAAGTCATCAGAGCCTGCGGAAGAACTCGCAGTGGTCCCAGAGCCATCGAAGTCTGTCGAAGAACCCATTGTGTCTCCAGAGTCACTGGCGCTTGTTGAAGAATCCGTTGCAACCCTGGACCCATCGGAGCCGGCTCAAGAGTCTACTGCAACCCTAGAGCCATCAGCCCCTGACGCAGAACCTGTAGTGGTCCCTGAGACATCAGAGTCTATCGAAGAGCCTGTTGCAGCCCCTAGGCCACTAGAGCTTGTCGAAGAATCTGTCATAGCTCCTGAACCCTCGGAAGCTATCGAGGAAGTTGCTGCCGACGACGCCCGGCATACCGAGCCGGGCATTGACAAGCCTATAAAAGAGGTTGGCGAGGACGAATCAGCTCCAGTCATCCACCCGGATGATACAAATGAGTTACCAGAGCCCGATACTACGCAGGAGGCGGCCCAAGATGCATCAACCGAGCCTGAGCCTGAGACGCCAGTTGAGCAGCTAGAGGGGGAGAACAAAGACGTCACCTTGCCACAAGAAGAAACAACATCCAATGAAGTTCCTGCAGAGAGCACACGCGAGGTAGAAAAGGCGGATATGGCTCAGAGTGCGTCACCCTCAGTGGAAGAACCATTGACCCATGTCAAGGATGGTTCGACGGCTGATGATGTTTACGAGCCTGAGGTAGCCGCTTTGGAGCAGCCAGGAGAAGAGGATGACCACGTGGATAGTGCACCTCAAGAGTCAAAAGCCGAAGCCGTCGAGGATCCCATCTCGGGCCTAACTGTAGAGGCTGACGATACGATCGCAGAGGAAGCATCCCCTGTGCCAGAACCTCCGATCGAGGCTTCACTCCCAGTTGCCGAGGCTGTAGAGGCCACAGTGGAAGCCTCGGATCCAGCTGGCTTGGCAGAAGAGCTGTTAACTAAGGACCAAGACGAATCTACTCTCCAGGTACCCGACTGCGAGCAACTAGAGGCTTCTAGTCCGCAGGCAATCCCTGGAACTATGACGCACGGCATCGACGACGAAACTCAGGACTCGCCAGTGGCCATCCCCGGAACCATGACGCATGCTGTTGAGCCTTCCACGGACCCCGAGGAACCACCTCACGATCTCGAAAGTCCTCACGACTCATCCGCTCTCCAGCCCGATGCTGAGACCCGTGCCGTCTTGGAAGCGACGAGCAGTGACCAAGGTGCTTCCGAGGCTGCCCAAGAGGAACTGCCTGCAGCCCTCCAACACGAGACCTTGGAGACTATCGCGGAGGCGGCACCGGCGCTAGCGCCAGAAGTAATCTTAGCCGAGCCCCCGACTTCAGATTCAACGACTGAAGATGCATCACATGAGCCTGCGGCTGAGCAGGAATCTCACAAAGATCTGCCCCATCCTAGCGATAGACCCGCTGAGGACGCACTCGCAGTGGATGGCTCTGTACACCAAGATGCAATTCCCGAGGAAGCCACGCCAGCTGCCGAGACACTAGATTATCAAGCCAGCGCTGATATCTCCAGCAGTGAACCTTCTGCGGAAGAAACTTCCGTTGTAGAGGCCATTCCAGTCATGGACGCTCCAGTTGTCGAGTCTTCGTCGCCAGAAACTGTTGTTGAGGAAGATGCCCAAACCGTGGAGACTCCAGTCGTAGACGACCCAGTCCACGAAACTCCTTCGTCACCAACAGTTCCGGCCGAGCGAGAATCCCCTCTTGTGGAGACTACTCCGGTCATGGACGCACCCGTCGAGCGGGAAGCTTCCCTTGAACAAGACGCTCCTACTGTGGAACATGCTTCCCTCATTGAGGAAGCTCCTATTGAAAGCCCAATTGAGGCTATTCCCGCTGCTGATGCTTCAGTTCCTGTTGAATCCCCAATTATGGACCCCTCAGTTGATGATATCACGGCTAGAGGTGCCCCAGCTGTCGAAGCCAAAGTTGAAGCTCTTGTCGAAGATGTTTCGGCCGCTACGGATACTATAGCCGCGGATACCCCGGCTGTTCACACACCGGTTGAGGGTACTCTTGCCACGGAAATTACTCCCCTCATAGAAGACACTCCAGCCGCAGAAGATATTCCGGCAGCGGGGAACGCTCTCGCCGCAGCCGGTCCAGACTCTGACGCCCCGATTACTGAGGATATCCCAGTTGCAGAAGATACACTTGTCGCGGATGCCCCGTCTGCCGAAGCTCCGTCACTAGACGCACCGGTAGAACAGGACACCCGCCCGGAGCCTGCCTCAGTTACCAACGAAACACTAACTTCAGGTGCCCAAGTCGCGGATGAGACAGTCGTCGAGGATCCAGTCAGAACAGATTCTTCAGACGCGGAAGCCACTGTTGCACAAGATACAACAATTATGGATGGCCCCGCTCCAGTAGTTAAGACCCCAGGCATCGAGACTTCGGTTTCCGAGGATATTCCAGCCGCCGGTGGCCTAGTTGGTGATGCTCCATCGGCCGCCGCTGGGTTTACTGAGGATATTCCGGTTGTCGACACTCCGGTGGACGATAGCTTAGCAGTCGAGACCCCTGCGACTGAGGATCCTCCAGTCGTCGATAATCCGGACGCCGATACTTCCATTTCTGAGGATATCCCCGTTGACGAAGCTCCATCCGTTGAGGCCCCAGTAGTCAAGTCTTCCGTTTCCAACGATGTTCCGGTTGACGAGGCTCCAATGACTAAGGCTCGCGCTGACGATGCCACGGTCGTTGATACCCCTCTCGTCGAAACCCCTGCAGTAGATGCTTCGGTTTCTGAGGGTGTTCCGGTTGTCAATACTCCAGCTGTCGAAGCTCCAGCTGGCGAGGCTCCAGTTGTTGAGGCTCCATCAGCCAACACTTCGATTTCCGGGGATGTTTCGGTTGTTGAGGCTACAACAGCTGATGTTCCTGCTGGTGATACTCCTGCCGCCGATATCCCTGTTGTCGAGACGCCAGCGCTGGGGATTCCAGTGGCCGACACTCCAGCTGTTGAGGCTTCACTCGCTGATACTCCAGCAGCAGTCGACGCTCCCCCATTGCTGGAAGCCGAGTCAGGCCATGATGGCCATCAGGGCGAGCTGGAATCCGAAGCAGTCCGAACTGAAGAAACCGTGCACACCGCTGCCGAGACACTGGACACTCCAGACGCCAGCCACGAAGAAAGTTCTACGTCCGTCGAGACACATAAGCATATCTCACCGGAGGGCGAACTCGATCAACCACATGAGCCGCGACGGGAAGGCGGTGCCGATGAGGTAGAAGTTAATGTTGATAAAGTCTCTGCAGCTGAAACAACTACTACCCACGCCGATGGTGCAGCCCAAGCTGCGGCCATCATCGACGGTCCTTCGCAAGGGGAATCCTCTAAAGAGAGGATAGAGGAGAGTCACGGCCCAAGTCTTCAGGGTCCGAGCGCAGAGGCACCTGCTGAGCCCCAAGAGCCGCGGGAGCCGGAGAGTCGCTCTACAGAGTCAGTATCGCTGCCAAACATTGAAAATGCCTCTACTGAGCATGACAGCATCTCAAAGAACTCCGAAGGTGAGCCGGGGCTTGACCCCCCCGCCTCCGAGCCCACCGAGACCAGCCATGGTCAGGGTGAGGTTGAACCCGAGCACGGCATTGAAGCTGGGCATGAGCCTAGCAGAGTCTCCCAAGAAGACTCCCACGGGGGCGGATACAGTCCCGAGGAGAACCAACATTCGGCCCTCGACGAAGGTTCCTCGCAGCATGGCGGAAGTGAACACATCCAAGTCCCAGGGCGCACCCACGAAGACATCGCCCGTGAAAACATGGAGCATGTTCGAGTGGACGCGGAGCTGGGGCAGATAAACGAGAGCCAGATGAATGAAGACCGCTATGGTGAAGGTAACTGGCAACAAGACTATTCTCAGCAATACCCTGCGCAGGCCTACTACCAAGGATACGAATACCAGGAGCAGGCGGGAGGATACCAAGATGACGTCTCACGTGCAGTCCAGCCAGAGATCGAGCCTTACAACGTCCATGATTACTATTCGGGCCAATCTCACGCCCAACCAGCCTATTCTGAACCGGTGAACTCATATGCGGAACCAACCTACGCCCAACCGGCCAACGCTTACGTGGAACCGGCATACGCAGAACCGGCCTACGGCTACGGATACGCATATGGGGATTCAGCCTACCAGGAATCTTCCAACGAAGTCCCATCGTCAGCTGAGGACATAGGCCAGCCTCCACAGCATGATGATCCCCGCGAGGCTACCACCTATGACCCCAGTGGACTCACTCTTCAGAATGACCAAGGGGCCGCCGAAACTTCCGAGGTCGTGTCGAACATCCCGGACGAGAAGTCTCATTACAACTCAAGCGACTACAATTCCGATCGGGTTGACGTTCCAACACCGTATAGTCAAGCCGGCATGTCTGTGATCGAGCCTGAGCAAAATCCGTACGCAGCAAGCTCGCCGCTGCATACTTTTCGAGCCCATGGGGACACTTCTTACGAGACACCACTGGAGCACGGAGGTGGAGTTCATGTGATGGACGACGGCCAGGGATCGGTCTCTCCGGAACCTTTCACGGAGCACTTGGACCCCCTAGATTATCACACCGATAGCGATTCGCAGCAGTTCGTAACGCCCTTGGCCTCTGCGGGATTCCCGACAACTCCGCTCCATCAAAGCCATAGCAATCTCGCTGACGAGCTGAGCCAGGCAGACGAAGATCACTTCGGCCAAGATGACGCGTCATCTGGCTATGAGCTAGAGGATGAACATACGACCACCGTTCATGGCGCTGACGAATTGTTCAATGACGATAGCAATAGCGATGAATCTACTGAGGGGTTTGACTACGATGAGGGACCGGGAGATGAAGAACACGATGACCTGCCCCAGGAGCACGAGGAGCACGAGGAGCACGAGGACGACGCCCAGCGAGATCCACACGATCAAATCGCGGAACAAATCGTCGAGCTTCCCCCAGTGGATAATGACGACCCAAAGACTGCAGTGCCTGCCATGGAGCCTCAAGAGCCCTTGCGCCAAGATCCCAAGCAGGACAAGGTCGAGGAGGAGCTTGAAGAAGTACCCGACGTGTCGCATCACGAATCGCAGAGCACCCCGTCTCTGAAGCCAGCTCAAATCCCATCGACACCAGAGGTGAGCCCTCTAGTGCTACGGCATGAGACACCCTCCTCGGCGACAAATCGTGGCCTCGCGGCCAGCAGGCACAACCCGCAGCGACCACAGACACCACCTTCACAGCAACATCCCGAGGCGCTGGTGGGCTTCGATCCTGATAACTTCCTTCCTCGCGACGTAACTAACGTTTCGTGGCACGCGCGGAACGACTCGATTCCCCAATCCATGATGAGCGAAAGCACGCTGTCGTCTGCGCCATCCTCGCCAATCCACTCATCTCTGCCCGTCGATAACCACGAGCCTGTCATCCGAGACAGCTGGTCTGCCCCCGTTCACGGGTTCAATGGGATCAACGATGTGCCAGGGAGGCCAAGAACCGATTCGCAAGCGGCAGAGTACGATCCTTTCAAGTTCGATCGCAGGCCTTCCCAGAACAACGTAGCCCAGCTTTGGCAGCGCAGGGAATCTCTCTCTAAGCGATCGGGAGCAGCTGACGCTGGCATAGCCACCAAGGAGTCCAGTCACGAGAGTTCCCCTGGCAGCAGCCAACGCCAGGCCCCGCAAAACAGTTCGGCCAGCTCGACTGGCTCGCCCGGAAGTGTCTTCCAGCGCATGCGCAACATTTTTGAGAACCCGCATGCCAACCCTAGCATGAATCGCCGTGATGGTGCGCCGCCGGCTCACTTCTCCGGCGGCGGTCCGGACGGCGCGTCCTGGTCTGGTAAGGGCAGCCCTGTCCGCTCGCGACCGGTCAGTGGGATCTTCTACCCGGTCCGGAAAGGGCCTGTCGCACCGAGCCCCACGCGGGACTCGATCACGACAGGTCTACGACCGAGCCTCCGGCCCAGCCTGGCCGAGGACCGCGGGTATGATCATCCCGATGATCGCCTCGGCGGCTACCTGAACGAGGCCGAGGACGACATCGACGAGCGAAGCGCCTTACTCTCAGCACATTGACGGGATGAAGGCGGGAGGAGGGGAAAGGACAGGGAGGATAGGAAGGGTAAGCGGGTGAGCGACGATTCTGTCCGCACGCTTGTCGCCTCCGAAGGCACCGGAGATGCAGTAGATGAGCGCAAGACAGATGATACTGCATCACGGAGACGCATGAGCGTGCTCTCGATTTGGTCTGAGGTGACGGTGGACGATGCCTCGGATTCTGACTCGGACACGTACGTCGGCTCGACCGGCACACCGGATCTCCTCTCGCCACGGTCACAAAACACACGCCCGGTGTACAAGGAAGCGGCTGGCGACTCTCGCATGGCGTGGCTTTGGGTGGAAGGCTGGAGGGCGCAGCTTAGGAAGAGCGGCGATATTGTGGAGAAGCACCGATGGGAGTGGAAGATGGAAGATAGGCTCGGGCGACATAATAACCTGCCCGCCATCGTTACCAAAGTCCCTGGCGTCTTAGCGGTCAAGGACGGCGAGGTAAAATCCAGGAAGCGGAGGAAAAAGTCGGTGCATTGGTCTTGAGAATCCTTTTACAAGGTGCATGGCGGGACTGGGGAGGGGAATTTGCATAGGCGTTTGGATTCTGAAGCGTAGTCTCCATTTTCGTAATTTGATCCCGTTCTAGTTGCCTACAAATCCTATCTAGAAGGGAACAATGGTTTTTTTTGGCCTAGCGGTTCGTCAAGATCCATACACCCAGCCAGCATTGGCCCAGTTAGTTTAGTTGGATAGCTGATCAGTGCTAATAAAGCGCTGGGATGGAGATCTGGCGATGCAATGTCGTGCTTTGGTGGCTTCTGGCAAGGCCTACCTTGATGCCAGACAGACTGACTTGAGCGCCTTAAAGCCAGTGACCGGGCATTTTGTCTTGCTTCTGGCTTTCTTGCCCTGCAAGCTTCCAGTATCTAGATCAATTGCCAATTCACTTTTCTTATGGCCTATAATGGTAAATGTGAGACAGCCGCTCTTTAATTGCCACGCTAACAAATAGGAGTTGGATGGTAGTGTGATGGATAAAGTGTACCTCAGATTCCTCCCTCTTTACACGATTCGTGGCATAAATTATCATTGGCTGCCCTACCATACAGCATGTGTACCTGGCAGATAGACGCTCCACTGCACCGACGACCGCCTCCTTATTCGTGGACTTGTCGTGCATCCTTCCCCGGGAACACCGTCTGTGGCCGACAATGTAGTGGAGCGTCCAGACCTTTTGCGCACTAAATAATTGCATGAACAGCAGCTCCACCGCGGCCGTCGCATTGTAATAATGGGAAATGACTTGGGGGTTAAGCACCTCCACTATTGTAAGGGAAGCAGAACGGATAGATCCAGACATGGCAGCTCACGCTACTGTGTCTTCTCAAGAGTCCCTCTTTTCCTATCCCGATCGGGCTTTATACCTAGCACTGAGCACGCTGGCCGATCATTAGATAGGCCAATGACCGTGTGTGGTAAAGCTTATAAAGTCCCATATCCACAAGTCAGATGCTAGAGAATCCTGCAGAGCCACCTCGGTGGTCCCTCGCCGGATAAATGCTACGCTGGTAGCACATACTGCCTCCCTGATTGGATCTCTCGCTCAAGTCCGTCCGAGGGTGGACAGAAGGAGAAACAGAGCTAGGCTCCGGCCACAATACGCCGTACCCATGAGTTCACCAATAGCATACCAATAGCATACGGAATGGAAACATTCCCTGGCCCGGCTCCACGGGCCGGGGCTGGCATCGTGCCGGGGACCGCCTTCCCCTCGACCTGGAATATATACTCTGGATCGGTACCACTATAGTATTTCGTGCACCCGAGCTTCTTTCCACCTCCTCTGCCAAGCCCTCTCCCGCTCTGTCCCGTTAACCGCACCCGACGTCAAGATGAAGTTGCTACAGATGGCGGCCGCCCTGGCCTTTGCAGGCTGTATCGCGGCCAGCCCGCTCGACACCTTCGGCAAGCTGATGGCGCCCTCGCAGCCCATGAAGCGGGCAGAGAACGCGCTGCAACAGGTGACTGACTTCGGCGCTAATGAATCCGGCACCAAGATGTACATATACATTCCCTCAACGCTAGCTAAAAACCCACCCATTATCGTGGCCATCCACTACTGCACCGGCACGGCGGAGGCGTACTTTACGGGATCACCGTATGCGCAGCTCGCAGACGAGAAGGGCTTCATCGTCATCTACCCCGAGTCCCCGTATTCCGGCACGTGCTGGGACGTCAGCTCCCAGGCCGCGCTCACGCATGGTGGAGGAGGCGATAGTAATAGTATTGCCAATATGGTAACCTACGCTCTCGCCCAGTACAAGGGCGATCCCTCCAAGGTGTTTGTAACTGGCAGCTCGTCCGGGGCCATGATGACGGTAAGCTTGACATGTCCCAAAAACGGACCCAATGCAGGTCCTAGAACTGACGTGCTATGACAGAACGTCTTGGCGGCTACCTACCCTAATATGTTTGCCGCCGGTATTGTCTACTCCGGCGTGGCTGCCGGCTGCTTCTACAGCCAGACGGGTGGCGTCGACCAGTGGAACAGCTCCTGCTCGACCGGCGCAGTCGTCGCTTCGCAGGAAACATGGGCCCAGGTAAGCCGCGTCCCCCTCGATGCCCCCCTTCTCTGTGGTGAGCTTGCGCTCATGCTGTCGCCTTAGATCGTCCACGACATGGACCCAGGATACACCGGCGCCCGGCCGAAGATGCAGATCTACCACGGCAGTGCTGACACCGTTCTTCTTCCTCCAAACTACAATGAGACTATGAAGGAGTGGGCAGGGGTACTAGGGTATGATTCGACGAAGCCGGATACGGTCGAGGTTAACGTCCCTTTGGACGGCTATACTACCTACACTTGGGGGGGTGGTCGGCTCATAGGAGTCTACGCCAAAGGCGTCGGGCACACGGTGCCGATTCGGGGCTCTGACGACATGAAATTCTTCGGGCTGTAGATTATAGTAGCAATTTAAAACGGTGCATTGCCGTAGCCGGACCTCTGGGGTTGGCGGAAGATACGAGTGATGTCCGTGCCGCATCAGTTGGCTGACTAGGAACCAATGTATGTATACCCAGCTTTGTTGGCTCGGCCTGTTAATACTTCATTACATACATACAGCACATATTCTTCCTAGGGAGGCATGGTAGGAAGGCAGGAACCGCTACCACGACGGCGGGTAGCACCGGAACTACGAGTAGTACCGCGACGGCAGAAATTGTTTGAGGATACGATTAACCTGAGATAGTACGCGGTGGTGCTGCTAGCCGTGCTGGCGATTCTGGTGGTGCTGCTGCTACTATTCCTAAACTATCAGACATTGAGGAATGGTCACAAGACGCGGAGGTGGCAGCGCTAGCCGGGATAAATGGCCGTGGCCCTTGTTCAATTATTCGATGCTTCTCAGCCGCCTGTACTAAATATGGCAGACCTAGCCCGCGCTGTTGACATGCATTACGCCGGCGCTTCTCACCGGCCAAAAGCACCTCTATGAAAAGATCAAGCGACCTGATATGTCTACCATGGGCGCATCCGGCATGCCACCTCTCGCTTCTGGTGGTCCAAATTCGTGCCCACGTCGATGCCCCTGGATCGTGTCCAATAACTCCGTGTTGACCCAGACCCTTGTGGTGAAATCCTAAGAAATAAATAAGACCGTGGTATGTTGCATGAGTTTGCGGGCCAACCGGCCCACGATCTGGCTAGCGGACCAACTGGTCCACGATCTGGCCACCGATATTCTATATGGAAGAAGAGAGCCGCTCTATATAGCAGGGGGGTGGGAAAGGGGGTGAATAGATTCGCTCGTGTATATGACAAATCAAAATGCACGGTTCTGGCGGCCAACAGTCTCGACGCGGAATCCAAGCTTCTCCATGCCGGCAATGTCCAGCACGCCGCGGCCATCAAACACCCACTTCGGTTGTTGCATGTGGTAGCTAATCTTGGCCCAGTCGATGCGGGCCTTCGGGACATACTCCTCCCCTGCGCCATAGCCAGCCGTGCCCACGGTCTTCTCCAGTTGGCAGTCCGGGCAGTCGTCGAGGCACGCCGGCAGGTCGTGGAACCGATTGAGCGGGTCCTTGGAGTCGGACGAAACCCCGGTGAGCAGGGTCGAGGCGGGGGCGGTCCGCAGGAGGTACTTGTGTAGCGACAGGAGGTCGCTCTCCGTCGGCTCGAGCTGCTTGAACGGCCGGGGGTCGATCGGGCCTGCCCGGGGAGCGGTCGGCATCGACAACGCCTCGCGGTTCGGCGAGTACTTGAACTCATCAAACTCGGTCGTGATCAGGACCGCGTCGGATCCGTGGCAGGCCTCATACGCGCTCTCGTAAACCTCAACCATGCCCCCATCTTCCTTCAGGATGTTGCGCCCGACGAGCCGCCTGATCTCGTCCTTGGTCTGTGCGGGCACGCAGCAGGGGTCGAAGACGGCCAGTTCCCGAGGGCCTTCCTCCACCAGGGTCTTGATGATCTCCAGGGCGGGCGACTCTCGCGTGTCGTTGGTGTTCTTCTTGAACGCATAGCCAAGAATCGTCACCTTTTTGCCGAGAAGCGTGTTGTTCAGGGCCTTGATCACGCGCAGGGCGAACCGGTCGCGCGAGTACTCGTTAATGGTGACGACGCTCCGCCAGTAGTCGGCAACCTCAGGGAGTTCAAGGCTCTCAGCCAGGTAGACCAGGCTGAGGATATCCTTCTTGAAGCAGCTGCCGCCGAAACCGATGCCAGCCTTGAGGAACTTGTTTCCGATTCGCTGGTCTGTGCCCAGGCCGAAGGCGACCTCGTCCACGTCGGCGCCCAACTTCTCGCAGAGCGCGGCGACCGAGTTGATGCTGCTGATGCGCTGCGCCAGCATCGAGTTAGCGACGAGCTTGGTCAGCTCGGCGCTGAACACGTTGGTGGTGATGATGCGGGACCGCGGGATCCAGGCCGCGTAGACAGACGCCAGGGCCTGGGCGGCGCGGTGGCCGGCAGCAGTCGAGCTGGAGCCGATGAGCACGCGGTCGGCCGTGAGAAGGTCGTTCATGGCGGTGCCGGCGGCAAGGAACTCGGGGTTGCTGAGAATCTCAAAGTGCACGCCGGGGCGGTAGAGCGAGAGCTAGAGAAGAAGGGGGGCCAAGTCAGCAACGAACTCGGGGCACGAACACGAGGCACGCGACTCACCTTGGACTGCACGAGCTGGGCGGTCCTGCAGGGCACAGTGGACTTCTCGACAATGATGGCTCCGGGCTTAGCATTCTGGGCCACCATCGACGTGACAGCCTCGAAGGCCGTCATGTCGGTGGCGGCGCCGGCGCCGACGCCACGGTACTTGGTCGGGGTGTTGACGGCGATCAGCACAATGTCGGCCTCGTTAATGCTCCGAGCGACGTCAGTGGTGAAGAACAGATTCGGCTGGCGGGCAGCGACGGCGGTGACGTCGTGGTGGTCTCCGCACTGGCTGCCGCATTCCGAGGACGAGGTCGAGGCTTCTGAGACATGGTCGGACCCATCCTGCTTTGTTGGCTCATTGACGAAAACGCATTCCCGAGAACCGTCGCGGGCAATGCGAACAATCTCGTTCAGGCCGGGCTCGTAAATTGGCGGGTGTCGCGAATTCCAGCGCCGAATGCGCCGTTCGTCTTTGTCGACGACCGTGACCCGAATGTGGGGATTTTGGAGAGCGATGACCGCCGCCGTCGGTCCGCCTGCCAAGCCTGTTAGTGGACACGAATCGGCGGAAATTGGCAGCCACTGCTTTTGGAGCGTGCCGCTGCCGATCAGCCGCCCCAACTTTAGGGCGGCACACTAGAGGGGGAGAGCGAGTGAGGGAGCGGCAGCCACCGACGCAGCTTAGAGGAACGATAAGTAAAATAGGCGCAAAAAAGTTCGTGCTTACCAACATAGCCGGCACCGACGCAGCAGATGGTCCGCACCGGCGGGGGCGGCGTTGTCGTATCCAGCAGCGCCGAGGTGAGCGAGCGGCTGTTGTTGCGGGATGCCGCAGACAGGTTGGCAGCCTCGATATCGGCGCTGCCTGCGTTCCGCGGGCGCAGGACGGGACTGAAGGACAGGCTGCCCTCGGGCGTGGTTGGGGCGGTAGAAGACTCGAAGAGGACCGGTTCCTCGGCGTCGGGCGCCGAGGCGGGCATCGGAGTCGCGCCGGTCATGGCACCCGTCTTTCTGTCGCAGTAGTATGGTAGTCTGGGGTGTCTAGGCGAAGGTTCGCAATGTGCTCGCGGCCGATTGATATCGGTCAAGGCGAGGGCGCGCGCAGGAAATCGAGACGAGGGCTGCGGATCAGGCGGACATGTCAGGGAAAGGAGGCGAGGTTCGGCGAGAGGCAGCGGCTCTTGGTTAATAGGAGAAGACGAGGCAGCCTAGGTGACGGCTGTCGCGTGCGGGCAGAGAGTGACTCAAGCCAGAGTCGCGTGTGTGTCGAGGGGGACCACTGGTATGTAGGCGGACGAGGCAGGACACGGCTGGATGCGTGGGCTGGCACGGGGACGGACTTGGGAGGGGTGAGCGCTACAGGCGAGAGAGGGCCGCGCAATTCGAGGCTGATAGCGGGACCGGGACAAGCAGCGAGGGTATTCGTGTGGTTTTGGGCGGCGACCGCATTCACGAGCCTCTCTGCAACTGCCGTGTGACCCGAGCAGGAATAAGTGTCAAGAATTGGGGATCAGGGGCTGGTGGTCGAGAAGCCGTTGGATAGGGAAATGTCGGGGAGGGGAGAGAGGAGAGCGAGGAGTGTGTGTGGGATGACTGATATTGGAGCTGGAGCTGGCTGCAGCAAGCCGGGAAGGGGCACCACACAGCATGCGGATGCATCTTTGGCCCCGCTGACGAGCCGCGCAAGTGCAATTCACGGCGATACCCACCCACGAGGTACGACAGGCACGGGTACCTACGAGCTCGGGCCAACACGAGCCCAGGGAATTGCGGATTCCCTGATTTCTAGCCTGCGTATGGCAGGACCCTGGATAGTGTGGGATTTGCCGGGCGACAAAAGTCGAAAAAAGTTACTCTTAGCTCCAAGATACACCAGCTCTGACCTAGACAGCCCCTCTGACAAAGGTCTCCCCGCCGCCTGTGCTACCTCCCACAGACGTCGCACTGACGCACGGTCTTGGGATGCTCCGCAGAGCGAGAGCCCTGCTGCCCTTATCCCTTCCCAGGCCGTTGGGAGCAAGAATTCCCCAAAATTAGGAACGACACCCCTGAGCGCGTCTCCAACTCGCGGGCAGAACCAGCGATGGCACGGGCCAATTCTTAAGAGATCAACGTGAGATCTGGAATGAGGCGTTTGCGACCGCGCGGCACGTTTTAACATGCAACCGCCCCTGCTCCCTTCGCCCCCCCGCCGCACCCCCCTTCTTCCCGGCAATGTAAGCTTGGCTAGGAAATCAAGAAGCTTGGGGACTGGGATCGGAGGGGGGAGGGGATCGTTGAGGATGGCCGCTCTAGCTTGGAAAGCCGCGGGGGCATGTGAATGGGCATCAGCACACGGCACTGCAGGGGGGGGGGGGGGGCGGGTGGCATGCCGATTTCTTTGTGCTCGAGGGCGAGTACCTTCGTAAAAGGGTCTAAGGTTACGGTATCTAGCTTTGGATCTGACTTTCTCTGCTCCGTCAGCCATGGCATGGGGACAAACCGCCCCCCTTTGGGCTGCAAAACATCGCCGCCGCCGCTGACGCGCCGGGCTAACTCAAACCAGAGACGTTCGACTAGGCCGTCGATCTTGCGTGCGCCTATGATATCTTGGATCTCGCTGTCGCAATCTACGGCAAATTGGGCATAAAGGAAGGGGGGTGGGCGGGGGGTGGCCAGCGGCCAGCGTGAAAGGAGCGTGAGAGGAGCGAAAGGGGAGGAGGGGCCTGTCCAAGTCTCGCCCTTGGTGCAGGTAGGTGCAGGATCACCTTCTGCTCCCGGCGAGCATAACCGCGAAAGGGCCAAGCGAAGTGGAAACGTGCTGCGAACCTGCGGTTTTCGCATGGTCGGATGATCTGGAAAAGCGCAAAAGCCGGTCTGGATGTCACGAAACCGCGTCTCTCCTGGAGCCGGGCGGCGCGCCGGCCACAAGCGACAACGCCCAACCGCAGTGCACACGTTGGTCCAACGGCTGCAGCCTATTCGTAACTCGCGGGGGGCCCACCGGTGGTCACTGGTGGCACCGTGACAAGCTCCGGGCCCCCCCTTTCGCTCCCCAACAGTCTCCAGTCCCAGTCCCAGGCCCAGTCCAGCCAGAGAACTGCCCCTCCCTTTCGTCTAGTTTGGGCCATGCCCTGTCGCTGGTGCATGAGGGGCCCGGGGAGCGAGATCGAGACCCTCTGGCCGCCCCGTGCTTATCTATTGGTGCGCCGCGAGAGTGTGGATGGTTCCGGCCCGCCCATTGGCCGCCGTGCTGCTGTATCCAGATTCGACTACGATAAGCTAGATAGCTCGGCGCGTGGGGCAGTGGCTCGCCTGAAGGGACTCTTTTCTTTGCCCTCTTTAGCTGTTTGGCGTATGATATGGTGGTCGCCTCCTGCCCCTCCCCCCCCCCCCCCTCTTCCGAACCAGCCCGGCACCGCGCTGATGAAACCCCGTCATGAGTTCAACATCTCGGCACC
This sequence comes from Thozetella sp. PMI_491, assembly GCA_021432635.1. Lineage (NCBI taxonomy): Eukaryota > Fungi > Ascomycota > Sordariomycetes > Chaetosphaeriales > Chaetosphaeriaceae > Thozetella > Thozetella sp. PMI_491. The sequence continues at coordinate 151,362 of MU270081.1, forward strand.
ACCGTGGCCGAACGAAAGATGGCGGTGAGACAAGCTGGGGACCCCGTGGTAGCCCAAAGGATGGAATCCCGAGCGCGCGAGGCTTGACCTCGGTTACTCCCATGACTCGGCCCAGTCGCGCCGTGCAGCCTGTCACACGGGGATGGATGCTGCTCGTCCAATGTCCGGCCACCTGCGCGTGTTCTGGTTTCTGGTGCGCTACAGTGCGCAGCATGCATGTGCATAGGCTCCGGGCAGCGAAGGGGGTGCCCCGGAATTTTGGTGTTGATGCTGTCGGCCATTTTTGGGATGAGGGGCCAAAAAAGGGCCCGCCTACATAGACTGCAGTATGCCTTTTCATCAAATGTTTCTTTTATTTTTGTCATGTCCGCTGGTCCCGCCGCCCTCCTATCCGGCCTTCCTCAACTAGAAATGCCGTCTTCTTCCCCTGGAAGGGCCTGCAGCTCGTCTGGAAGGGCCTGCAGCTCGCCACCTGCCGGCCGACCGCGGACCGGGGCGGATTCATGTAGCGTTCACCCCCCGTGCAGAAAGTGCGTCGAGGTCCCGGGGTATTTTCTGAGCCATCCGCCAAGACAGTTAATCCTCGATTCGGGTGAATCGAACCCATGATCTGGGCCTCCGGCTGCCCGCGAGGCGCCGATAGCGGGGTGCCTGTCCCAGCTGAGGAGCCCTGAGGCGGGCGCAACTGAGAATGTGACCAGATCATTCGCTGAGAGGCCTCGACGGCTTCCTTTCCCCCACCGCCGTTCTTAAGGTCCCTGAACCCACCCGCCCGCTGCTTATCTTATCGACGCAACCCCTGCAGCTATTCTGCTCCCGCAACGCCCAAAAAGTGCACACAGCAGGGACGTTTGCGGCCGTCATCTCTTGCTGCAAGCGTCGCCCCCAGGCAGATCGAGCAAAGCGGCAAGAGGTAGCTAGTAGCGAGGGACACTCTCCGTGTCGACCGCCTTCGAATCGAGCCGCCAAAGCCGCGAACCTTCTTTTGGCTTTCCGCGGCGCACGACCAGACACTCCGATCGCAGCTGCAAACGTAGGCCCAGAACCCAGCCAAGCGGTGGTGGGACAAGGCTGCAGCCGCACGAGCAAGGCTTCCGCAACGCCCACAAAAATCAACTACCCACGACCTCGTCGGGAGCGTGAGCGCTCTCACGGCCACGAGCACGATGGGCTCTCAGGCGGCTCTGGGAGATTACCCGAGCCATGACCTCTCTGTCTTCCCTCCCGCTTTGCGCGGGAAGCGCATCCTCCTCTGCACCGAGTCCTTCGGCCCGGTCAACGGCGTCTCCCGGACCACGCTGATGCTCGTCAACCATCTCCGGGCGAAGGGGGCCATTGTGGCCGTGGTCGCGCCGCACAACCACACGAGGCAGAACACCTTTGTTCCCGCCACGCCCAACGCCAAGGCCGTTGCCGGCTCTGCCCCGGCCCCGGGTGGGGACCAGAACTTCGAGGTCCGCATCCACGGCTACCCTCTTCCCTATAACCCGGAGCTCTCCATCGTCTACCCCGTCCGGCTCTCGACTCTGTACAGGCAGACCTTCGGCGCGCCGCCGGACCTGATCTACCTGGCATCGCCCGCCTCGCTTGGCTTCCAGGTCATGCTCCAGCTGCGCCAGCAGCCGGTCGAGAACCAGGTGCCCATCATCTGCAACTTCCAGACCGACCTCGCTGGCTACTGCTCTATCCTGTTCCCTCCGCCCTTCAGTGACCTGGCCGTGCTCGCCTTCGCCGGCGTGCAGAGCTTCCTGTTCAAGCACCCTAGCGTCCAGACTATCTTCTACCCTAGCCGCTTCGTACGGAGGTATCTCGAGAAGAACGGCGTGCAGGGAGATAAGATGGAGGTTCTGCAGCGAGGCGTCGACACTGAACTCTTTAACCCTTCGAAGAGAAGCGAGGCCCTCCGCGCTGAGCTCGCGCCCAACGGCGAGATCATTCTCATCTGTGTCGCGCGCCTGGCTGGCGAGAAGGGCTTTGGGTTCCTCGCGCAAGCGGCGAAAGAGCTGGATGCCCGCGGTCTTAACTTCAAGCTCTACATCGTTGGCGGGAACCGGAACGCAGACGTCGAGACCGAGATCAAGGAGTCGTTCGCACCCCTGACAACCAACGGCAAGGTCGTCTTCGCCGGTTTCCGCGTCGGCGAGGAACTAGCAACCTGCTATGCCTCGGCCGACATCTTCCTGCACTGCTCCATCACCGAAACCTTTGGCCTCGTCGTGCTGGAGTCGATGGCGAGCCGTGTTCCGGTCGTCGCCCGTGACGAGGGTGGCCCGAGCGACATCGTTCAGGACGGGAAGACTGGCTATCTCATCCCGCCAGAGGACATGAACGCGTTCGTCGAGAAAGTCATTGAGCTCTCCAACGACAAGGCCAGACGCGAACAGTTCAGCATCGATGCCAGGCGCCAGGCTGAAGAGGCGACGTGGGAGAAGATCAACAACAAGGTGGCATGGCGGATGATCGACACGATCGAAGCGAGGGAGGGCACTCAAGCCGAGTCCCAGCTCGCAGGGGATGAGCACAGAGCGCAGGCCGGAAAGCACAAGGTGGTGGCGACCACCACGCCCATCTTTGGCTGGCTGTTCCTGAGCGATGCCATCCGCGAGAGGGTCGTCGACACGAGGCTGACGGGGAGCCTTGCTATCATCTCGGCTTTCTGGGCCGCCGTGGGGCTGTATTTGGTCTTCATCAAGATGGGACTGTGGTTGAAGTCTTACATCCGGGCTTGAGAAGGTGAGGAGGGCATTGCTGAGTTGGGTGCACGGGCGCCGCATCACGCCGTCATTTCAGAGTCAGATTTCAGTTGGAAAGGATCTATATACCATTGCGGCCATGGCGTCTCTGGTGCGGTTGGGCATTTTCGGACTAGAGTGTGCGTTTTTTAGGTAGTGACAATACAGTCCCTGATTGTTTATTAGCGTTGGAAGTAAACGGTCACTCGAGGCAAAAGGGCAAGTACCGGGCCAAAAGGACCAGTACCGAGCCAACGCGGACGTCTACTAGTTTTCAAGCCCTCCGACCTAGCTAGCTTCTGCATCGTACCAAGCTAACAAGCATACGAGGGGTGCACTGTAATTAAGTTCTCGTTGCAACCCTTCCTCTAACCTTGCCCCTTCCCATCGATTGGTCCACCCTCTTTTCGCACGATATGAGCTCAGGATCGGAGGCGCTGGGACAGCTGTCTCAAAACATGATGATCATTGCGCGAGATTTTAAGTCTTCTAGGGAGGAAGAACGGTCCTAATAGGCGATGTTTTAGATAGGCACTCAAGTTCCATCATGGACGAGGGCACGGTCGCACAGCAGAGCCCAGTAAAACCCCCTGGATAAGGATAAAGGAGCAATTCCAAAGACAGAGAAATGGTGAGGCGACACCTCATATTGCAAAAAAAGCATATTTCCTCCGAAGTCAGGGCCGGGCACACAAAGTCAAGTCGCGTTCCCGCTTGTGCCATCGCGTGCCGTCGCGTGCCCTCAGTGGACTGAACAGTCCTCTCTCTCTTCTCTCTACAGAGGGCACAACGGTCTTCCTACTTTGGCTTATAGCTGCGAGCACCGGGGTAGCTCGGGTAGATGAGAAATGGACGCTGCGTATAATCAAGACTACTATGCTATCCTCGGTCTTGCTCGGACGGCAACACAGGCTGAGATTCGCGGGGCCTACAAGAGACTCGCGAAGCTGAAGCACCCCGACAAGAACCCGCAAGATTCGCAGGCTACGGCCTCCTTCCAGCTGGTTTGTTCGACCCAGGTCCTTTTCTCAGCGCTTCTCAAAGTAACCACCATCGTAGCTACACGAAGCATACACGACATTATCAGACCGAGACGGGCGCAAAGTGTACGACCTAGATCGTGATGAATGGTCACAAGAAGTCCCCTATCAGACTTCCACCTCGCCTTCCTCGGATGAACAAGTGAAGCTTGATCCTGCAGACATCGACAACTTGCTCGGCTATTTACGCCGCCACAGCGAAGAATTGAAGGCAGAGCTGTTCTTGCTGATAGGCAGGCGAAGTTGGGTCCTGAGCACAATGGACATCATCCGTGAACAGGCACTAGCCGCGAGAAGCAAGGAAGCAAAGAGAGAAGTGATGCGGCGCGTCTTGGAGATCTTCCAGAGCAGAGACAAGGTCGAGGAGAAGCGGGAATGCGCGAGGGAGCTGGAATACCACCGCATCGACAGCTTCAAGCGGCTCGCCGCCGAGTTTGAGACCATCGAGCCGCGCGCGAAGCAGGTCATGGTGAGGCTAGCAGAGGTGCAGAACTGGGTGGAAGAGCTCCTCGCTGAGAGATGCGAGGAGGAAAAACGGCTGGCTGCGGCGCTTGAACGTGAGCGTCAGCACCAGGAAGCTGCGCGTAGGGAGGACTTGATCCGGCGTCTACGAAAGGCACGGGAGAGAGCAGAAGGCTGCAGGGAAGGCCGTGGAAGGGGGGGTGCGTAGGATCGCAAAAGTAGACAGGTGCCCCGGAATCACACGCCCCAGCATCGTTGTCTGGTGGGCGGAGGAATCTAGCCGCTGTCGAATGTGTGACTGAACTAGAATACTCAACAAAGCTGTGCCCAGATCGGTGTAGAGGTAGAGCTTGGCGGATGGAGCCATTATCGCAGCACGAGTGCAAAAATACACCGGGCGGCTCGGATACTATGAGAACGGCTCTCGGATCTAAGAAATGTAGTCTCAATTAGGCCACCTTTTGAGGCGTAAGGTAAACAAGCCTGTTCACACAGACTCATCATATCATCTACCAATAACAGATCGCTATACCAAACCAATTTGATGTAAAAACATATAGGTCCTGCGGCGCTAGGGTGGCACAGCCCAATCATCCAGGTATGTCACAGAGCCTCATCCTGGGCTCATAAACTCCAACAGCTTACTCAGTAGTAGTGGCAGCCGCAGTCTCGGGTTTTCTTCCATAAACAACCATACTGACGACCGGTTAGCCTCTTATGAGTAAAAAATACCACCTCCGGGACTCACAAGATATAGTAAAAGTGGATATCCCTGTTCTTCAGATCTTTCCGGACGTCGACGAGCAGCAGCTCTACCTCCTCCGGAGTCATGCCCATAGCTTTAGTAAGGGCGTGGATCGAAAATCCATGAAGGCCGTCGTGGATGTTGGTCATCTGCATCAGGCCGAGGGTCTTCTCGTTGCGGCCCTTGGCCCAGGGGTTTCCCGGGATGGCGAGCTTCTTCTCCACGATATCGGTAAAGCCGGCGGCCTGCATCTGCGCGCGGTACTTGCCCGAGGCCGTCCCGCTCTTGCCAGCTTTACCGACGGCCTCAAGGATCAGGTCATTCCAGCGCTCTAGCGCGGTGCCGCGCAAAGATCCATCCACAGACTGGATCTTGAAGAAGTAATCCTGCACCTCAAGGTAGCCTCCTGGCTCGAGGTTGTCGAAGCACGACTGGAAGATCTTGTCAAAGTCGCTGAAAGCCATGCACATGAAGCGCATGAATATGTAGTCAAAACGGTACTGGAAGATCCACGTGTCGTCGGCGTCGTCGATCTCAAAGCGGCAGTTCGGCGGTACGCTTGCACTCCGGTCAGCAGCGTCCTATCACAGAGTTGGAGAGAGCTCACTATTCGGGCTGAATAGGACTGAGGTCCGTCCCCAACACATCAGATTCCGGGTGGTCCTGTGCAAATTCTATGGCCCATATGCCGGTCCCTGTTCCGACATCCAGCACGCGTTTCGGTTCGCTGATCGGAGCCACGTAGAGCGCCCCAAGTCGCCGGACCGCGATGTTGTGCTGGAGGTCTAGCCGTTCCTGCTCGGGAATGTCATTGGGCAATATGTATTTGCCCTCTTTATACCTATGGTAAGTCCGACCGTTCTCCTCAACGAATTCAAAAATAGATGATCTAGCAGACATAGTCGAGGACCTTGGAGGAGATTAATACACTGCCAGCTCACGCATACACCCATGAGAGGCACTCACTGCACGTCGACATCGCCAAGTGCCGAGTCGCCATCGTCTTCATTGTCAATCTAGGATAGTTAGCGAACCGGGGAACACAAATGATCGCCAGCGCATTCGGGGAGGCTGGCAGGCTGCTGCTCACTGAAAGGCCGGTCGAGAACATGCTCGGAGCGCCGTTCGAGGACGCGGCATCGTCGGGCACATTGCGAGCAGCCTCGGATGTCGCCGCCCGAGAAGCCGTAACTTCTCCGCTCTCCGCCGAAGCGGGTCCATGTTCCTCGGCGCCCATCCTCGTCGTGTCGGTCACGGATTACGGCGCCGATAGAACGGACGGCATAGGCCGGCGACCCGATACGACCGTGGTGCGATACGACTGTGATGCGTGGCCGGTTGTGGATACCCCCCCCGCTAACGCCCTCAGTCCCGTCTGCCGATGGATCCTAAGATTACAGAATGATAGGTTCAATAAGATCGGCCGTTCGCTGCCGCGAGTCTCCCTTTATCTTTGTCTTCTCTCTAGGCTGAGACAAATTGACGCAAAAGTGCTGAATGGGATGTTGTTGGCCGGAGCGGCCATTCCCATTTCGTCTTTCAGCGCCGCTAAACGACGCCAAGCTCGCCGGGGTAAGGTTCGAGGTCATTGGGAGTAGCTCCAATGTCAACTTAGCCAATTAAAAGAGCAGATGATCAGGTATTTAGCATTGGCAATTGTCTATTGCGCACGTTCATATACATTATTCCCTAAATAAAATGTAAGGTCCAAGATGCTACTATGCCTATGGATCTCCCCCCCGGATCTCCGCATTGTCTATGCTAATGACTGGTGGACGACATCGTTCCGGTACTTCTCGCAGCGTTCCAACAGCTCTGTGTGCCTCCCCGAGTCGATGATCTGCCCCTGCTCCATGATATAGATCTTGTCTGCATTCATGATGGTCCTCAGTCGATGGGCGATCGCCACCACCGTGACCTGCCCCCAGCCGCCGTTCCTCTGGGCTCGGATGTCGTCGAGCGCCTGCTCCCACAGCGCCTCGCTCTCGGCATCTAGGGCGCTGCTGGATTCGTCTAGCAGCAGGAGGCGCGGCTTGCGGACGAGAGCGCGCGCGATGCACATGCGCTGCTTCTGGCCGCCCGAGAACACCTGAGAGCCCGCCGGACCGCAGAGTGTCTCGTAGCCCTGCGGCAGCGCCGCGATCGTATCGTGGATACACGCTAGCTTGGCCGCCGCCTCGATGTCGGCCTGGGTGGCGGTCGTGCCAGGCTTGGCGCCGAGTCCGATGTTGAAGGCGATGGTGCCTGAGAACAGCACTGGCTCCTGCGGCACGATGCCGATGTCATCTAGCACCGCCGGTGGCGTCGCGCTAGAGGGGGCGCACCGCGCGATATCGTAGTGGTCGAGGAGGATGGAGCCTGACGAAGGTGCGTAGAAGTGCTCCAGCAGCGACATGATTGTCGACTTGCCCGCTCCGCTCGTGCCGACGAAGGCCGCGAACGAGCCCGGGGGGATGGAGAATGATACGCCGCGTAGGATGGTGACGGCGGGCCTGCTGGGGTAGGAGAAGACGACGTTCTGGAAGGCGATGCCGACACCCTTATCCGTCGGGCGCGACAGAGAACCCTGCGCGATATTCTGCTCGGGGTCCGGGCTCTTCTCGTCTACTTGCTTCTCTGTTGGCTGCGTGTTGTCGAATTTGGGATCGATCAGCGCGAGCACCCGCTTCGCAGCAACGCCCGCCTTGGATGCATCCGGCGCAAGGCTGAAGAGCTGGCCGCTCGTCTGTGCTGCGAAGAGCAGAGCAGGAAGGACGATGAAGAACTGCGTCTGCGTGTACTCCCCTTGAACTTGCAGCTTGGCGCCCCACCAATAGGCCAAGGAGTAGATGAAGTTGCCAACGCTGAAGGCCATGGCAAGCCAGAAGTTTCCAAAGGCGATAGTCTTCACAGTAGCCTTGTATGGCTCAGTGAGGGAGCGACTGAAGGTGTTCGTTACCTCGAGCTGCAGAGAGAAGGCGGTCACTGTACGGATCGAGGACACGGCCTCAGTCGCGATGGCGACCGAGTTCGTGAATGCCTTGGCGTGCCGCTCAGCGAAGTGTGCCTGAACGCGGATGCGCAGGAAACCCGAGGCGAGGAGAATCGGCACGCAGGCGAGCAGCACGAGGGCGATCTTCCAGGCGATGGCGTGAGCGAGGATGATGCCCGAGAGCATGTTGACCACGACCGAGAAGGTGACACCGAGGATAGTGCCCGTCAAACCGCTCATCGCCGTGGCGTCTGCGCTGATGTAGCTCATGAGGGTGCCGGCCGTGCGGCCCCCAGATTCGTGCCACTGGAGGTCGCGGCCGAGAAGTGCTCGGAGGGACAGCGTGCGGGTTTTGAGCAGCAGCTTCTCGGCGACCCACCCGAAGGCGGCGGCCGAGATCACGTTGGCGAAGAACTCGAGGAGGGCGAGTAGGAAGAAGAGAAGGCCGAAGAGAGATGCACTGCTCTCGACGTCCGAGGATGAGCGGCACACATTGAGGCGCCCAATGGTGTTTCCGAAGATGACAGCCTCACCCGAGTGCGAACCGCCGACGATTGCGGCAGCGAAGACGCCGGCCACGACAAAGAAAAGCTGGGGGCGGACCATGACGATGATCCTATTGAACGTCGAGAAGAACGACCGCTTCAGCTCGTCCGGAGACACGTCCTTGGCCGACTCGTCACTGTCCTCGCCGGCCCCGGCCTCTTTCTCAGTCAGGACACGGTCCAAAGTTCCCTGCTTCTCGATGACCGTGGGGCTATCGACAGAGGATCTCTCGGATTCGGTGGCACTGCTCCTATTCAGGGTCTGTAACCCCACCATAGATGCAAAGACACCACCCAGAGCGACCAGCTCGTTGTACGTGCCTTGCTCCACGACCTTGCCTCCTTCCTGCATGACGACGATGTTGTCGGCGTTCTTGACTGTCGACAGACGGTGGGCAATGGATATGATGGTGCGGGAGCCGGGGAGAGATTCCAGGGCGCTCTGGATGGCCGCCTCAGTGGTCGAATCCAGCGAAGCAGTCGCCTCGTCCAGGATCAGGATGGAAGGGTCTCGGACGAGAGCGCGAGCAAGCGCCACGCGCTGTTTCTGTCCGCCGCTTAGGTGTCCACCCCCGGAGCCGACGGACGTGGCGTACCCAGACTGGAGGTTGGGGATGAAGACGTCGACACCTGCCAGCCGGGCCGCTTCCTTGACGAGGGACACGATCTTGCCCAAATCAGCGGACTTGCCCGCTAAGGCGTCTAGATTACCGCCGCTGCGAACGGCTTCGACGAGGGTAGGTAGAGCATCGCTCGTCAGGAGCTCCTGTAGGCGCTCATGGTCCAGCTTCGAGGAGCCTACCAGCCCGTAGGCAATGTTTTCCAAAACTGACCTGTCAAGCAGCACCGGGTTCTGCTCGACCAGGCCGATGTGCCCACGGAGATGCCGAGGGTTGAGCTCGCGGACATCACGCCCGTCGATGAACACGGTTCCTTCATCGGGATCGTAGAGACGCTCGGTGAAGGCCGCTACGGTGGACTTGCCACTACCGGAGAGACCCACGATCCCGGTCATCTTCTTCGCCGGTATGACAAGGTTCAAGTCGTCGATAGCGAGCACCTCGCGCCGCGCCGGGTACCGGAACGATACGTTCCGAAACTCAACGCTTCCCTCAATCCGCGGAAGCTTTTCTCCGAGGGATTGAGAGGAACCGTCGATCTGGGAGTCGCGGTGCATGGTGGAGAAGAGCTTATCGGCAGCCTCGGACGCTCCAGCGAAGACGGTGAGGAAAGGGGCAACTTGGCTAATGATGTAGGAAGCTATGGGGGGTCAGGTTAAAATCATCAATCACAAGGAAGAAAAAGCGGCTTACCATCTACGAGGACAAAGATGACCGTGTAAACGTTACCGACGGTGACATTTGTGCTCCCGGAGGCGATGGCCTCGGCAATCTGCCTGCCGCCCTGGGAGATGGCTAAGGCGTTGGCAGAGTATGCTAGGAAGTATAGCAGACCCATCTGAGTGGCCGCCGTCAGGATCTTGCCGATGGCGTCCTTTCGGGTGCCGGCCAGGTGCCCGACGAAGATCTCCTCCATCCTCTTGGCGGCGCCAAAGGCCTTGACCAGCTTGATGTTGGCCAGTGACTCGGAGGCGATCGAGTTGGCCAGATCGACCTTCTTGTTTACCGCACCGACATACTTCTTGGTGAAGTAACCCCCGGCAAAGGCCATCAGGAAGTAGGCCGGGACTAAGCTGAAGAGCATGCCAGCGAGCTTGGCGTCCTTGATTAGGGCGACGACGTAGGCAGCCACGAAGTACGAGATGCTCTGGATCAGGATGCCGACTTTCTCTGACACGCCGGCCTGGATGGCATGTAGATCCGAGTCCAGCCGGGAGGCGACCTCGCCGGACGTGAGGGTCTCGAAGTACGATATTTCCTGGCGCAGGAGAGCCTGGAGGTAGCCATAGCGCAAGCGACGGACGAGACGCTCCCCAAAGAGGGACCAGCAACCGGTCGCGATATAGATGGAGAAGAAATTGGCTATGGTAACGTACACCACCAGTGTGACATTATGCGACACGGCCGAGAGGTTGCTCGAGGCTGTGGCCTCGCTCGCGCACGAGTTTGCGTTCAGGTTGTCTACGAGCTCACCGAAGAGGATGCCGAGCAGGGGGAACGGGATACCAGCGGCGATGGACGCAACGATGCCGACGACAAGGAGGCCGATATCCAGGGGCTCGGGACTTGCGGAGACGAGAAGGTGTAGGTACCCAAACGTCTTGCGTAGTCGCCGCTGCCGTCTGCACGTCAGAGATGGAACCCAACGAGAGAGCCCGCGACGCACGGCCGCCAGACTGTCACATACCTCTTTTTTCTCGGGCTGGACCGTAACGTCGTCCACACGAGGGTCACTCGCATCCTGGGGCGCCAGATCTGCCATGTGCTCGGCTAAAGTGGTCGAGGTGTTCACCCACGGGACAGGGTGGGAAGGAGTCGGGCGGCGTCAGAAAGAGCAGGACAGCGAGATCCGTCACCAGCTACCGCTACGGCCACGAGACGTGTCAGCAGGAGAAAGGCATCATAGACATCTCGATCGAAGGGCCTGAAAATTTCTTCCGGAATCGGAGGCGATGGGCCGATCAGGCCCCTGCGATGAGCACCAGGGCTGCCTTCCATTGTGACGACGACTCAATTTCCTAAACATCACTAGTGAAGAATTGTGTAATGTTCATCAAGGGACCGGCGCGGCTTCGCCTTGGCCCAGGAGCTAGCTTGCCTCCGAGTCTGCAACAGGGAAAAAATGTGCCGGATGTAGGGTGGTGTGGCACGGGTTGCTACTGGGTGAACAAGGGGGATGGCGTACTATGTACATAGTAAGTGGGACCCGGAGCGGATCTGATAACTCTATTAGAACCCTAAAGGACGTGGGACAAGCGGGGACGAGCCAACATTGCGACCGGTTCCGCCTCGACAAGGATCAACGTCAATTCTAGTGGCACCCCGTGGTGTTTTGACATCATGCGCTAGACGCCTCGACCGCTAAACAGTGGATGGAAAGACAGTCACGCATGCTGACGGTTGGTAGGGGGCAGTCAAAGCTATCGGTTTCAGATGTTAAACCCAGGTGCTTTGGTTCTTGCAGTTCCCGCCTAGTTAGGTAGGCAGGAGTACTAACGGATCACGTCAACAATACATACCATAGTCTCTTTCACAATTGGCCCTGTTTCGGCCATTATATACCAAAACTCAGGCTCAGATTTGCCTTTTGTAGAGATCTACAGACAGAGATTCGATACCTCTATATTTGGCTCGCTGGTTAACAAGTCACAGTACGTTGGCTGCTGGTCAGAGAACGTTGGCTTTGTGGCACCATAGCGTTTGAAGGAGACGCTAGGATCTAGAGCTATATAAGGAGAGCGACGAGGTGTGGGAATTTTAATTTTTTCTTAGATTCTATTGTGACGTAAAGCTCTGATACTGGACCTCGAGGCTCGTATGGTTCAGCATAAATCATGGCTGGTATAGTTGCACTGGGTTGATCCAATGTGTTGAATTTATATGCTGATCTAGATGACACCTATTGAGCTCAGGGGTAGCAGTCATACCCAAGTACCTTGGTTTTCAGCTGCTCGAAGTTGCCTCATGTATGTATTCTGCAGTCATTGTGGGCTCCCCTCGCCACCCTTCCATGCCTGACGATATAGAGGGCATTGAGCCTTCGTTTAACAGATCGATGACCTTACTAGCTACCATAACGAGATACTTGTTTGCAGGTGTGTTGTTAACAGTCTGGGCGTATTTCTAGCTGCACTAGCAGCCGCCTAGTCGTAATCTGATCTTATCCTGGTCGCCTCCACTCAATCTGATAAAATTTGCTCGCTTGATTGGCCTTAAATTCGTTGCGACGCCGCTCCCCCCCACTTCAACCACTTCAACCACCGACCGCCGGCCACGATGAGCCCACCCCATCAGCAACGTGCTACGTAAATCTATTCTCAAGAGAATGACGTTTCGGCTGGTGCAGGGAAGTGGGAGCTCCGGCGCCTTCCCCTTTTGCCCCCGCCTTCCGACGCAGATGCACCCCTCCTCCTGACCCCAGAAATGCCGGCTCTAGGCGTTTCGACGTGGCGTGTCAACTACCGACGCCGTCGGAGGAAACGCCCAACGCGGGCACAACGGTCGTGCTTCGGAAGTTTCCCACTCCCCATAGTAATCCAGCCAACGACACTGGTCGGTGGGATACGCCACATGCTCCCGCCTGCTTGCGTCCCAAACCATCCATTGCTGCCCCGCGGGCTGCCATGGAACCCCTTCGCGTCCAGGTTCTTGGGACCCCAGGGAGGCTGCAGGTGTGGTGGAAATGGCGGGCCAGGTTCTTGACTAACAGATTCGCAAGTACCTCGAGACAGCAGGAGGGCGCGGGACGGCCGGCCGTCTGATCGGCTCGGATTCTCCAGGAGCAATGCGGGAGCCTTGCCACTATGGGTACCGATCAGCCGGATGACGATGGTGGAGCGTAGAGGAGGGGGAAACATTGGCGCCCCTACTCCGTGCTAGCAAGCCTGGCAAGCCTAGTGATTGCACCTGCATCACACCACCAAGGCTGCCCGAGCAAGCCAGGGTCAACATGCGTGTTGCTGTATTACCTTCGGCCCTGTCCCTGTTGCACATGCTGCCGGCGACACCCCCATTCTGGGCAACTTGGTGGGCGGCGATCGGTGAGTTGCGAGGTCGACTTGCCTATTCCAGATGGCCGGCCACGAGAGCCACGTTCTCATCGATCAACTTTGACTTGTGGAAAATAAGAGCCAAGCGATGCTTCCCTACATCCCGCGCTTCATCGATCCCACCCCCGGTCGATGTCATACCATCCTTGCTAGAGGATCCTTTCGTGACGACTGCACATTCTCGGTAAGACGGGGATTCTCTCACCGGGAGGCGCTGCGAAGCCGGAGTACGCTCCGGTGGCCCACATTGCCCAGTTCTCCCAGTTCCTCCGTGCAGGTCTCGTGCATACGTGGTGCTCGAGCCATATTCGTGTCTCGTGTTGTAACACGCAGCTGTTGCTCTCGTAGAGGTCCTATACTTCATTTCAACCTACAGATCCCACCTTGCTCCTCCACTCTCTCTATCGGTCTCTACGGATTATTGGCCCTACGCTTTGCCTCTCGTGTAACCGCCTGTCATGTCGCTTCCTGCACTGAGCACAAGATTCCCTCCCCTAGACACGCGGCTGGTGAACCGAGCAGCCAAAGGGGGTACAGACCACGGTGAAAGCACTTATGAGACTGCCTCTAGGTCTACTTTCATAGTCCAGCTGTTGCCGACGCGCGAGGATACATCGCAGTCCAGCCACGAGAGGATACTACAGGCGTTCGCCAGCTGGGTCATCGAGTTCACAGGGGAAGAAGAAGTTATCTACGAGTTCAGCATATGCGATTCCTCGGAAGTGGCCGCGAGTAATATAAAGATCGGCACTGTGCAGGCTACCGCGCAAGATGCTCCACGCAACAGTGCATGCCTAGCCGCCGACCTCAGATTTCCACAACTATGCAACATCGTCACCACTGAAACGGGAAATGGTGACACTGACTTCGGCCTGGTCATCGACTTCGGAGACACCAAGCCTGTCGTTTCTGAGAGGCTGCGCTCCAAGGTGGGTAACGTACATGCCGGTATAAGCTTCACCACTGACACGCTTCCCAATAGCCGTTCGTAGCCTGCTTCACCCCTTGCTATATCGAGGTGATCTTCAGCTCCACGCTGCTTCCTCAGGCCTTAGCTACATCTGTTGGTGCGGCCCTTGCCGACCGCCTGGCTGGGGCCGCCGGTTGCCAGTCAGTCGGCTTGCGACCCGAGCCGTCGGTTCTCAACTATCCCCCGCAGATGGACCCGCCTGCCTGGGAGCATGGTCCGGGGATCGTGAGCGCCGCCTCTCCGCAGGAGCTCCTGCATTCGGCCTTCTTGCGGCGGGCCAATGAGCACCCGGACCACATCGCCGTGGAGTATCTGAGTGATATGTCGTCGCCCAGCTCCACTTATTCCTATGGCGAGCTAGAGAAGCTCTCGTCCGCGCTGGCGCGCGAGATTTTGTGCGTCCTTGGCTCCGTCGATTCCAAGAACCAGAGAGTCGTGCCTGTATTCCTCTCTACGTCTCCGGAGCTGTACATCGCCTGGCTGGCTGTGCTGAAAGCTGGGTGTATATTTTGCCCCCTACCGGTGGAGGCACCCCCCGACTTTTTGTCCGGTATCCTGGAGGAGACTTCTGCAGGTCTGATCCTCGGCCATGGCAGACCAGCTGGCGCTGTGAAAGCTTGTCTCTTGCCAAGGGCCCTCAGGTGGATCGACGTCCATGGGTTCATTGTTGAGGGCCCGACGGTACGTGACATCGCTCTTCCATCGCCGGACCCAAAAAGCATCGCCTATGTGTTTTACACTAGTGGGTCAACTGGAAGGCCCAAAGGCGTTGCGATCTCGCACCACTCCGCCGCATGCTCCATAGCGTCCCACATCGTCGCGGTGCCACATGTGTTGGAGCACAGAGGCACCCTGCGCTGGTTCCAGTTCGCGGCGCCCACATTCGACCCATCTGTGATGGAGATCTTTGTGTCGCTCTCGACAGGGATGACCCTCTGCGGATGCAAGAGGCAGCTGGCCCTGACGGACCCAGAGGCGGCCATCGGCAAGCTCCGAGCCAGCATCATGATGGCCACCCCCAGCATGGCCGCGCTTCTACGGCCCGATCGCGTACCGACACTCAAGTACCTCTGGACAATGGGAGAGACGCTAGGCCGCACTGTAATCGAAAGCTTCGCTTTCGACTCTCGGGGGCGGGAGAACAAGCCTGGCACGGCACTTGTAAACGCATATGGCCCTACGGAGGGGTCCATAAACTGCACCCTGCATAATAGCGTTTCCTCCCAGCAACGGGGCTCTGTCATTGGCCACGCACTGCCGACGTGCTCCATGTTCGTCCTAGACGTTAGTAGTTCGAGTCAGTCCCCAGTGCCTGTACCGCTGGGGTTCCCTGGAGAGCTGGCGATCGGTGGGCCACAAGTGAGTGCTGGGTACCTCAACAGGCCTGAGCACACCGCAGCCGCCTTCGTGGAAAGCAAGGAATTCGGCCGTCTGTATCGTACTGGCGACAAGGCCCGCATCGTTCAGGAGCGCGATGGGTGCCTCGTCGTCGACTTCTTGGGTCGCATCACTACAGATCAGGTGAAGCTTTCTGGGCGGAGAGTCGACCTGGGGGATATCGAGGCGGCCATAGCGAGCCACCTCGTCCATGACGCTGCCGCCATAGTGCAATCCGACTCTGCGGTACCCGGTGAATCATCCGGCAGCGAGCAGGTTGTCATCTTCCTCGTTCCCCACCAACCGTACGACGCCGGGTCCGTTCTCGACCTCTGCGCCCAGAATGCGGAGCGCTTGCTTCAGCCTTACATGCGGCCGTCCAGGTATTATGTTCTAGATACTCTACCCCGGTCAACTAGCGGCAAACTAAACCGCAAGGCACTGAAGGCTCTACTGGCCTCCGATGACTTGAAGCCATTGCTGCCCTCCCTGAGCGTCGATCAAACCAAGGCTACCAGTGCAGGCGACGAGCGGACCGATGCAATCCGTCAGGTCCTCGCGGATGTGACTCGTATTTCGCCGGCCAAGATTTCGCCCTCGGCGGTTCTCCTCTCCATCGGATTCGACAGTCTGCGGGCGGTCCAGTTCCTCCAAAGGTGCCGTGAACTAGGCTTTGGAGAGATCTCGATCACAGATGCACTTAATTCAAGAACATTGCAGGATCTGGTAGCCTGCATTTACCAGCAACATGGTGAAACCACGGAGGTGGTTGACGAGGGAGACTTCTCGACCCTCGCCAATAGATTTGCTTCTCAGCACCTCGCAACATGTTCTGAGGCTCTGGAAGTATCTCCCTCGGACATCGAATCTGTCCTGCCAACAACGGCCACCCAAGCGGGAATGTTGGCAAGCTTCCTACGGAGCCTTGACGCTGACGAGGGCAGCAGCCAGTCTGCCAAGAGCTACATCAACCACTCTGTCTACACCATTGCCGCGGGTCACCACCCTGACGACGTCTGCCGGGCATGGACGAGCGTGATTCGCCGCCATCCTATGTCACGAACCGTGTTCGTGCAGGTTGACGATGCCCTTACTCCTTTCGCGCAATGCCTAATATCCGCAGCTACCCCCCTTGCCGAGGTCACCTGCAACGTTTACACATGTCTCTCCGACGCCGAGTTCGACGCTGCCGTCTACAAAGCGACCGAGAAGGCATCCTCCCAGATCAGACTAGAGCACCCACCGGTCCGTCTAAGTGTAATTCACTCTTCTAGCCGGAGCACCATTGTGCTCAGTATGTTCCACGGTGTCTTCGACGGGGGTTCGCTTCAGTTGCTACTCGAGGATGTCGGCAGAGAGTACCAAGGGCTGCTGCCACTCTCTCGCCCAGGCATCGACGTCGCTGTCGCGAGGCACTTCACTTCAGATCGCGTGGCGGCGACCCAGTACTGGCTTTCCTCACTCGAGGGTAACACCTCGACACCCTTTCCCAACCTTCGCACCTCCGTGCCGGAGCTCAGCCACAGAGTCTGCAGGACCTCTTCTGTCCAATCCGACCTGACGTTGGATGCCATACGATCTTCCGCAGCAGCACTCCAATGCTCGCCCCTGGCCATGCTCCACACTGCATGGTCTCTCATCTTATTCAGCTACACTGGGTGTCCTGCCGACGTAACGTTCGGGAGCGTTATATCGGATCGCTTCTCGGCGGAACTGGCTGGCTGTTCTGGCCCGACCTTCACCACTGTCCCTATACGCGTCAACTTGGGCACTGGCGAGCAGCAATCAAGCGTGGACGTCGCCCGAAGCCTGACTACGTTACAATCGGCGGCGCTGGGATATCTTCACACGCCACTGTCGTCTGTCCTTGGCGAAGACGGCCGGCTGCCGTACGACACACTCTTTGCCTTCCAGGAATTTCCTCAAGGGTCGGGTGGTGGTCAAGAGATGTACTCCATGGTAAAATTTCCCGCAATGATCAATGATTTTGCCGTCATGGTCGAAATCTGGCCGACGCAGAGCGGCAACCTCGAGCTCAAGGCCACGTATGACTATAGCCTCCTCGACGAGACTGCCGCCCTGACGATGCTAGAGCAGCTCAACAAGAGCCTATCAAATATCATCAATCGACCGGATTTGCCATTCTCTGATGGACAGTTTGCATTCCCAAGACATATGTTATCTGAAGCTGGGCACCCCAGGGCAGTTTTGTCGTCAGAACCCTTATTGCTTCACTCCCCCTTCGAGCAATACGCGGCCAGAAGCCCTGACAAATTAGCACTTCTATTCATATCAGACCTCCACGAAGACGCAGAGGCCAGTCAGATGACTTTTGGCGAGCTCAACCAAAGGGCTGACCAAGTCGCCGTGTACTTGCGTGCACTCCTAAACGCGTCTCCTGACGCAGAAGACCGAGTCATTCCGATTTGCATGGTGAAATGCCCCGATTTATACGTGGCCATCCTGGGGATATTGAAGGCAGGGGCTGCGTGGTGCCCCATTGACCCAGCTTTTCCCCCTGCCCGCCAGAACCATCTCATCGAGAGAACTGGTTCGAAGATAGTCTTGGTTTCCTCTTCGACCTCGTTTCCGAGTGCGGAAGCCATCCCCGCCGGAGTCGACATAGTTGACTTTATCACTCAGCCTTGGGCGCAGGGCGCTGGAAACCACGTGGTCCAGACAGACCCGTGTCAGCCTCGAGAAGAAGACCTTGCGTATCTCATTTTCACGAGTGGTACTACTGGCCCTCCCAAGGGCGTCCCGGTAAGCCATCGTGCTGCCTCATCGGCCATGCGAGCGCTGGAAGAGAGCATCCCCGGAACCTCGACTTGCGAGCCAGTGCGGTGCATGCAATTCTCCCAATATACCTTCGATGTATTCGTACAGGATCTCTTCTACACATGGAGAGTAGGAGGCACGGTCGTTTCCGCTTCTCACGACATCGTGGTCGGCGCCTTCGCGGAACTTGCTAATCGTACCAAGGCGACGCACGCCCACTTGACTCCCGCTTTTGGCGCCTCCATTCGGCGCAGCGATCTACACACCCTTCAGGTCATCACCATGATAGGAGAGAAGCTCCCTCAGCGGGTCGCAGACGACTGGGGCGCAGAAATGCGTGCCTTCAATACTTACGGGCCTGCTGAGGCTGCCGTTGTGTCCACAGTGCAGCAGTTTGGCAGTGTGCAGGAGTCCGTCCGGAGCTCCAACATCGGCCGACCCTTACGTTCTGTTCAAGCATATGTCATGCGGAGCGGGAAGCCGGTGTTGAAGAACGGCGTGGGAGAGCTCGTCCTCGCAGGCATCCAACTCGCACGTGGGTATTGGGGGGACCCGGCGATCACTAGCAAGAAGTTCGTCTGGAACGACTTTGCTCAGGCCGTTGTCTACCACACAGGTGATATTGTTCGGCAGCTGGCGGATGGATCATTCGATTTCGTCGGACGCGACGACGACCTCGTCAAGATCAATGGCATGCGCGTGGAGCTGAGCGAGATCGCAGCGACGTGCTGCGACTGCAGCGAGTTCGTCGACCAGGCTGAGGTCATGTACACGCCGTTATCCGGCTCGACGGAGAACTCTGTTGTGTGCTTCTTTGGAGCAGCGAAGCTCGGAAGCGATGCACATGAAGCTGGCTCTGTTCTTGTGGGTGAGGACGTCCAAGAAATCACCCATCACGCTCGCTTGTGGGCCCAGGCGCGCCTCCCCAAGCACATGCTGCCCGACCTCTTCATCTTCCTCAACACAATCCCCCGGACGCCGTCGGCGAAGGTCGACCGCAAGGCCCTTCTTGCCCTCCTCAAGTTCATCGACACGAGCAAGATAAGACAGGACGAGATTAAGCAGCAAGTGGTGGATGCCGGCTGGATAGCCGAGCACTCGTCCCTCTTAGCTATCCTGCGATCTGTTGCAAAGTTCCCGGGCAACCAGATTGGGCCAGCCACCGCCCTCTCTGATTTAGGAGTTGACTCGATCGGCGCGATCACGCTAAGCTCGAAGTTGAAGAAGGAAAGCCACACCGTATCTGTCCTCGACGTTCTCAGGTGCAAATATGTGGGAGAGATTGTGGCGTTGCTATCTCGTAGCCGGCAGAACGGGCATGTAGAGGAGGTATGGAAGCATCAGCTATCGCTCTTCGATGCCTCATGGCGCCCTTCGGTCTGCGCGGCACTTAAGACGTCAGACTTTACACTCGCACCGAGCACCATCATGCAGGAGGGTGTTTTGACCGAGACCCTTAGGGAACCACTCTCTTATTGGGGAAATTACTTCTTCACGCTATCGAACTCGGTGGACTTGAAGCGACTCCAAGGGGCATGGCGAAAAGTGATCACGAACACGGAGGCACTTCGAGCCAGCTTTCTGCCGATAGCCTCTCTTCACAACGGATCTCTGGACGGCCAGCGGACGAAACCGACCTTCCTTCAAATCATCCGCCCCGAGTTTGAACTTCCATGGTTAGAAGAAACATCAGATTCGGAAGACAGAGTGGCTTTGGCATGGCATGTGTTCGAGAAGACCGCCCGCGAGCACCACGCTCAAGGGCTGTCTGCACCGCCGTGGAAGGTGACATTACTGAATACGCCCAGCAAAACAACAATGCTCGTAACTATGCATCACTCGATATATGATGCAGACTCGGTCGAATACCTGCTGCATGACGTGGCCACTGCATATGAGGAGCGCACACCCATTGGCCCCCGATGCCAGCTGAGCGAGGCCATTGCTAGAGCTAACCTCATCGACGTCGAAGATGGGTCACGAGAATTCTGGAAAACGGCCCTTCAGCCATTCGTAGAGGACGAAGAGAATAAGGCGGGTTTCATGACCCGGGCAGGTTCGGCACACCGAACGGAGGAGCTGCAGCTCAGCCTCTCTCTGTCGAGGCTCCGGCTGGCGGCGAAGGAAATGGGCGTATCTTCGATCAACTCCCTGTTTCGCGTCGTTTGGGGGTCGATGCTGGCGGAGCTGGCGGAGACGTCGCAGTTCCTCTTCGCGGAGATTCGATCTGACCGGGTTGTCGACGCAAGGCTGGCCGGCGCGATCGCGCCGCTAGTATCGACGCTCCCGGTGCCTTTTGTTTCCGAGGGCACTCCGAGGGAGCAAATCACTCGACAAGACAAGCTTCTCAGGGATTCCCTCCAGCACCGACAAATTCGACCGGGAACTGTGCGAGGGCTGATACGAAAGCCACCCTCAGAGCCTCTCTACCCTGCTGTCCTCGTATTCCACCCAGAGCAGTCTAGTAAGGGCGACGAGAGCCATGCGCTCTGGGAGGCGGGCAAGGAGGCCTTCGACATTGCCGTAGAGCATCCTCTCGCCCTCAATGTGTTCGAGAAGGCACACGACTCAATTCTTCTACGCCTGTCGGTGGACGCCAAGATGATGACTGCCATGTCGCAGCAATGTTTCCTGCACGAGCTCGACGCTCTCCTCACCAGTATGCTACAGCAACCGGGTGCACCGTCGCTGCTTCATCTTACCGAAGTGTTTCCGTCACAGCTTCGATCTATCAGCTCACCAAACCCGAAAACGAACTGCCCGGCAGAATGGCAACCGACGCACTGGGTCGAACGCTGGGCCAAGGAGCATCCAGATTGGATCGCCGCCGAGATTGCGCAGGAAGTGGGATTGGACGACATCGAGACGACTTCTTGGACGTATGGTCAGCTCAATGCGGAGGCCAACCGTATCTCGTCGTGGATCCACAGCCAGCAGGTTCGTTCTTCGGCCATTGGCCTCTGCCTGGAGCGGGATCTCCTCTCCCTGGCCATCATTCTAGGCATCATGAAATCCGGCAACACCTATATTCCCATCGAGGAGGGGCTTCCACTCGAGCGCAAGGCTTTCCTCCTCGAAGACTCGGGAGCGGCCCTGATGTTCACGAGCCCCGGTCTCTTCGAGTACGATACGGACCGCACGAAGGCTCGGGTCATCGACGTCACAGATTCATGTTTCATTGCCTCCGTCCGGAACATGGACTCGAGCGACCCAGAGGACCAAGGGGATTTGTCTGATGACGTGTATCTTCTCTACACTTCGGGCTCGACAGGCAAGCCGAAGGGCGTACGCGTCAACCGCCGAAACCTGAGCTCGTTCCTCGAGGCACAAACGGGGCTGATTTGCCGCGAAGCGGCTGCAACGCGGGAGCTAGGCGGGAGAGGAAAGTATCTCTGCCTTGCGAGCCGGGCTTTCGACGTGCACATAGGCGAGATGTTCCTAGCTTGGCGGTACGGACTCGCCGCTGTGACCGGCCCGCGACTGCTTCTTCTCGACAACCTGCCGCTCTGTCTCCGAGCCTTGCGTATAACACACGCGAGCTTCGTCCCCTCTTTGCTAGACCAGACCGGACTGACACCGGCTGACACTCCGGACCTGGTGTATCTCGGCGTCGGTGGCGAGAAGATGACACCCCGCACGCAAGATATCTGGTCGTCAAGCACACGCGTGAACCTAGTCAACGCCTACGGACCGACGGAGGTGACGGTCGGTTGCTGTTCGGGCCGCGTCTATCCCAACTCGGACCCCCGCAATATCGGCAAGCCGCTCGGCGACTCTGTCGCCCACGTCTACATCCCTGGCACCGAGATCCACGTCAAGCGCGGGATGCCAGGCGAGCTCGCCTTCACCGGCAGCCTCGTCGCGACGGGCTACCACAACCGGCCGGACGCGCAGGGATTCGTTGTCGACCACGCCGGAGAGCGCATGTACCGCACAGGAGACATCGTATGCATGGCTCCGGACGGGTCCATCATCTTCATGGGACGCAAGGACGACCAGGTCAAGGTCCGCGGCCAGCGGCTAGAGCTCAGCGAGATCTCTGAGGCCGTGCGAGGGGCGTCGCCCGATCCTATCGATGTCGCAACGCTGCTCTTGCAGCACCCGCACATCTCCCGGCCGCAGCTCATCTCGTTCGTAGCTTACGCGGGACAGAAGAAGCAGACCGACCTCTTCTTCCTTCCGGAGGAATTTGAGAGGCTCGGCTCGCGCCTCCAGAAGGTCTGCCAGAAGGTGCTGCCCGCGTACATGGTACCCGATTTATTGATTCCAGTCTCCCACATCCCTCTCACCCAGACATCTGCCAAGGCAGACAACAAGCTTCTAAAATCCCTCTTCCAGTCGATCCCTTCGAATCAACTCTTCCGCGAGGAACCGGCAGAAGCAGAAGAGGTCGTGAGAGCGCTGTCAGCTGCAGAGAAACAGGTGGTGGAGATTATCCAGGGGGAGACGTCTAACGTGGATCCCCTGGCTATCAAGCCCACAACCTCCATCTTCAACCTCGGCATTGACAGCCTTCGAGCGATCAACGTCTCGGTCAAGCTGAAGAATGCCGGGTTTGAGTGCTCCGTCGCAAGCGTTCTCCAGAATCCAACCATTGAGAGGCTTGCCGCGTTCCGAAGAGGCTCACCTCGTGCTCAGGAAGTGTCGAAGGAACTAAATGCGGTTAGATGTGATCTCGAGAGCCTCAATTCTCGAGTTCGAAACGAGTTATCGCAGCGAGGGACGATACCTGATGCCAATATTGTCGCCGTGCGCCCATGCTTACCCCTTCAGGAGGCCCTTGTCGCCCATTCGATCGCAAACAGGTCGGACGGCGAGAGCAACTACATCAACCACATCGTGTTCCGTGTAGCTCCTGATATCGAGCCTGCCGCCCTCCTTCGCGCATGGGATGTGGTCATTCGCACCCACGATATCTTGCGGACTACGTTCTGCTGCTTGAAGCGCGACATTGTCCAGGTTGTACTCCGTGCAGAGGCCTATGCACAACCATACACCCGCTTAGAGACGGCACACAGCCTACTCGACGGCGCCGTCAAAGCCCTCCGCCCCATCCTAGCCAATGATATCCTGAAATCGCTCGAGGTCGTGCCTCCCCTCAGGCTCACCGCTGCGACTTCAGAAAGCGACAGCTGGTTGCTGATGCTCTCCATTCATCACTCTCTATATGATATGGAGACACTTGGAATGCTCGTGAAAGATGTCCAGGTTGTGTACTTACTGGAAACCATCCCCTCGCGGCCGTCTACTCAGCCTCTTTTCGAGCATCTTGCCCTCTCCAAGAAACACTCAGGGAAGGCAAATGAGCACTGGACCTCGGTCTTCCACGACTGGACGCAAACGCCTCTACCTATCCTCCAACCCGGAGCGCTTACCAAAGAGGCCACCCGTGTCTTCAGTGGGACCCTGACAAATCTCGAGGCTCTGTGTTCAAGTTCCGGCTTCACTCTGGCTGCTCTTATGCAAGGGATCTATGGCTACGCCCTCGCACAAGCCCGGTTGACCGACGACGTCGTCTTCGGCACGGTGTTGTCTGGGCGGTCGACAGAAGTCATCGGCGTCGAAAGCATGATGGTCCCCTGCATCACCACCATACCACATCGTGTAAATTTAAGCTCCTCCGGGGAGTCACTCTCAGAGCTAGTCTGCGACTCTCAGAAGCAGTATTTCTCTTCGCTTGAGCACCAGTACACGCCGCTGCGCGACATCCAAGCCTGGGTCGGCGCATCCGGCCCGCTCTTCGACACTATCTTCTCGTTCGTCCGAACCTCCAGCAGCTCGACTGACATACAGAGCCAGGAATTAATGGCTCTTGTCGAGGATGATATGTCTCTAGAGTATTCTCTCGCTGTCGAATGTGAAGCGAATTCTGCCACCGACGAGGTCGTACTCCGCGGACGAGCTATCTCGACGTGTGACTCTCTTGCCGAGATGGAGACAGTCCTTGAGCAGGTAGAAATGCTCGTCAGTGCTGTTCTGCGGGGCGATTCAACGAAAGTTGCCTCCTTCGGTACACCTGCTGCGCCGGTGCAAGGAGACACAAGAAAACAAGAGTATGACGAAAGTACCTGGACAGGTCTGGAGTCTCAGGTGCGAGAGGCCATCATGGCCTTCTCAGACGTCAGCCTAGCTGGAGTCTCCAAGAACACGTCCTTCATCCGCCTAGGTATCGATTCCATCAGTTCCATCCAGTTTGCTAAGGAGCTCTGGAAGACGGGTCTCGCAGTTTCCTCTGCAGACATCATGAGGAACCCAAGCGTCGGGGCCCTCGCACAGCACATTCAGACTCGGTTGGACACCCACAGGCACGCACGGGCTGAGAACGCATCAGCATTAAAAATCCCATCTGATGCCAAAGCATGGTCACCGGAGGACCGAATAGTCAGCATTTACCCTCTCACACCTCTACAGACTGGCATGATTACCTCTACACTGAGCCTTGACCCCCAGCTCTACTCGCATCACCATGCATTCGACCTGGCAAAGGGAATCGACCTAGGTCGCTTGGAGGAATCGTGGAAGAAGTTGTTGCTCACGCACGAAATACTCCGGACCTCATTCCATCCCTCAAAGGAGTCCAGCAGCCACTGGCTGGGAGCAGTCCATTCGGAGCCTATGTTGAAGTGGGAGACATTCGAGGCCGCCAATGTTCAAGTCGGCCTGCGCCAGCTGGCACAGAGCATTCGATATGTCGATCACGCCTCTTTCGAAACTCCGCCAGTCAAGGCAACTGTCATTAAGGATGCCTTGCGGACGGTGCTCGTGGTATCTATGCACCATGTCACGTATGATGGCGTGTCAGTTAGCTTTCTTTTCGACGACTTGTTGAGCCTCTACATCAGAGAGACAGCACCGGAGCGTCCGCCTTTCTCGAAAGCTGCTGCTGCCATTTGGAGCTCGGCGCAGGCCTCGACGAGCTTCTGGAGTCGCCAACTGCAAGGCTACAAAAGCTTCGATCTCGCCGCCGACTTGGAGCTGTCGACTCCTCCTGCGATCGCCGCACATACCCTCGACATCACTAACGACGTTTCAGCCATGATCAATCGGTGCTTGGATCTGGATACTACACTTCAGACCTCAGCTCTCGTGGCGTTTGGAAAGGCCCTTTGTACCACGCGGGGTGCCCGCGATGTTGTCTTCGGCCAGGTCGTGGCCGGGCGCAACCTTGAGGTGGACGGAGCGGATTTGATATCCGGTCCGATGTTCAACACCGTTCCGCTCCGCCTTCGTCTTCCCAGCCTCTCGGAAAGCAACGGTGAATTGCTCAGAAGGATGCAAGATGGCACAAATAAGGCCCTCAGCTATGAGCATGTGTCCCTTGCCGAGGTGCAGAAGCGATGGAGAGGCCAGAGCAACAGCGTCATCCCACTGTTCGACTCTATTTTCGTTTTTCAGCGGAATCTAGGAACACAGCGTGTTGGAGATACATGTCAACCCCCCTGGAGCCCATTCTCGGTTAGTGACGAGGGTGCTGCACTCGCGCCGTCGGAATACAATATGAACTTCGAGCTTCATCAGCAAGACGATGGTCGCCTCGTTGTTCAAGCATACTCAATACTGCCGGTGGACAAGCTGGAGACGTTCGCGCGACTCTTTAAAGATACCCTGGAGGATATGCTGCAGCGTCCAGACAACTCCGCCGTTAGCTTCCCAGAGCAGCTGTCCCGGCTTCCCGCAGAACCCGTGGCAGCCCAGGCAACTGCTGTCGAGACCGAGAAGAAGGGCTCCGACAACGAGGCAATCGCTAAGTTCTTCACTTCCATCCAGCGTATCTTGGCTGAGGTGGCCGGAGTACCGCACAGCCGCATCAAGCCCTCAACTAGCGTGTTCTCGATAGGCTTAGATTCGATCCTTGCCATTCGTGTCTCCTCCGAATGTCGTAAGGCAGGCCTCTCTCTCGGCGCTGTCGATGTGATGAAAGCTGTCACGGTCGAGAAGATATGCAATGTTGCTCTCAATCATTCTCGCAAGGAACAGCTCAAGACCTCGGGGAGCCATGATACCCACCCGATGGTTACACCCATCGTCAAAGATGCCGCCATATCACTGCTCCGCATTCCCTCGAATGATTTGGAGGATGTCCTTCCGCTCCTAGCCGGGCAGGAATACCATCTGGCAGCTTGGCTGCATTCTGGCCGGACTCTGTACGAGCCGTCTTGGACGTTCCGCTCCCGCGAGCCTCTTGACAGCAGGCGCCTTCAGCGGGCATGGGCAGAGCTGCGCAGACGGCACCCAATTCTGCGCTCGTGCTTCGTGTCTATTGGTAAGACCGAGGCCGTCCAGGTTGTTCTCCGCCCAGAATCAGTCCCTTCACCAGACCCATCCGCCCAAGTCCACAGTACCCAAGGTGGTGAGAGCCTGGAGACCAGAGCCCGCCAAATAGTGAAAGACATCGCATCAGCTCCTTCCACCCTCCTCACACCACCCGTACGATTAACGCACATTCAGGGCGGCGGGGACGGGGATGCCGTGCTTGTCACAGTTCACCACGTGGCATATGACGCCTGGACCATGGTCCGACTCCTCCCAGAGCTCTCATCCTTATACGCAGGCGGGACACTGCCGCCTCCCGCACCCTCATTCGCCAAGTTAATAGGGTCGGTGATGCGCGATGCAAGAGGCAGAGAAGCAGAGGTATTCTGGAAGAAGGCTTTGACCGGGTCGCAGAACACCACGATCCGGCCACGCGCGACGCCTGCGATGGCCAATACTCCCTCATCTCGCAAGCAGACCTTTGTCCTTGTGAGCGGCTCACAGACCGATCTGGCTGCTCTGGAGCGAGCATGCCAGGCCGTGGGGACCAACCCTCAGAGCATCCTCCTCCTCGCATTCTCGATTCTGCTCTTCACCGAGACCGGCTCTTCCCGTCCCGTATTTGGATATTTCCAGACAGGCCGCTCTGCCTCCTTTGACAATATCGAGTCTGTCTCAGGCCCCTGCCTGAACATGCTTCCATTCACACCCCAGGGTGATATTTCTACAATATATGAGAGCACCGAAGCGATGACTAGCCTGTTGTCTTCTATCCAGAGGACAATGGCCGAGCGCATGGCTTATGAACAGAGCTTTCTCCGCGATGTGCTGCGATGGATGGAGCGTGAGGACGGCGATGTGCCGTTCAACACCCATCTAAATATCCTTTGGAACGAGGAGCTCTTCATCCCGCCCGCGGGAGACCAGCAGGAACCTCTGCTCCAACCCTTGGGTCTAGGGGTCCCAACTGATTTCTCGTCCCAGGAGGCCATCCCCGGTACGACGGCGGTTGACAGTCTGGACATGACCATCATACCAACCAACAACGTGTTCGTGGATGTGGGGCCTAACAGAAAGACCGGGAAGCTAGAGTTTGGGTCTCGGTGCGATGCGACCCTGATGGAGAAGCAAGGTCTCGAGGAGTTTGTCCAGAGATATGATCAGGAAATTTGGCGTATCGTGGAGAAGGTTTCTTTCTTTTAATTTCTTTTTGTTCAATATCCGAGGCATCTGGAAGTCGTTTAGGCAGGTATGGCAATCTAGATTAAGGTTCATATTCTTCAAGACCTCAGACACCAAATGTTTCGTCATCTCTACCATGTAGATTAGTTATGCCTACAAGTAGCATTTACGGAGTACATATTTCATCTCAAATCAGAGGGGCTGCAGCCCAACTCACCGAAGTCTGAGGGGTGCGCAGAATATCCCTCTCCCGGCATCAATGAGAAGCCATCGCATCTCGTCGCTATCACGGCTCGGAGGCTCCTCGGTCGACTCTGAACGCCACGAACCCGGCAGCGCAGTGCCGGCCCTGGGTAATTCTTCATCCAAGCTTCTAGCGCTGTTCTAGTGCGTCTCCAAATGCGGACTAGAGCCTGCATCTGCCGATCGTCGCTCGCTCCTATTTGCTATCCAGATCTCGGCGGGTCCGTCCGCACCCCTCCTCCGGGACGCCCACTTCCCTCCCCCGCGGGGATCCCAGACGGCTATCTCCAACAGACATTTCCCCGGGCTATTGAGCGAGGGTTTTCCCTCTTGATTCTCCTCGGGTGCTCTTCGGCGGCGCATTATACCTCCAGATGCAGCCTCACCACCCACCTGGGGCATCGGACGCCGGCATTGGTTGACCCAGTGCCGCAACCCTAGTCTTTTCCTGCAAGGACGTCGCTATCTTTGTAACACAGCGCATGTCTAGCGTCCAGAGCTGGCTATCAGCAAGGATGTTGTCGCCGAGAAATATCGCGATGGTTCTGTATATCCTGCTTGGCTCAGGAGTCAGAGTTGTATTGTAGCTGCGTAAACGACTCATCGTAAGTAAAGAAACCGAAGTAGGCTGGACTCCGGCATCGAGTATAAAGCACCATGCTCGCCGCGACCTAGATGTGGTCGCCATCATGCCTCCTCCACATACCACTTCCATCCCCATCTAAGTCTTTTCTCAAGCAAGCACAATGGCCGGCGGCATCCCGATCCAGCCTGCCCAGCTCGCCAATGGCTACCTCACCGGCAGGGCCCTCATCTTCCCGCTGTCCCTGGTCATCTCTCTGTTCTTCCTCTGGGGCTTCAGCTACGGCCTCCTCGATGTTCTTAACAAACATTTTCAGAACGTCCTTGGGATCAGCCGGCTCGAGTCCACTGGGCTTCAAGTGGTCTACTTCGGTGGCGGTTACCTCCTTTTCTCTCCTGTTGCAGCCGAGATCCTCAAGAGGCGCGGGTACAAATTCACCATCCTCGTGGGCCTCTGCCTCTACTCCATCGGTGCTGTCATGTTCTGGCCAACTGCCCACTTCGCCTCTGCCGCGAACCACAAGACGTCGTTCGGCGCCTTCTGCGCCTGCACGCTCGTCATCGCCTGCGGTCTGGCCACCCTCGAGACCTCGGCCAACAGCTATGCTGTCGTGATCGGGGATCCAGCATCGGCATCCGCTCGGCTCCAGTTCTGTCAGAGCTGGAACGGCGTAGCATCCTTCATCGGCCCTCTTATCGCCTCGAGCTTCTTCTTCTCGGGCGAGAACGCCAACAACCTGGTCAACGTCCAGTTCGTCTATCTAGCTGTAGCCTGTGCCGGCGCTGCTGTCGCCGTCGTCTTCTTCTTTGCCAAGCTCCCGGAGGTCAGCGAATCCGCCCTCGCCGGGGACGAACTCGCTGCAGACTCATGCACGCCCGAGGGGCCGCTCTACAAACAGGTCAACATGCTCTGTGCCTTTGCCACGCAGTTCTGCTATGTCGGCGCACAGGTCAGGTAAGTAAATCGCGAGGCCAACTACAATCCGAGTTTGGCTTGCTAATACCCGGCCTTTAGCATTGCCAGCTTCTTCCTCAACTACGCCACCGAGAACGCGAGCTTCACATCGGCCCAAGCGAGCAACTTTCTCTCGTACTCGCTTATTTCCTTCACCGTCGGCCGCTTCTTCGCCACGGGACTCGCGACCTTCCTGCAGGCCGACTTTATCCTCATGGTGTATGCCGCCGCCTGCATTGGCCTGACGGCCTTTGTATGTGTTGGACAAGGGACAGCGTCGGTAGGCGTCCTGATGAGCGTGTTCTTCCTCATGGCGCCTATGTATCCGACTATCTTCGCAATGGGCACGGAGAATCTCGGCCGTCACACGCGGCGCGGTGCCGGTGTTCTAGTCATGGGCATTTCCGGCGGCGCCGTCTTCCCGCCGATGCAGGGAGCCATTGCCGATGCCGTGGGAACGCGCACCAGCTACGTAGTGCCGCTCGTCGGCTTCATCTGCGTCCTCGGGTATGCCACTGTGCACTGGCTACGGAATGGAAGAGCTGTCAGGAAGGTGGCACTGGCTGTCTCGGAGACGGAGGACCAGGAGAAGGGCGCCAAGGAGGCGGTCGAGACACTCGAGGTGGTCCATACAGAGAAATCGTGACACGAGCGCAGTGGGGTTACAGCAGATTAAGGTTGTGCAGCTAGCAGCAGATCAGTGGGGTCTAGATGTCGGAGGTTCTCCTGCCGGGACCCTTTGCTGAGATTCTCGGAAGCTTAGCATGCTCAAGATGCGCATTACACGGTCGGTACAGAGTACAGTCCTGTTCAGATAGAGCGTCCACTTTTTCCTGGAAAGAAATTTGCCGAGTCAGGCTAGCGTGATCCTGGAGACAGTGCGCAGCAGATGCAGTAGAAGTACTGCTATTAATGTGGGCTTACCAGGCGCTGTCCCCACAAAACACGGCTCATGCCACGAGGAGATGCAAATCATGAAATGCACTTTGTCGTTTAGAGCCTCGAGGGCCGAAACAGAGGCCGGCTATTATTGAATTAGACTACGGGGTCTTCTCCGTTGTGCGAACTATACATAACCACAGTAGGAAGCTTTACAAGTACGCAGGGAACCGCTCGGACGTATTTACGGCTACTACAAACAGCATATTGAGCACGGCTGTGATTGAACGCAGCTCGTTTCTATATCTAGTCAACTCGGTTAACTATTGTATTTCAAAATTCCCTACGGCGCTTTCTCCTGTTGCTCACACTCCCTTGAATCTCTCCAGTATCTTTGTCTGCTTGACTATTTCCATCTTTCTCTTTATCGGCGCCGTTCTCGACAAGGATCTGGATGATCTCGACGTGGCCCCTAAAGGAAGCAGCCTGGAGGGCATTGCCGTAATGTCCGCCCTGGGCATTGATATCGGCGCCATTCT
>MU270081.1:183254-382317 GCA_021432635.1 Thozetella sp. PMI_491
AGGAAGCAGCCTGGAGGGCATTGCCAAAATCTCCGCCCTGGGCATTGATATCGGCCCCTCTTGTTAATAAATCTTGAATGCAGCCACTTAGTCCACATAATGATGCGTAATATAACGGAGGGCATTCTATCCGCTGGTCGTCAATACCACGCCGGGGAAAATCAGGCGCATAGAGCTGATAGCATATTCGAAACTTCAGACGGGTAGTAAGAAGCTCTAGTATGAGGTGATCAATGATTCTAGAACGCTCGCCAAGTCTAGTAACTTGGCCAGCCCAGCACTCTGCGGCGAGTGGTGCCAATGGGTAGGCGGAACATAGAATGTGGATCGGTAAGATATCGATCTCTAAGAGGTAGGTGAGGCATATCTCTGCGATTGGCTCTCTTCTTGTTGCCTGTATATTTTTTATTATCGCGTCATCAACATGTTCGGATAGAAGATATGTTTGAACAGAAAAGTGCGCCAGCTGGATTACCCTTGCAGGCTTGTCTTGGCGATATTTATCGCCCTTAACTTTCCCGTCCGCGATGACGACGAGACTCCCACAATATCTTACCATCTCATCCGGTCTAGGCATTCGATTTTCGATTTTGAATCGTTCTCGTTTTTGCTTGCAATCTACCGCAAGTATGTCAACTGCCTCATCGATCCGTAGAGGACGCTCAGAGAATGCTAGGAATTGCAGGAGTCGCGTGGCCTTCTCGAGATAGCTTCTCGGCAGATTATCCAGTATTCGGCGGTATGTTTCGTCTAATGTTTCTGGCAGCGAGCTTAATACCTTCTGGACAGCCGGATAGTCAAGGCAAAGCTCAAGCGTCTCTAGCTGGCAGAATACCCAGCGAAACCTATATTCTATTAGTTAAGTATTCCTTATACATTCACCTAGAAAATCTTACATCCCCCCGGCCTTCTTCGTTAGAGCACTCTCTATCTCTTGCTGTATTTTTCGATTTCCCTCCCACCGCTGAAGACCTGTTCGATTCCTGACCTCGTGCTGGATATATAAGGATATATCCTTTTCAACCGGGGCGCTTTGCAGCGGGATGATACTCTCGGTAGTGATATGCTCCGTTATGGCCTTCTGGATATCGTGCTCTGGCCGGCTCGTAGCAAGGAGGTGGATATTCCGGTGCCTATCGTAGAAGTCGCAGACCCACTCAAGCAGTCTCTCGCGCCGTCTATCTTTGCTAAGGCACTCGTCTAATGCATCTAGTACAATCCAAACCTCTCTTGTCTGTAGTACCATCTCATCTAGTGTCCTGCAGAGTGTGTCCAGGCTAGGCTGCTTCCTGCCATTGTCGTGCGATATAAAACAGATGTCTAAGTACTTCCCGATGTCCGATTGACTGCTGTGATAAAGCTGGATAATTAAGGTGCGGAGCGCATGATCGAGAGCTTGCTTAGCCGTATCGGTAAAGGCGAAATAGAAATAGAGGATAGTATTGACCGCTTTGTCGCTTTCTAAATCTTGGATCACCGTTGAGCTCAGGACCGTCTTTCCGCAACCCGGAATTCCGTTCAGCCAAAGGAAAGACGACGGTTCTTTCTTCCACCTAGAATATCTAGCATCTTGGAGGAGCCATTGGCCGGTGCCACGGTGTCGCTTTTTTAGAGATTCGTTATAATTGGTAGAAGGATCTGCTGGCGACAGCCACTTCTCGATCTGATCGTTATACCTCCCTCTAGAAAGTCCTTTGATGGTCTGGTTAACTCCTTGGAGGGTCTTATTAACTAGCCACTCAATTAGTTCTACACTGTAGTGAAGTTTAGGCTTTCATACTCCCATCTAGAACCTCTGCCACTCGCCTAGTCGACGCTATTTCTCCCCCATCTAAAACGCCTAAGAGCTCCTTCGCATATGCAGCAGCAGTGGCAGCGGCATACGGCTGCCACCGGTCGTTTTTATGCGCGTCGGCATAGTCGCAGATCCCCCGAATTACCAGACATGGAAAGTTATTCATCAGACCGGCAGCCTCTGTTTCGACGCACAGGCAGTCGCTTAGCCGTCGTATCACCTCAGCCCGGTCGGCGGCATTCTTAATAACGGCGTTGCCAGAAGCGATGAGGCCGTAGAAGATTTCGGGGTCTGTCGTGTCTCGCTCGTCTCGGTCGATCTCCTGTGCCGTATCGCATCCGCTGCAGGTCTTACCACCTATATGGCCATACCCGGATCGGAAGAGCTGGTCGTGCTCACTTCCTTGGTGGGTATAGCTGGGTTTACCCGCTCGTGCTTTCCCCATCCGAACGTTCCTAGCAAGCATGTCTTGCAAGATCTTGGAGATTCTAGGCTCTTGGCGCTCGTGTCGTGCCTTAAGCTTTGTGACTGCGTTCAGTAAGGCGGCAGGTGGGGCAGCGAGGAAACCCTTCAGCTCAAACCCAGCCGCCGTAGCCTTGCCAGCGTCATACTGAACTACGCCGCCGTTTTGTCCCGACGGCTCGCTGACAACAATATCACCCAGTCGTATATCAATCTCTTTCTCCAACTGGGGGATACCCCCACCGATACCCACCATAAGACCAGCACGGATATTGGGGAAGGACGAGACCATGTCTTTGGCGACTGCGGTAGCCGGAACCTGCCCGTACATACCGGCCGGGAGTGCGGCGATCACGACGCTATGCACTCCGATGCGGCCCCACGAGTACGAGTTGTTGTCTGTAGGTGGCCTCGTAAAATCGGATGGCTTGTCGTGTTCCTCATCCAGCATAGCCTCTGCAGCGGCCCGCTCGCTTGCTAAGGCGGCAATCCATCCCACAGTATAATCGTCTTTGCGCAGAGACTTTTGCTTCGAAGTGCTCGAATACATGGTCGAAGGGTAGGAACGGGGCGTTTTCAAGCCTGAAATAGGTTTCTAGTAATGTTGGATTGAAGAGAGGAGATGCAGTTCAGCCGCAAAACTCCCCCAGCCGGGTTGAGCATATTAGGACGACATATCACGTGATCTAAGGAGTGGCCGTGGGAAGATGGTATTTCCCAGGTGCCTTGGTCTGTGTAAATATTGACAGCCCGGCAGGTTTTACTCTCGAAAAAACGCCATTTGCTGAAATAGCACGACACCTCACATTCACATTAAGACAAGACCTCTACTAGTATTTTATACGTTTTAACCTAACCCTTATATTATAGACCGGCATGTATTATAGGACTTTATAGCCTTGCGAGCTTCCACAAGGGTAGATTGCGAATCTATCGCGTTGAGTCCGGGGTGAAAGCGTCTGCGTAGAAGGCGTCCACGTATGTACTAGTTCCTCCTTTGAGCCGTGGTAACTCCATCATCCTAGCTCTCTCGGCTTGTAACTCGATATTGTGTACGGAGTAGAAATGCTGAAAAGTGCTCTAAAGTCTGTGTTAATAGAGGATAGCGGGTAAGAGTGGTTAGGCTTGACTAAGTGTAGCAGTGGTAAAGGCTGAGGACGGGTAAGAACTTAAATGCATAATATGCCTTAGTCGTGGTGACAAACTCTACGAATGGATTGCTTACCAAATAAGTTACTGATGACAAGAAGGGGTCCTGTTTGGGCTTAAACGGGAGCTTGTTAGGGCGCGGGTGATGCCGGTACACCGTATGAACACTGTCCGTTAGGCGAGGAGGAGCTCCACTTTAAAATCCTTAAACCTGGACGCTCAACCTAAATGTGACTGTATAACTACAACTAGTTATGCATTATAACATAGTTCGCATCCTTATACTACCTTGGCTTCGTCTTGAGGGCTTCCTCTCGCATGACTCCTGGAAACCTTGAGCAGATGCACTAGGCGACATGCAGCTCACAGGCACTGGCGCGCAGCGGCGGTGTTGGCTTGCAGAGTCGTCCCAATTGACTTCGCACTGCCCCATTGCTAAGTCTCGTAACTTGCTGTCGCAAACAGACTTCGTGCAGCATGTTGCGAAACGGTTCTGTGGGTCCGGAGTGCGCTAGCATCATGGCTTGCCATTTTGCGACCTTGTTGTATGGCCCGGGCCGTCCAATCTGGGGTTTCAGGAACAGGTGCGCCGGCGCCCGCACACGGATCCGAGTGAACAGACGAGCTGGTTTCAGCTTCCTGGGCTGCGTTGAGGTTCCGAGCCGCCCCCTTCCTCGCCACGTTGCTGCCCTAGCTGTCGTGTGGTATAAGGCTAGTTATATGCCTAGGCCCTCGTCGATCGGCCCCCCCGGCCTGGGCTTCGTTCTGCCTGTTTCGCTGACAGTATCTTGCTTGTCGGTGGGTCGAAGTTTGCACAATGTGTATTCGTTAATCTCGCCTTGATGCCTGTACACCGCTACCCCTCGGGATCCGGACGCGCGCTAGAAGATGCGCCTGGAGCCTTTCTTCGTGGCCCTGGCTGCGCTGGTCGGAAGGAGCCTCGCGAGAGCCGCCGAGCTTAGGACCATCGACGTCCCCGAAGCCTGCCTCGTCATCTGCAACCCCATCGTTCTGCTCAGCAACGCGTGCTACATCGAGGAGGAGAAGCCGAGCAGCTCCACCAGCCCCATCCTGGTGGTGCCTGTCTCGACCCTGACCACGTCGGCATCGCAGACCCAACAGGCGATGCCTCCGTCGGCGTTCGCGCCGGCCGTCATGTCGCCGGAGATGCCCGCGACGAACCAAACTCGTACGAGGCCGCCGGAGGCACAGGGGGCCTGGCAGACCGAGTACCCAGAGACATCGTCGCGCCCAACTATCTCCCAGCCGACCACAGCTAGCCGGCCGCCGACGGCACGCCCCACTATCGAGATATTTGTCCCGCCCGTGCCGTTGCCGCTCGAGGGAGAAGTAGAGCACCATGACGGTGGGCTCCGTGAAGAGTATGGAGGGCCTCTTCCTGACAGGCGGAGCGCAGTCCAGAAGCGCGTGGCCGGAGTCACCCAGAAACAGGAGGAGATGGCCGAGAGGACCTGTCTATGCGAGAACAAGAGCTTCAACGTCCAGTCTCTTGCCGGTTTGTGCGCCAGCTGCATGGCGCAGAACGTCAGTCCGGCCGGTGATGCGTCTGGTGAGCAAGCTGTTGATCTTCTCTCATCCCATTAAAACTGACAATCTCCGCAGGCCAGCTATCGGATATCAAAGAGATCATGACCGAATGCTCCTTCACGTCGACCATATATTCGCCAGCGGCGACTGCACTGGCGCAAGACTTGACCATTGTCGCCGTCGTCCCGACCCTGGTGCCTGTCGGCTCGTCTCACTCTGGCTCGAATGATAACAACGACGATGACGACGACGATGACGACGACGAGCATGAAGCCGCGAAAAGTGGTGGCATTGACAACAACCTGAGCAGCTCTGCTGCTACGAGGCTGCACTCCACGGAGCTGAAGCGCTCGTTGTATCTCATTGTACCTTTTACATTAGTTGCTTTGTGCTTATAATTCTCAATACCAATACAAGGCAAGCGGGCTGCATGTCTAGACCAGCGGCTTAGCATCTTCGTTTTCCACGGCCCTGCTGAAGATACTGTGTCATGATTACTATTCAGCCCACCGGAACCGCATCACCATCAGGGGCCTCTAAATTTGGGGAAAAGGCCGTATTGGGCGAATGTCAAGCGGAACCGCAGGTGAGCCCGCTCGCCAGATTCCGGCATTCTCATCGCTCTGTTCCTCCGTCAGCTCTGAGTTGTGTGTCTATGGCATTTTTGTAGATAACCGGGCTCTGGAATTTATGATATATGTTTCCCTAAAGATACGTACGGATCCATAAACGAATTGCAGCCCGAACACACGAAAGAGGCAGAGCAGTGCGAACACCAATCAGAGGCCTACCTAATACGCTCGCATGCTTATTGATTCTCTCTATGCACCTTGGATGAGTGGCTTCATGCCATGTCACCCTGGTCCCGCCCCCAGTCAGCCACCTTGTCTACCATGGAGCTATCGGGTATCTCCTGACAGCTGCCATGCCTTGCTACGGGCTCTTGCAGCTTCTTTCAATCATGCCACTATACCCTCTCATCCAGAAGCGTCGGCTTTGCCTTATCTTATCCAGGCTCGACAAAGAGTACCTGCCAAAGTGATGTGAGACTACGTGAGGGGCGGTATAAAGCCACAGAGCGCCCAGATCCATGTTTTAAAGTAATATTCCCCCGTGCTCCAGGAATGTCACTGGGTTAAAAGCCCACCGAACTTTTGTAATTATGGATCTTTCTGCCCCCGTTTCTCGTCGGCGGGAAACCTTAGCCGGAATATTTCAGGCATACAATGAGTGGTCGCCGGACAAGATCCTAAGCTATCGCACAGAGGACTGTGTCCATGAGATTTTGCCTCGTATTCTCCTCACTACCTTCCCTGTCGGGCAACTTTGTCCTGACTGTCATCTTAGGTTCTTTGGGCCGTCCTCCTATGAGCAATGAAGATCACCGCGCTCAATTCTCGACAATACTCACGCAGTTTAGAAAGTTCACGGTCAAGGCTACCGATGTGTTTGAGGACGAGAAAGAGAACAAGATAGTGGTGTGGGCCCACAGTACGGCCGAGACAGACATCGGTCCGTATGCCAACGAATACATGCTCGTCTTCTACTTCAACGAAACGGGGGATAAGATTGTCAGGTTCCTGGAGTGGGTCGACTCTGCTTACTCCAAGGATTTCTTTGCTAGGTTGAGAAGCTATATTGAGCAGCAGGAGGCAAAATAGTAACGAGGCTCGTACTTTATGAGCTACTATTTGATCGAGAGCATTAATAGAGAGCTACGGTTATTATTTCGACAATTGCCTGTGTGCATGATGATCCATGACATTGGGAACGAAGCACTCTTTTGAGAGTCAGCTGGGGACTGTCCGAGTTTCAAGAACCTCGGCCAGGCACAAGCTGGCAAACCTCTACAATCCTTCGTCGCAGAACATATATACGTGGCTAGAGTTTGGGAGGCATCATAGCAGTGAAGTATAGTCGTAACTACAAAAACGTAGAGGATACTCCGGTGTATCTCAGTATAGTTGTTAAAATATACTCTAGGATATACTGTGATGTCGAGTGTAAATAGTTTATACTGTTGAGGAGAGTACAAGGCTTAGACCTAACGTCATACGCTAATAAGCCCGCTAGCACTCTATGATCAGCATTGTGTCATCCTTGCGGAGGTATACACACGATCACTTTTTAGAGGAACCAAAGTGTTCAAGGCTATGGCTTTCTAGAGCCAGGCATTTCGAATTATCGACACCCATTAAGACGTCCAACCGGTACGGACCCGCCATCTCAACTAAAGAAAATTACCAAGAAGATTACTCAACGTCCTGAAAGCACAATCAAACCCGCACTTGGCTTAGAGTCAAGAACCAACTCTAGATACATGGTTGGACAAGGCCCCGAGCCTTGTTCCACTGGGTTGAGAGGTCAAAGGGATAGTCCCGTAATATGGACAATAGAAGCCGTCTAAAAGCCACCGGCACCGCCAGCGCCGCCAGCGCCACCCTGCTGGCCACCCGCCTGCTGGTTGGTACCCTGAGCATTGGCGCCTTGGGCATTGGCACCCTGAGCATTAGCGCCCTGAGCATTGGCACCCTGAGCATTAGCACCCTGGGCGTTCGCTCCCTGAGCATTGGCGCCTTGGGCATTGGCACCCTGAGCATTGGCACCCTGAGCATTGGCTCCCTGGGCATTGGCTCCCTGGGCATTGGCTCCCTGAGCATTGGCTCCCTGGGCATTGGCGCCCTGCTGGTTCGCCGCGTTTTGGTTGGCACCATTCTGGGCAGCGCCGTTCTGGCCGGCACCAGCGGCAGCGCCGGCAGCGGCAGCAGCTCCGTTGTTCTTGCCCTTGCCCTTGGCTGGGGGAGGAGGCGGGGGAGGCTGTTCTTCAAGTTAGCTCACAGTCGCATGGAATGGGGTGTGGTCCATTTCGTACCCCGTTCTGGCGCCTCACAGGCGCCGGCGCAGCGGCGGCAGCGGCAGCACCGCCATTAGCAGCGGCGGCTCCGGCGGCTCCAGCAGCTCCAGCTGCGGCGCCAGCCTTGCCCTTGCCCTTTCCTTTGGCGGGCGGGGGAGCAGCAGCGGCAGCGGCAGCACCGTTGGCTCCGGTCGCGGCACCAGCAGCGGTTGCGGCACCAGTGCCGGTCGTGGTACCCTTGCCCTGGTGGTGGCGCTTGAGGATGTCGCTAACGACCTCGAGATCGCGGGCGGAGAGGCCGCTGAGGATGCCGGCGAAGTCATCGGCGAAGCGGGCCTGGACCTGGACGGAGGCATCGCTGCGGGTGGGGGCAGCAGTGACGGCGGTCGACGCCGCGAGGATGGAGACGAGGACGTTGGAGGTCTTCATTTTGGTGATATAGCGTCGAGCTAATATGAAATACTAAGGATAGATAGTCGAGTTTGATAGGAGCACAGCTCAGGAGAGGCGCGATGGAATTAGATTTAGGAGATGAGTTCCACAGGAACGGTGAGAAAGGAAGGGATAGGAAAGAGGCGAGTACCGAAGACCGGAGTGTGTTGTTCGATATTCTGGAAAAGGTCGAGAGAGGCAGAGGGCAGAGGTTCTTATATAGCTGTCGGCGGCTCTCCTGCCGGCCACGAGAAGCTTGTCGTTTCCTCCATCCCATGCCAAGGTCTCCGTGCTAGTAGGGCAGATGCTACCTCGCTCCTCGTCTACCCATGCTAGAGCACGCGATAGCCATCTGAAAATAGTTTGTTTCTCCCTGTCGTTCGGTTTCGCCAACTTTTCTCTCGCGGGTGGATCTCTGAAGCCATCTAGACAAGGGTCTCCTGCAGGCTGCATGACCTCTGCCGGCGTTGGGACGGGACCAGCACCGGCAGCTGGGCGGGGACTAGTCGGAGAGCATGTTTTGTGTGCCGGGGCGAGTGGGACTCCCTGGCAGGGCAAACATGTCGCGATGGGAGAAACATCACGGACCATGAGAGCGAGTGCGAGTAAGCCTCCTAGGTTATGACCCGCGTATACCGTTGGACCCGCAGTGTCGTTATAGGTGGAGATCCACTTGCCGAAGATCAAACACGACCTAGCGTTTAGAACATTCTGTATATTTAGAAGGCGTCCACTATGAAAAGCTGAAGAAACAGCCAATTTTACGTAACAGCAGGCTGATCTGGAGTCGTCCGAGCAGCTGCTTAGAAGCGGCAGCGAGTCACGACGATAGGACCGTGAATGCTTAAGCTTGTCGACACTACCGAGCGAGCTTAAAGCCTACTAAATGGAGCCCCAAGATCACGATAAGCTCTGGTGCTCACCGCCAGTGCAATTAATTCGTTACAGCAGAGACTGGAGGAGAGCAGACTGCCGGGGGGAAACTTCTATCGAGTCCATTGATCGGTAAGTAAGTACCTAGTTATGCTGCAAGCGTCACCAACACCGGCAAAATTATTTTTATATGTGTATTTTTACTGCTATGAATGCCAACCCCCTTGCTCGATCGAACCAGGGACCACGTAGATGGCAGTAGGAATTGAGACGAGCGTCTAGGGTATACACCCGAAGATGTGGGGCGATATGGGATGGATACGGCCTTGACAGCGTAGAGACTCGTGAGACTTGACGGCTTGATGCAACACAACTACCCCACAAACATCCCAGGCCAGGGTCCAGCTGCCAGGCGGCTCGCGTCTTGGCGGCACCACCACCCAGCTCCAATGCTTCCACGATGTTTCGTCGACACACCCGCTGCTATTCCCCGGCGGCTGCTCGCTGCTCGCCCCGCACGGGCCTGCACGCGTCATCTACAAGAAACTCGCCCTGGCTGCCGACGTGGATCCTGGGCATATATTCCTTGCTATATGCGTACAAGCGCGCATCGTACCCGGCACTGATGCAAGTGCCGGGCCCAAACGTCACAAGCCGAATGACAACGATACCCATGCCTGCCTCTCGCGCCGTGAGGCTGCTCTAACCCGCCATCTTTGGCGTAGCGATAGAAGCGAGGCAAGCGAGCTAAAGCATAAGGTTAGTCGGCTCCCCATAGAAGTGGGCAAGCTTTCAGAGGGGCTCTGACCCGCCCCGTCCAACCACGCTATTCATAACAGCGCGTGGGAGCAGTGGATAGCTGGCTCGCTAGAGATGTATCCTGATTATCCTGATCCCCAGATCCGCTCGTGGCCTCTCATCTCATAGTTCGGCCAACGTAAATCTCGGGACATCATCAATGCAGAAGGGGAGCGGCGGTTTGACTCCGCGTTAACGATCATCCCGAGTCAGCCGACTTCTGCCACAGGACTATAAAAATAACAGTCTCGCGACTGGTGCGTTAACAGGGTTTTCTGCACGGTGCCACCGATACCCATGTCACCTCCACCGAGCATGGAGTTGCGTAGCGGCATCGTAGTGGGTGAGAACTATCCCATGTTTCGAGTTTCGAGCCTAAGCGGAGTAGGTGGGCGCGAGCGGTAACTCTTCTCTCGTATTCGTCAACCTTCTTCCTACTGTAGACAATTGGTCCGTCCCTCCTCGGGATCACGATGTGGTCCCAAGAGAAAAGGGGGTTTCGGAGCGGAGAGAAGGTTTCCCTGGGTCACAAACGAGCCGTCGAAAGAAGGAAACAAGCATCTGTGCTGCAGAGCCCGTGTTCCTAAAACACCACTGATCTCAACACCTGCCGTATCTAGAAGGCACAGTCTGTCTTGCCGCTCCCTGATTCCAGGGTCTGTATGTATTCTTGTATTGTCGGCGCTTGATCTATCTCCTGCTCATCTCGGCTCTCCAGATTTCGCTCGTGAGGCCCCGTTGTCGGCAGTTCCAACGCTTCTATACGCGTCATACATCCTAGTCATGGCCTTTCGGCAAAGAGACCAACCTTACAGAGGCCTTTAAGCAACCTGGCCCGACTGAGTGTTACTGGCTTCCGCGGCCGAAGCGTCATCACCTGAGCCAGCAGAGTTTGATTCGCCCTCATCATCCAGCATCCTCACATACGTGATTGGTATCCAGCCCACGCGTCCTTTATAACGGGCCAGAAGCCAGCCTGCATGGACCAAAGTCAGCTATCGGCACTGACAGAAGAAGCACTCAGTCGTAGTAACCAGTATCCCCTCGTTGGATAACCTCCACTGTTTCCCCGGCCGCGGCACTCAGCTCTCTTTCATTTGTTCCCTCAAAATTGTACACCATTTTGGCGAGGGGAAGGGCGTTCCTGGCCTCTCGGGGCTCAGCCGGCTGGGTCGGAGGCGTCGACGCTGGCGTCAGAATCAACGGAGAGTGATTGCCATTTACTTGCTGAGCAGCCTCAGGCTCAGTATGTACTCCATTCGTCATGGCAGTCTCGCCGTTGGGCTGGTCGTTTGAGTTGCTGCTCATCGTCGCTTCGAAGGGTGGCTTGCCGACTAATTCCAAAAGGTAGTGTTGTCTAGGGGAGAGACCGCGGGAGTAAGCTCTCGCCTAGAACTCATCGACTGGTTGCTGCCTACAGCCACATGGCGGGGTAGCAGGCAGCTCGCCATGCCGCTGGTGGAGCCGTGTTACGAGGAGGGTTGAACTGCCTCTGTCTCGCGCGATGGCCGGATGGCCAACGAGCTATCGTATCGAGAAGGTAAGCTTGCCATGAGTAAGAAGCAAGTAGGTACTGGCTTTGCTGCACCTTGCCGCTGCGAGGAACGCTCTGAGCCGCAGCCGTGTAAGTCTAAAACGAGCTTCTAATGGATTTGGCAAGCACATATCTGCGCTGATCGGGGAAAAGGTGGATCACAGGCTGGTTATTGGGATGTTTAAGTTTTGGGCATCAATCTAGCTGCAGGGCTAGAGATGTTGGTCGCTGTACTTCAAAGGGTGGCAGCCGGGGTAAGTGTCTCGGGGGACATGGCGCGACTTCTGGTAAAAGAAATAAAATGAACGAGCGTTCTGGGTCCCTTTTAATCTTTTGATTATGTTTTGACACCATCTTGGAGACTATTTCTTCTGCCTCGCTGCAAGCTAACAGCTTCGACATGAACATAGACTCTGGAATGCGGCCTTGCCCGGACTCAAGGCGGCTGAGACCTGAGGTAGTTGGGTCGCCAGGCCCCCCCTCGGTTCTCTATAGTCTAAAGTACTATATCGCCTAAGGTACGGAATAATTTAGGTAAGGCGAAGTACCTGGTTCCCTCGGGAATCGTATCGAGCGACGGTGTGCATGTCGTTTCCTGCGTTACGGAATAGTTAACTAGTTACTTGCAATTCTTTTCGATAACTGGGTCTTGGCCGAGAACCAAAGTCCGTGCTTGCATGTGGGGCCCGAAGCTCTTTCCCCTTTCAAGGAGGTCGAACAGGTCTAGCGGGGGCGGATGTCGGCATCACTCCACACAATGAGACAAGAGCTTATCGGCCGCTAAAAGCTACCAGCCCCTCTTCACCATAAACCAAAACCTCTTCTACCTCTCCTTACATTGGCCATTGGATGCTCAACATGGAGAAAGCACACCTCTCATCGCTCCCCATCGCGGTCGGGCCTCCGAAGAAGGCGAATTGCGGCCGCCACCGCGCGAAGTGGCTGGCGGTCCCTCTCGCGCTCGCGAGCTTAGCTCTCTGGCATGGCGGCCCGCTCCGGTGGCGTCCCGCGCCGGCCGTCGACTACACGGCCATGTGCGCCCAGCCTGACGCGCTCTTCCCCAAGACCCACGAGGGCTTGGACTGGGCGTGGAACTACCTCCTCTCCCCAGAGTTCGAGAAGGGCACCGTGGAACGCCTGGCCGCCGCCGTCCAGATCAAAACCGAGACCTTCGACGATCTGGGCGAGATAGGCGTGGATAAGCGCTGGGATGTCTTCCAAGACTTCCACGCCTTCCTAGAGAAGACGTTCCCCGCGGTC
Organism: Thozetella sp. PMI_491; assembly: GCA_021432635.1. Lineage (NCBI taxonomy): Eukaryota > Fungi > Ascomycota > Sordariomycetes > Chaetosphaeriales > Chaetosphaeriaceae > Thozetella > Thozetella sp. PMI_491. Next base: position 195,960 of record MU270081.1, read on the forward strand.
CACGCGAGGCTCAAGGTTGAGAAGGTTAATACTTGGGGGCTCCTCTACACTTGGAACGGCAGCGATCCCAGTTTGAAACCGACCCTCCTGATGGCGCATCAAGACACCGTCCCCGTGCCGCTAGAAACCATCCCGGCCTGGGATTACCCCCCTTGGTCTGGCCACTTTGACGGCAAGTACGTCTGGGGTCGCGGGGCTAGCGACTGCAAGAACCAACTGCTTGCCGTGCTCGAGACCATTGAGCTGCTGCTCGAAGGTCGCTTCGAGCCGCGTCGCACCATCCTGCTCTCCTTCGGCTTCGACGAGGAGTCGCACGGCTTCCACGGGGCCGGCAACATCTCTGCAGTCGTCCGGGACCGGTACGGAAACGACGGCCTTGCCGTCGTCGTGGACGAAGGCGCCGGCTTCCAAAACGCCTGGGGTACCCTCTTCGCGAAGCCCGGCACCGCCGAGAAGGGCTCCACCAACGTCTGGATCACCGTCCGGTCGCCGGGCGGTCACTCGTCGATCCCGCACGACCACACCAGCATCGGAATCCTAAGCGACCTCATCACACAGATCGAGGCCACGCAGTACCCGACCTACCTCGCGGACGCGAACCCGTACTTTACCCAGCTCCAGTGCGGCGCCAAGTACTCGCCGGACTTCTCGCCCGAGCTGAAGAAGCTCCTCGGCGAGCGCCTGCAGTCGCCGGCGCCGTCTCACCACACATGCAGGGCCAAGCCTGACCGTCTCGCCCTCGAGGCGGCCAAGCAGGGCCCCGAGATCAAGTACCTCATGCAGACCTCGCAAGCCGTCGACGTTATTTCGGGCGGTGTAAAGGTCAACGCCCTACCCGAGAGAGCGCAAGCGATTGTGAATCATCGAGTCAACGTCGGCGAGAAGGTCGAAGTCGTCTGGGACCGCCTGACACGTGTCGCCGGCCACGTTGCGCAGAAGTACGGCCTGACGCTACACGCGTTCGACGGCGTCGAGGAGCCTTCTTCGATCGTGCTCTCCAACCATGATTCATGGCTAGACCCGGCGCCCGTGACCCCCGCCGACGGGTCCGTAAACGGCCCGTTTGCCGTGCTCGCCGGCACCGTCAGGGCTCTGTACGGAAAGGACGTCATCGTGACGCCGGGCATCATGACGGGCAACACCGATACGCGCTTCTTCTGGGACCTTTCGAAGCACCTGTTCCGGTTCGCGCCTGGATACGACCCCGAGGATGCCGCGGGCCTCGGTTCGATCCACACTGTCAATGAGAAGGTGTCAGTCAAGAACCACATCAGCGCTGCGAAATGGTTTATGTTGTTTGTACGGAACATGGATGAGGCCGATGTTTGAGGCGGGCGAAATACATGTCGGCGCCGGCAGTGGTCTCTCATAAGGAGTCGACCTTGTGTATGACAGGTTAGTTTTGGGCGGTATTGTGGGCCACGCTGGCTTAGTTAGGCCACCCAACGGCCTCGGATGTATAGTACCTATGTTAGGCTCTCGTTCGCATAGGCGCAGATCAGCACTCTAGAATGAATGGCCTTGATGAGCTCTGAAAGGCCTCCATCCGTCGCCGACAGCCGACACCATCATGTGCCAAACCGGACCTGGGTCTAGCTCCGTTGATTTGTGGAGGCAAAGTCTCTCTTCCTAACCAGAAAGGCACTAGGCCGCTGCCGTGCATCCCGCGTCCATGTATCCAGGTACAAGGATGAGGAATCTCAACTGAGATAAACCGGAGACTGCCGCCTGGGAGGGGCCTTGGGTCCCAAAGCATCCCAGCGCAAGGCATTATACCACGTTCACCATGGGTCTCCTAACGGCTGACGAGTCCGCAAAGCTTCTCAAGCTCGGCGAGCTTATCCAGAGCTCCATCGCCTCGTATGTCCAGCGGGACGCAGCCCTCGAGCCCGGCCAGCCCGCGTCCCAGGAGCAGGTGGATGCTGGCAGAAACCTGATTGCCTCGGCGGGGGTGCTCCTGGAGCTAGTGAGCGACCCGGGGGCGCGCATCATCGAGCTCTCCAACTCGTGCTTCGAGACCCGCGCCTTGCACATCGCCGCCGACGCCCGCATCCCCGACCTAGTTGCCTTGCATGCGGAATCCGGCGTCGACATCTCGACGCTCTCGGGCCAGACCGGCATCGAGGCGGGGAAGCTGCGTAAGAGGCACCTGTTGCTTGCTTGAGATGTCTGCCCGAGCCCCTGGAGACTAACCTCGGTGCTAGTGCGCATCATGCGAACACTCTGCTCGGGCCATGTCTTCCGCGAGGTAGCTCCCGAGGCCTTCGCAAACAATCGCATCTCGGCGGCCCTCGTGGACAACGATGGCCTTAGGTCCTTCTGTCTCTTGCAGTATGTCCCCGAGACGTCCCGTTAGATCGTATCGTGATAACCGCAAAGTGCATTGCTTACGAGGACATGCGATATGCGCAGAGCTCTTCAGACGTTCACACCTCTTGAGTACTGGCCCAGGAGCCTTTACGACCCCATTGACGGCCCGAGTTACACGCCTATGCCCCAATGTTTCCAGCAGGCGCTGGGCACAAAGAAGCCGTACTGGGAGTGGTTGGAGGAAAAGATCTCTGTCAAGGCGCTGCGCGAGGGCTGCCTCAACGGGAGCGATGGCGGCCCTAGCCCCTATTCAGGCTTATTCGGCTCGGAGCTGGCACGGACCATCGAGGGTCGGTCGGACGACGAGCTGCTGCCGAGGCCAGAGCTTGCGATCTTTTCAAAGGCGATGATTGGGCACGTGAACTACTTCTCGGCATATTCCCAATATGGTATTCCGGCAGTCACCTCGTTTATGACATTATCCCAATGCTGATTCTATTGCAGACTTCCCGTGGCAGTCGCTGGGATCCGGTACGGTCGTCGACGTTGGTGGAGGTCTCGGCACCTTCTGCCTCGGCCTCTCCCAGCTGTATCCGGACCTGAAGTTCGTGGTCCAGGATCGCGAGGCCGTGCTGAAGCAGGCCGAGGCGGAATTCTGGCCGAAGAGCAACCCGCAGGCTCTCGCAGAGGGGCGGGTGCAGTTCATGCCGCACACGTATTTCGCAGAAAACCCCGTCAAGTATGCCGATGTGTACTGGTTCCGCGCCATCATGCATTCCATGTCAGACGAGAACTGCGCCAAGATGCTGGCGGCGATCAAGCCGAGCATGGGCCCAAAGTCTCGGGTTCTCCTGTGGTGCGTCCGCTCCTTTTCTTGCTCCTTGCTCGTTAGCGGCGAGGATGTGCTGACCGTCTCGCGCAGCGAATATGTCATGAACAACACACTCGGGGACCCAGACCTGCCGTCAGCGCCGGAGCCCCTGCCGGCCAACTGGGGATATTGTGCTAAGTTTCCCCACAATATGGATCTAATCTGCATGACGACCGTCAACGGCATGGAGAGGACCAAGGCGCAGTTCGCGAAAATCCTCGATATGGCCGGGCTGAAGCTGCGCCAGGTGTGGACGGGCCGGAGCTACACCGCGCTGATAGAGGCGGTGCTGCCGGATTCGAGTCTGCTGTGAGACGACTAGGGAACCTCAAAACCACATAGGCGTGTTGCTGTCTGCCTTGGGGTAGCTCTGCTTAATATTGCCATATTTATATTGAGCGGTCTAATTAGCTCGTAAGCTGTTCGCACTTCATGTCGATTTCGGGTGGTAGGAGGCATTCTTTGTGTAAGCGGACGAATCAATGAGCTACAGGGACTTGCAAGGCGGATCTACACCGCCAGGGTCCACCTCCGCCGGCATCAGGGAGTATGCTGGATACAAGGTGGCCAGCATTCATAGGTCTCCATCCGCTGCAATTTTTTGCCCATCCAGGACCAATATCTATCCATGGGCTGGCGCGGCTGACGGCCACTATATATTTTTTTGGTTATCCCTAGGAAGGATCAGCCGTCCTTCACTGCAACATTTCCCCTCTTCGTGCTATCTGTTCCTAGACATAACGGCGGCGGCTGATCGTTATTTATTTTCTCAGTGTGGTTTGGGCCAGGCTGTGCCGGTTCGTGCTGCCCATCCTTAGACGTAAAGCTGGGCCTAACATACTATAGTAACTACTATTAACTATGTGTGCTATTATTTGCGGGTACAGTAAGTTATATTAGGTAGTTATAATGTGCCACAAACTGCATGGCCGATAAGATAAAGTAGAAGCTTTTTAGAAGCTTGGACTGTGGAAGTGGCCGAGCATGGGGCATCCCTCGTCCTCTCAATTCGGCCCGTGTGTCGAGAGCCCCCAGAGCTGCGCCGCTTGAGGAATTCCTTCCTGATAAACGGTGAGCTGAACTGTCCTCTCGAAGCCAATCGGGCCCCACCTGGAAGAAGGAGAGAAAAAAACTTTCAGATAAAAGTGCGAAGGTGCTTACTACGGTCGAGTTCCGCGCAGGCGCATCGTTGTTGTGCAGCAGCGGAGCCACCCGCATGGCCCGTGTTGGGGGCAGCAGCGACGCATTGCGCTGCGCCCAAGGCACCTAGGCGCAAACGGCCAACTTGCGATCAATCCTTACGTAGGTCGCATACGTTGTAGGGGATCCGCACTTCGCTCTACCGAGGCGCGGTCGCATCTGATGGCGGCCCGGCTTTTCTATCGGCGTTTACTACATAGCACGTACTAGGTACCTTTGGGGGCCGGTCTCCACCCGCATGGCCCGTCCGACCTTTCTCGAGCGGGCGAGGCCCCAGCACTGCCACACGCCGTCCACCCAATCCAGCTGTCGTGGTCCGGTGCGCCGTACCAGGCCGCCCGTCAGGAGTGACGGCCAACTGCGTAGGCGGCTTGGCTGCCGACAGCCCGGTTGGAGTCCAGCTGGCCCAGGTCCAGGCCGCGGAGAGAGAGCGACGAGAGGAAAGAAAAATGGGACGAGGGGGCCCAACCAATGCCGACATGGCCTCCCCCCCCATGCCCATACTATGGTATCCTACTACGTGTGGGATCCGCCGGTGTTTCGACCCCTGGCAGACGGGAGTCCTCCCGACCCGTGCACGCCGTACTGGGCGGCCTCGATGCTTACCTACCGAGTGAGAATGAATGCCTTTATGGGACACCGGACGCGGGGAAGCGCTCCCTGGGCCTGGATTCTGGATCGTGAACGCTGTTGCCGCGCTGGTTGCAGCGCTGCCAAAGGATGCGCTCATTGGCAACATACTCCTCACTCCCTTGCTACGGTCCGCAGCGTGTCTTGGGTCTTTTTTTACGGGCTGAGGTGGCGGCGGAGGTTGATGTGCAGTGCGCAGTTCGCAGGTGGCGTGACACTGCTTAAGGACCTGGAAATAGGGCTGCTTCGACATAGACAGGCAGGTGCAACACATGGCCGATCCTACCGATGCCCCTATGCAGGACCAACCCGCCAACACTCCTCCACGGGAGGTCCTAAGCCCTCCGGGTAAGAGAGACAGCATATGAATGACCTATTCCCGGAGCGCTGCATCCCGCGGTCACAGGTCGCACGTCGCACGGCGCGGCAAACGGGCCAAGCGGGCGACTGAGCCGACTCTCGACGAGGATGCGTACGATACGGCGATAGCGAGGATGGTTCGGGCAGTTTACGGTGGCATAGTGCCAGAGGTGCCACACCCCTACCTAATAGCGCTCCCGTGGCCCAGCGAAAATGCCGAGTAATTGCCCCAGATAGGCCCGTGGTCCCCGCTGGCATTTTCGTGTTGACCTGGCTGTCTGACGCACTGGGGTAAGATACGAGAGGGGCCTAACTAGATTGAGGCACAATAGTGGGCGACCGGCAGGCGGGCACGCCGGCACCATTGGCGCGGCGTACTGTGTGCGTCGTGTGAGCTGGGGCGAGTTCACTGTGGTGCGATTGCATCATGACCATTCGCCCCTACTACCGTACGGGCTTGCGGGGATAGCGCCCTACCCACTTGGAGCCACGGAGCCACTTGAAGCCACATAGAGGGGCGACTAGACGCGAAGAGCCAGCCAGCCACGCCAGGGACTACGCAGCGATGCCAAACGCCAATGCTCGAGAAAGGTCGAGGCCTGACAAAAAAAAACACACACATGCAGACGCTTGCTTAGTTTAGCAATGCAGGACGCCGTCGCGTTCCATCCTGTCTCAATAGGGCCCAAAAGCCTCCCAACTGTCTCCAGCCAGTGACCTAAGAAAGGACCCAACGGGCCCACTGAGCCACCCGCCTGGCCGCACGAAGGGGTTGCGGAGGACACCCTTTCCGGGCGCATACTGTGCACGGCGGCCTGTAGTGGTACGGCGCGATTGTACGATTCGATGCAAGGATGAACGAATAGACGGGCTGGCCTGCGAAGAAAGGCAGGTACGTGTGAAGTGGTACCTCGGGGCGATCCCACAGGCGTCCCCAGTCGCTGTCGGGCCGACCAATCAGAGCGACAGACATACGGAGGCGAGCATGGTTATGGGGCTATTGGCATGCATCATAGTATCGGTGGCTGGGGGCTTGGGGGGGCCCTCGTCTGGCTGTCGTCCCCCGCACCGAACCAGATCGATGCTTGCCAGGACGACCCTTCGGCGGCAGCGCGCGTATCGTACAGAAAGGGGCGAAGAGAAATGGAGGGGGGGCCGGGTGGCACCCGATGTACGTACTCTTTGCCAAGCAACTGGGTGCTACAGTACGACGAAGGAGGCACAACGCCGGTAGAGGAACACGAATTGGCCTAATTCCTAGCTGCATTCCACTTCTCTCTTTCTCTCGGCCTGCATGGAATCCTTTTTGGGCCTCGTTCCATTCCTCCTTCCTCGTTGTTTTACAAAAGCCCATTGTCTCCCGCCCCTCCACCACCCTCGCCCTCTTTGTCCATACGCGACGCATTGCTCTAGTCCCCTGCACGTCAGCACAACCAAAAACGCCATAAGATTCCGCTCTCACCCTGTCAGACATTGCAATTGACCAGTGCTGCCCTCGCCAAGTTCCAACCACCGGAGCTAGTCACCTGCGCACTTTGACCCTCGTCTCGCCCCTTTAAGCGAGACCTCCCCCGCGACAGCCCGCCGCTTCTGCAGCTGTCCTACTTCGCTCGACTTCGACCGCGCGCACGCCCGAGGACCCGCGCTTATTCCTGCCTGCCGACAGACAGTTCGACGCACCGCGCAGATCGAGCTCGCCCGCTTCGCACATGCGCACATTTTGCACCTCTCTCGCCCTCTAGCGCCGCAGCAGCAGTGTAGAGGGAGAAAAAAAACTCACGCTTTTGCGCTATCCGAGTTCGTCAACCCGATCGCCGAACTCGTTTCCGAAACCCACCGACTCCGTCACCTTTTTACCCCTCTCGCAAAAACCCACCTCATTTCGGCGCATCCACCACAATGGGCTGCTGCACCTGCCTCCCGAGCCTCCGGTTGTGGAGGAAGAAGAAGGTGGCGACGGAGCATGGAGTTGCTGAGTTCAATGCCACACAGCACCCGCGGCCGTATCACGGCGCGCCGGGCATGCTCGACGACGAGAAGCTCCCAGTGCCGCTGACCCGCATCGCGGTGCCCTCACCGGCCGCGGTGCGCCCGCGCGTCGACCCTCGTTACTCAGCGTACTCCACGCCGGCCGAGTTCAAGGAGGCCCAGTTCCGCCGCCCCGGCACCTTCGACTCATTAGACACGCCCATCTCGCCCGACTCAGCCATCACACCCGACTCGCCCAACTTTGACCGGATGGGCAAGTGGAAGGACGAGGGCGTCGAGGATCCCGAGGCCGAGAGGCGGCGGAGGAGAGCCGAGGAGGCGCGGCGGAAGGCCGAACAGGAGGAGCAGGAGCGCCTCGACTTCTTCCAGATGCTGTAGCCGCGCACAGAGCAGCAGCAGCAGCTTGCACGGGGCCGACCGCCTTTCGCTTCTCCGGCCTTGACGGTACATATTACACGAACATAGATATTATAATCACGAGGACTGGATCTTGTACGGATAACGACTATACTTGGGGCATACACGGACGGGACAGGCGCGACGGGCGCCCAAGACCCCTGGACCAAAAGGGACTCGCGGAGTTTTGCGGGCATCAAACTCATCATGATCATCATCACACACCCATTACTATCTATCTCATCGTCACTACCCGCATCATGACCACTGGCAGAAAACATGCCATCATGAGAGCATCAGACAAAAATTCAATATGTTTATCACTCATTAATTTCGTACTGATTGACCTCACTGTGACCATTGCCTGCCCGTGCCAGCACCGATGCCCCTGGGTGGCATGTGCTTGGAGCATGACTGACGTGCACTCGTTGTTGCGACTGGACGTGTCTTGACGCCACCAGCAAATTGCGCTGGTCCAATAGAAGTCGCTTGGCTGGTTGGCTGGCTGCAAATTTCCCACGGGTCGGGACGCATTTGGTTGCATTTGGTCGCATTTCGGCGCTCTTTCCTTTTGCTTCCATTCTCCAGATTGTCTCTCCTTCCCCGTTGGTTGCCCATTGACCGACCGCCCGTACCTACCGCATGTTTCAGTTGCCTGGGGAATAGGATGTTTCGTGATTCCTGTGCCTGGGCGGCTTCCGGTGATCGCATACGTCATGATCCATCTGCTCCTGTCTTGCACAGACTCGAGGGGGCTGTGCCTGTGCCGCCGCCTACCACAAAGCCGGAGTGCAAAGAAAAAGGGCTGAAGGCCTCCACCCCCGCAATTCAATCCGCCCGGCGCTGCCGTGCAAGGGGCAGGCGGCCAGCCAGGCCTGGCGACACCAAGCCCTCCCCCGCTTGGGAACATGGACAACGGCGGGAGCTATCGCGAGTTCGCTGCTAGTGCGCGGGCCGCGCAGCAAAGGCTCTGTACGTTCAGCTCTGCTGGTCGGGTCCGCGTGCTCACCGTCGCGGTGTTGCTCGCCGAGCCGTGGCTCGGTCCCTGGGCAGGGCGTTTGGGCGGCTCACCTCACCCAGGGTCCATCCAAACCGTTGACACGTGCGGGCCATGGGCGCCACCCCGGCGACGCAGGAACCGTCACGCGGGCGCCCGCGCCGGGGGGGTCTGGATTGATCCAGCAATAGGCCCGCGTGCCAGCTCAGCCCGCTCAATAATCGAAGATGGTGGCTGCCGGCCACAGACACGAGGCCCCCAATACGAAGAACACCGAGTATGCAATAGACAGATATACGGCGCCTTGGGCGGCCCCCATGCCCGCTTCTGGTGTTCGTCTCTCTTACTGACTCGTCCCATATGGGGCAAACACACGGCCGAAAAGAAACCCTTTGCTGACGGACGGGCGATTCCCTCCGGACAAACGCGTGAGAAGCGACCACGCTGCACGCAACGAGGCTGTGAATCACGAGAGCAGTTTCGGCTTGCGACGGCGATTATTAAGATGCCATCCTCGGCTGCCTTCCCTTGGTCTGCGAAGCCAGCTTATTGTCTTCGGCAGTCTCGCCTCATTGTTTCCTCCGTTGCTTGGTCGCTTACGTTGGGCAGTTGTTGTTGGGCGAGACTCGAGCAGTGCGGGCTTGCACCGTGCCCAAGCGGGCCGGCCCAAGTGCTAGACGCCAATCGTTTCGCGAGAAGGAGCAGATGTGGAACTGGTGGACAGTGCCTGTTTTGCCCTGCGGCAGCGAGTTGCTGCCAAGTCAAGGGGGCTAGGACCTTGCACGAACCCCGGGGGAGTCTCGTGCTTAAGTAAACCACGATGATGGCCAGTTGGCCCGTGATGGCTCGGTTGGCTCGTGAAAGCCCAGTTGGCTCACGACAGCCTGGATATCCTGGATCGCCCACTATTGGCTGGCCCGGCAGATCAAACTCGTAGCTTTCTTTACACTTGGGCCAAATCGAAGCTGTCCAGCACTTGGCTGACAGGAGCACGAGACCAAACCTCCGTGACTGATGCCGGCCGGCCGGCGGCCAGGGGAGTAAAGGAGCCCAATGCAAGTACCCGGTCCCGAGCCAGCGGTCACGGCTCGCGTCCGACTGGCGGCCAGCCGATCGATCGAGGAGCGGTGAGCCAATCGCGCCCACCGCCTCGCCTCCCTCCGCAAGTCGACGCATCGCATCGGGCGTGGAACGGCGCCTCACTGGCGTGTCTCGCTGCCACGTATCGAAACAGCGGCCCTCATTTTGGGTAATCCGGGACCGCGGGTAGCGAAAGGAGCCATAGTGGTCCAGGAGGAGCACGACGAATGGCTGGCGAGCGCGCCAGCGCTGCGCGGTCGCCCCCCAGTTGGGCTGCTTTAGTGCCTGACAGGACGCCAAGCCTGCCAGCGACGGCCGGCCACATCACAGGCATCCGCACGGAGGCCCGAGGATCGCTGCCGTTCGCAGGATCTCTGCAGATGCCTTGATGACATATATGCCTTGTCTTCACCCGAGTGGTCCTGATGTGACTGCAGCCAGTGTATGGCCGGGTTGTGTTATCAGCCGTGACTCAACCTCCTGTCTTGTTCGAGATCGCACGGCTCGCCGTGGGGATCCCGCCTCACTTTGCTCTGGGCCCATGGCTTCATAAATACATCCCCGTCACAGTAGACACACCGGACAACTACACTCATCATGCCTCCCAAAAACATGAAAGCCGGTCGCCCCCGCAAAGGGAAACCCCAAGGGACCAACGACCCAAACCGCCTTGACGGCGAAATGCCCACCCCGAACATCCCTACACCGAACATCTCTACACCAAACATCCCCACCCCAACCATGCATCACCCGGAGAGCCCTCCACAGTCCCGCCCGGAGACGCCTACGGAGATGTGCCCTACATCTAAATCACAGCCCACCATCCCCAGCATGCCCAGTATGGCTACTATGCCTAGTATGCCCAGCATGCCTAGCATGGCCAGCATGTCTCGCCCCGAGGCTCCTACCGACACCGGAGACTTAGAAGGCGTCGTCCGGGCGTGGCGAGCCGATTCCAACTACAAGATGGTCTCGGACGTCTTCAACGAGTTCATCTACCTCAAGGAGCGCAACAGCAACCTCAACATCGCCCATCGCGAGATCTTGGATGAGTATCGTTCGTTCCGGAATGAGCTTGAGGAGGCCAAGGAGGAACTCGCCGCGCAGAAGAGCCAGCTCGAAGCCGACGTTGCCGCCCGGGACGCGCAGATCGAGGAGCTCCAGGATGCCAACGCCAACCTAGACGGCGACCTGAAGGAGACGACCGAGACCTTGCAAGAGGAGCGGGCATCTGCCGAGGCCGCCGCGGCCACGGCGACGCAGCGCATCGAGGCACTGGAATCGACGCTTGAGATGAAGGAGACAGACCTCACAGCGCTGCACAACACACTCGAGAGGGTCAAGGAGAAAGCTGCTGCTGCTGCCGAGGCCGCCGCGCAGGAGATCGCTGCGAAGCAAGCTAGCCTCGAGGAGAGGCAGGCAGAGCTGGACGCTACGAAGGCGACATTGGAGGAGGAGAAGAAGGCCGCCGCCGACGCCGCTGACGCCGCCGCCAGCGAGCTTGAGGCTAGGCAGAAGGTGTTGGACGAGACACAGGCCAACCTAGACTCGACCAAAACCGAACTGGAGGAGGAGAAGAAGAAGGCGGAGGAGGCGGCTGAGGCTGCTGCCAAAGAAATTGCTGCCAAGGAGGCTGCTCTTGAGACCTTGCAGTCGGAGCTGGAGGCCACCAAAGCCAGCCTCGAGGACGAGAAACAGGCGGCTAAAGATGCAGCCGAGACTGCCACGCAAGAACTCGCAGCAAAGCAAGCCACCTTGGACGAGACCCAAGCAACACTTGATGCCACCAACACCACCCTCGAAGAGGAGAGGCAGGCAGCGAAGGAAGCTGCCGAGACTGCCGCACAGGACCTTGCAGCGAAGCAGGCCGCCTTGGACGAGACGCAGGCCACGCTTGATGCCACGCGTTCCGACCTGGAGGCTACAAGGAAGAAAGCGGAGGAAGACGCCGAGGCTGCGAGCAAGGAGATCGCCGAACTCACCGAGTCGCTGAGGAAGCGCGAGGAGGAGATCACCGAGCTCACCAAGGAACTCAGCGGTGAGAAGGACAAGGTCGCTGCCTTGACCGCCAACGTCGAGGACCTTGAGAACAAGCTGGAAGACACCAAGCAGGACCTAGCTGTCACCAGGGCTCGTCTCGAGGACCTCGAGCGCTACCGGATCGAACTCAAGACCGAGCCTGAAGACAAATAGTGAGTTACCCACCTCCCTCGACTGCACGTGTCGTACTAACCGAGCGCCAGCGTCTCGATGCTCGACCGGATATGGACCTCGGTTGTCTCACTCGTCGAGTCCACCTTCCGCCAAGACCTCGACGAGGCAGTCCTCACCGACTCATCGTGTTGGAGCAACCTGCGAACCTGCGAGTATCTTCGACACGCCCGCCAGATCCCCATCCCGCAAACTAACACGCCGGCCGCAAAGGGTATGAGGATCGCCGCCGTCCTAGCGGTGCTCTCCCGCGCCCTGCACAAGCACATCTTCCGGCCCGTATACCTGGTCGAGCACGACGAGAGCCTCGTCCAGCTGCTCCGCGAGCTCGAGGAGCACGACCCCACGAGCGAGGTGCACTTCCGCGCCACCATGCTGCGCCTGTTCCCCGAGCGCCAGCACGCCAGTGGCGTCAAGCGTGTCGACGCCGTCGTCCGCGATGTGTGCTGGCTCGTGCAGCACCTACTCAGCTCGCTGCAGTTCGACACTTTCCGCTCCCGCCTCGAGGCCGCCTGCAAGCTCGCATGCTCCGAGTGGATGCACATCCAGCTCGCCCAGATGAAGATCGAGCCCTACTTTGGTCCGCCGTTCGACGACTTTGACTGGCAGGTGCTCGAGCTGCCCGAGTTCCGCGCCCCGCCGTCGGACACCGAAGGGGGCGGTGCACCGACCGAAGAGCCCGAGCAGCCGCCGGCTGGCAAGAAGGGGAAGAAGGTCGCCGAGGACACGGAGCTGGACTGGGACGAAGGGGACAAGGGCGCCGGTGACACCGCCATCGACGACGCGGTCTCGGTGGCGACTCACGACACCTCGGCGTCGCTCGAACCCAACGAGATCCTCCTCGTCGTGTGGCCGAGCATGTGCGCGGTCGAGGAGGGTGACCTCGCCTCGATCACGCAGGGGCTGGTCATCACGAAAGAGCAGGCACGCTCGGCGATGGAGGAGGTCCGCTCCCGCGCCGGCCGCAAGGGCAACTCAAAGCGGGCCCGCAGCATGTCGATGGCGCGGCTGCGCGGGGGAGGCGACGACGCCGTGGTCGACGACAGCAACCCCGCGCGGTCTTTTTTAGAGGGGGCGCCCACGACCACCGACGATGGTGGTGGCTCTGGGCGCGACCCGGACGATGGCTAGGGATGGGAACCAGACCGCGAGCAGCTTGGTGATTGGGAATGGTACAGCGGGAGGCTCAGCACTCTGGAGCTGGGCGTCGCCGATGGGTGGAAACAGGGGGCGGCTGGTCCCAGAAGCAAATCCAAGCATTCGCGGTCGGAGTAGGAAGAAGAGCGAGGGGGAATCGCGCGCTACGGAGGATATGTAAGGTAATAATATTGCATCACATTGGGTAATGGCATGGGCATAGCATGGGGGGGGCATATCAGGTCGGTTAGGTAGTCACGGTCTTACATTTACAACATACAATCTCTTTTGTTTCTTCATACTCTCCTGATCCCACAGAGCTCTTGTCAGGCAACTAGACCGGGTCCCTCAGGAAACCTCCCCGACAAAGCGGGGGCGCCAACCGATCTATCCGCAGAACCGGGCGTCCGCCCTAGTCTCTTGCTCGCGTGATGGTCTAGACCCCAGACCACAACGAGTGGCCGGAGAAAAATACCAAGACGAGGCTTCGCCCAGACGACGGTGACTCCATGCCTCCATTGTGCACATTCCACTGCCGTCTTTTGCCTCACGCTCGCTCCGCACCGCCGCCCGCCAACCAGCAGCGTCAACGTGTAAGTGCAGCACCCGCGGCTGCATGCAATGCACCTATTGACTGGACAGCGCACAAATCGCCGCGCATTAGCCCACAAGTATCCCCCCTCCGGATGTAGCGGACAAATGGGAATGCGCGACGCCGCCGCGTCGGTGAGGCTGTCGATGGAGGGTGGCACACAACCGCTGCGGCACGGTGTGTAAGCTGGTGCGATTGAGCTCGACACGCCCTCCGATTGATGGCTCTGGACTCGCGACAGCACAGCATTGGGCCCGGGTAGAGCCGCAGGGCTCACCGCTTCCGCGTCTTGGGGAGCAGGGAGGGGGGCGAGAGGACACGAGAGGAGGGGAACCAGGCTCTGGGGCGGGTTTGAGGCTCAATTCAAGCCCGAGATCTCTGTTCCTCGTCCATTGGGCTCCCATGGAGCAATTGACTCGACCTACTTATTCCGCCGAGCCTCTCGGATTGTAATGTCCACCTCCAGCTCGCGAAGCTACAGCTTGTTCCAACGTCTTGTTGGAGGTTACTAGCTTGAACCGGTCTGTGGCTATGGCGAGCAACGATGATGCTCAGGAGCAGCTTTTGGCCTCCATAGCAGGGTATGCTCGGCTCGTTGAGGGAGGGCACGATAGCTCTGATGCTAAATAGTGTTCTAGGCTTTTTGACAATCCAAAATATGCGGATCTCCTGATCATCACAGCTAGGAAGACCTTCCATGCACACAGAGCAATCCTCTACCCAAGATCGGCTTACTTCGCAAAAGGGCACGAAGTACCGTCGCCCGAGGTAATTCTCTCCAATGGCATTTCACAGACTATAGGTTCGCTTACACCCTACGAACAAAGGGACCTGCCAGGCTTAACCTCGACGGTGACGACCCGGAAGCTGTCGGACGGCTTCTCGAGTTTGTGTACAAGCTCGACTACAACGTCAACCATGTCTCAGCCAGCGAGACAAACGGAGCCGAGGCACCGGCAGAGCCTGTAAACGGTAACGGTATTCATACCGCGCATGAAGTTGACAAACCGGCTGAGGATCCCGAGCCCGAACCGGAGACCCCAAAGGCGGAGGAGATCGTCGACACTATCGATGATTTTATCCCCCGCCAGAGCCCGAAAAAGGGCAAGAAGAAGAAGCGCGCCAAGTCCGTCGCCCCCCTGCCCGAGGCAGGCGTCCTCGACCCCCATCCCGGCGAAGAGTCACCGACCACGGTCAACGGCGGGGCTCAAGAGTCGGCTCCAGACTCGAAAACAAATGGCGGGCAGGTAGCAGAAGCTCCTTCGGCCCCATATATTCCAGGAAACCAAATCACAGCGCACTCGCGAGTCTACACCCTGTCAAAGAAGTACGACATAACCAGCCTCAAGCCCTTCGCGCTCGGCAGGTTCGAGAACCGGGCCGCTGCCCTATGGAACACCGACGATTTTGTGCAGGCGGCCAAGGAAGTGTACACGGCGAGCTCGGCCGGCCAGGACCGCGAGACAAAGGATGTCATCCTGCGGGTCATCTCCCAGAACCCATCAGTGCTCGACAAGGAGGAACTCAAAGAAGTCATCCGGCGGGGAGACCTGGGTCTTGACCTGGTGCTCCATCTCAAGACGCAGGGCGGATTCCGGTCCGACAGCGAGGACCCATGGGGATACTAAAAACAGACAAGGCTAAGAATTGATTCTTATGACGCGTTACAAATTTACTGTGTGTTTTAGCACGATGCTACGACGAAACGAATCTTGTAAAGTGGATGGATGCGAGGACCATCATCACGACCGAGCCAAAAGAGAGATCAGGGACATGTCGGGTAGGTCTACTGAGGCTTTCATGGGACAAAATGTATCATCGTTTCATAGCGCTTTTCAGAATTGAATAAGTAGTGTTCCGGTTTGACCCTAGCCAGAGATTCAACTTTGCTAGCTCGAAGGTAAATGCTCACGTCTTCCACCTTTCAATAATCAAGTCTGCCGCTTTTTCTGCGACCGCATACACCGTCGCCGATGTGTGAGTGGCAGGGACGAGTGGAAAGATGCTGGCGTCAATCACACGAAGACCATCCAGTCCATGAACCCGCAGCTCCGCGTCGACCACGCCGCCGAGCTCCCTGGGAAGCATGGCTGCCGTGCCGCAAGGGTGTTGGAAGCTCGCTTGGACGGAACCCGGCTGCCGGAGCCATCCCTCGAGGTCCTGCTTGCTCGTTAGGGTTGGGCCAGGCTTGAGTTCTATCACACCCCACGACTTTATCGCTTGAGCGTTAAATAATCTCCGGTAGAATGGGATATACGACACCATGATATCCACGTCGATCTGGTTTGTGGCCGTCCGGTAATCGAGGATCGGCTCCCCTTCTGGGTCCGAGATGTTAAGCATGACGGTGCCTCGGCTCAGGGGATGGAGATGCGCGCCCACGCTGGTTATGCTGATAATCGGCATCTCGATTACGGGGGCGCTTGGGTCTGCGTACAAGCTTGCGAGGACCTCGAGCTGCCTGCGGTAGCCGGCAACAACTTCCGGAGCGGCCTCTGGGGGGAGCTGGGACGCAAACGAGCCAGACTTGACCTGTGCTTTGATGCTTCTAACAAGTGCGTCGGATTCCGAAGTGATATTAGGGAGGCTGAGGTATACAACATTGTTGAATAAGGCGAGCGTGTATGGTCCTTCCGCCGGCCGCTGAGCATATAACGCCTCTGATTGTTCTAGGTAGGTTGCATTCGTCTTAAGCGTGTTTGCGTTGGGCATCAATGGGTTGGTGACATTCAGCTTGAAAATCGGCCCGCCATGATCCTGAAAGTTGTAGCCTACCCCGGGGAGGTCGGCCACCAGTTCAATGCCCGCCTTCTTCAGGAAACCAGCTCCTCCTATGCCGCTGCGTTGAAGAATTGTCGGGGTGTGAAGGGCTCCAGCGGACAGGATCACTTCCAACTTAGCCTTGACTTCTCGGACTGTCCCATTAGCTAGCGACACGATCTCAACTTTGGGCGGTGCACCACGGGCAGCGGTTTTGTCGTAGATCACGCGCCGCACCCTGTGCTTCACCAGAAGATCATAGTTCTTCCGGCTCCCGATCACGTCCAAGTAATGGCCGATCCCGGCGTATGAGCGCTCTGCCGTATAGGGATACTGGGACGTCGTCACCCAGCAAAGGCCGGTCTTGTCGCCAGTATCGCACTTCCCTCGCAGGGCCACGCCCAGCTCCAAATATGCCTTCAAAACGACCCTCTGCGATGGCCATTGAAACGGCGGAAAGCTGGCCACGATCGGTCCTGAGCCGTAGGCTGCGGGATCGTACGTATACCCAAGGTCGGCAACCACCTGGGAGGAAGGCTCAGCAAGCATAGCGCTCTTCCCAGTCGTTAGCCATACTCCTAGACATATCTCTGAGATCTCATGCACCTTTTTGTAGAATGGGAAGATGCTATCCCAGTCCCACTTGACTTTGCTCGGCTTACCACCATTCACAAGCGCGTCCCACGCCGCGAAATCTTGACGAGATGCTCGGTCGAAGAACTGCCCGTTATGTGCTGAGCTGCCGCCAACCACACGGCCGACTTGGACGGATGCCGTTGAGTTGCCGAGAGCCGTCAGCGGCAGAGACGTGAAATTCCACTGGTCGACAGGCGGTGGACTGGTTGGTGGTTCAAAACTGCCTGGAGCGAACTGGACATCGCCCCATTCCACAACCAGAACCGTCCCTTTCTCGGGTTGATGTGGTCAGCTAGCGTAAAACACGAAGGGCACCAGCGGCGGGTCTTACGATTAGGGAATGCTGCGCTTAGGCGGTCCGCGACGGTCAGGCCTGCAGTTCCGCCGCCTGCAATGATGAAGTCGTATTCATCGCGAAGCGTGATGACCGGGGACGCACTCTGGGCTGCAACGACTACCGCGATACCGAGAACGCCAGCAAGAGGGTTGTACATCTTTGCCTTACACATCGATTTACATCGAGAACGATACTGTTAGCTCTAGGTAGTCAGCGGAGGGGAGAGCATGGAGCCGCTTCATTTTCTAGGGGGATATCTATTCCGTGTGCTGGCTTAACAATCTCTCTTCCGGGCTTCGCATGTACTGTGCCTCCTCCGGCCCCCATCTGGGCTTGCCGGGAAATGTGCTCTGGCACTCACCCCGCGATGCAACTGCGAGTCGGAGGCAATAAACGCACGCCAATTGCAACCCTAAAGACGACTGCTATAGGCGGTTTGAGACTTGGGCCAATGTGTTTTCGCCCCCAAGACACGCCGGGCACTTACAGCCGACCGGCAAATACTTGCGAGACCCCAGCTTGGTTGTACAAATGCCATCTCACGTTGGACGCGCTGTGCAACGATCCCCGCCCGACAACCGGCACCGTGCCCAGCGACAGCCCACACCTCATGGGGAGGCACTTTAGAGAAGGAGCTAGCTGCATCCGTTTACTGACCGATATTGTGTTACTGTCTTCCCTTGCATCTGTGACCATACTCGGTAGCTATCGTACTATAACAATTTGCACCCGCGGCCGTGCAGACTGCCTTCTTATACCTTTATTGTCTTCCCTTAATTTGGGCCATCTGTCAGCTCGGCTCCCTGCCTGTATATCACTCTAGACTAAACAAATATTGCTCATAGCGCTATTGATTTTAGTAATTTATCCATCAAGAACCTCTTCTTGGTCTCCGCGTTGTTGTAGATGGCGCGTCCGTGTATTAGGCGCCTCGATGCTTCCCGAGACTCAACGTTTGATTACCATGTCAGTTTGCTGCCTCAGAGAACCCCCTGGGTTCAGTTTCACCCTACTGTGTGCCCAGCGCGTCGAGTAGTGTCAAAGATGGCCATCAAATTCAAACTAGAAGGATATCCTCCTTTTGTTCCAGATTTTGTAAGCCTCATATAGACTGACTACGCAGACACCAAAATCTCTACTTATCTCTCGGGAACCGTCGGCCCTATCGCTATCTACGTTTTGAGCAGTGACCCCTGCACGTGCCCTCGTGTCGTTGGCGAGCAGCACCTCAGGTGTAACACGAAGCGCTTACCATCGCGATCGCGTGGCCGGACCAAATGCCGTAGCGCGTATCCCTCGAGGCACCAGCTCATGGGCTGCCTCACTGCTCGCTACCCCGCGCCATTGCGTGACGAATGAGCACTTGCGCGTTCATACGCAGGAGCTGCAAGACCGCCTCTCATTTCCACAAGATGTGGTAGCTGATTTTATCGCGACATGCCCCTGAAAAGCAATGTAGAAACAAGAGCTGGAAAGATAGAGACGGAGAGAGGTCGCGTACTACGTCACTCAACCACATGGCTCATCTGCCTCATCGCAGGCCCAGGCCTGGTAGGAGCACGTGATCTCGCTGATACAGAGCCATGGGCCTGGTGAGCTCGCCATTTGCGCCGAAACGTGTCGCCGGAGCTCGCCCAGCTCCGGTGGGGTCTCGCCATGTGCAGGTGCAACCACACTCGCGCGCGCGCGTCAGTGGGCGGACGACAGAAGCTCCTATGGGCGGCTGTCAGCTGTCAGGTGGCGTGTCTTGATTAGTATCGAGATGAGGCACTTAAAGACTGCCTAGCCTGGCAAGCCCGACTTTGGTGCCGGTGCCCGCCATTGGTCGCAAATTAGCCCGCCCGCCTTTCCAAATGCCGGATGACCTCAGAGTGAACAGCTACCCCAGAAATGATCGCCGCGCCCTGTGACATCAACGGTCTTGCCCTAGAGGGCAAGAGAGGGAGCCACTCTCGCGGGGAAGTCGACGTAGAGCGGTTCCGGGCTGTTAACCGACGTGGCTCAGGGTATGGAAATGGTACACCAATGCGTTTGCTTTGGTTTCTGAATGGCCCGGAGTGCAGCCCTCTCATCGTCGGTTGGACGAACCCCTGTGAGATACCCAGGGAGAAAAAAACGCATGTCGGGAGCACATCAGTGCCGCAAGGGACGCCGTGCCCCGTGATGGTGGCGTGCCGCTACCGTGGCACAAGCAGGTTTGCTCGTTGCCACCCCTCCATTGGGAGCTTTATGATGGGGTGACGCCGCGATGCGAGCTTCCAAACGGGCGCCGACCTTCCCTTTCCGGGTCGCCGCGGCTTGTCCGGCCGAAGTAAGAGGCTCAAGCTTTCGACGGCCGTTCGGGACAATTACGGAGCGAATCGGCGATGGCTCTTGCACAATGCCACAGTCTCGTGTCTCACTTGGCGTCTCTCGACCACTCGTAGCTTCCCTGGGTATCCCCCGCACACCGAGACCTTAGACAGAAACACGTTATCGTTGATCGCCCCTCCCACCCATCCTGTTGGGTACCTTCGCACATGTACCTTCATCTAAACAGGACTTCGGACGGGTCAATGCGGCAAAGGTTCCACCCTTCTTAAGCCGCTCCCTCCCGGGTCGAGTCTGTCTCAAGTTCCGGAAGCTTCGTAGAACGGCGGCGAACCATACACCACGCGCATCATGTCGAGCACTGCTCCCGTTGGGGACGAGCGTCCCCTCACCGCGCACACCGCGGAGAAGACTCTATCCAACCACTCCCATGGGGACGGGGCCGCCCAAAATCTGCCGTCGCAGGACCTCGCGGATCGTGGGCACTTCGATGTCGGCGTCGTGTACGACCCCAAGATCCACACCCTCCTCGACGATGACTACGAGGGGAAGCCCACCGAGGAGGAGCTTCATAGCCTCCGTCGCGTCTCAGGAAAGATCAACTGGGCCGCTTACACGATTGCCTTCTGCGAGTTGGCCGAACGCTTCTCTTACTATGGGTCCTCTGTGCTCTACACCAACTTCGTGAGGAGCCCTCTCCCGGATGGTTCTACCACTGGCGCTGGTTGGGGTCGTAACCCGAAGAATCAGAGCGGAGCGCTGGGGAAAGGACAGAAAGCGTCGCAGGGTATCTCTTTGTTCAACCAGTTCTTCGCCTATCTCGTGCCTCTACTTGGGTAAGTCGCCCACGGCGAAGGGTTGAATCGATTGATTAATATTTCACGCAGAGGATGGGTCGCGGACGCGCGCCTGGGCCGTTACAAGACGATTCATATTGCCATCGTTATCTCTACGGTGGCGCATATCATCCTGGTCGCGGCGGCTTCGCCGGGCGTCATCGTCCATACCGACAACTCGTTCGCAGCTTTCCTCATTGGCCTCATCACTCTCTGCTTTGGGACGGGCTTTTTCAAAGCCAACATTGCGCCGCTCCTTGCCGAGCAGAACCAGGACACGCGCATGCGGGTCGAGACTCTGCCGTCTGGAGAACGGGTGCTCGTAGACCCGGCCATCACCAACACGCGCATCTTCCTGTACTTCTACCTAGCCATCAACATCGGGTCCTGCGCGGGCCAGATAAGCATGGTATACGTCGAGTTATACGTCGGATATTGGCTAGCCTTTCTCCTGCCGACGGTCCTCTTCCTTATCGCGCCGGTTGTGCTCTTTTTCAACAGGAAGAACTACATCCTTATGCCGCCCACCGGATCCGTGCTTTCAAAGTTCTTCAAGGTCCTAGGCTACGTCATGAAGGGGAAATGGAGCTTGAACTTCGCGAGAATGGTTAGTTTCCCTTTTTCGAGACTGTTCACTGTGCTAGGAAGCACTTACACCACATCTCTTGCGTAATCACGGATACCCCCTTGAGATCCACGTTTTCTAGAAGACTAGACGCCGAACATAGCGTCGCGCACTGATCACTGCTGACCAAAGCTTTGCCAGAGGCGTGAATTTACCTGGGATATCGCCCGGCCGTCTCAGGTTCCAGTCGACCAGCGTCCCGCATGGATGACATACGATGATGAGTGGATCGACGAGCTACGACGCGGACTCAAAGCCTGCAAAGTCTTCCTATTTCTTCCGATCTTCTTTTTGGCGTACAATCAAATGGTTAGCCTTCCCGCGTTCTTTATTGCCTTTTTCGTCGAATGCTAGGAGCATTTAAGCTACTTCTCTTGAGGCATCATACCCCGGGTGGCTCCATAAAACATATATTCTAGGAAATTTACTAACACTCAGGCGTGAAAAGACCAACAATCTTACCTCGCAAGCCTCGACTATGGAATTAAACGGAACGCCGAATGATTTGATCCAGAACCTGAACCCGCTCTCGATCATCATCATCATACCCATCATGGACTCCGTGGTGTACCCCGGGTTGCGAAAGCTGGGGATCAGCTTCACCCCGATCAAGCGCATGGCGGTAGGGTTCATCTTCTCCTCTCTGTCCATGATTGCCGCGACGGTCACTCAGGTCTACATCTACCGCATGAACGCCTGCGGAGACTACGCGGGCACGTGCGACACGCCGGCGCCCATCAACGTGTGGGTGCAGAGCATCCCCTACATCCTGGTGGGCATCTCGGAAATCTTTACCAACACCACGTCGCTCGAGTACGCCTACTCCAAGGCGCCGGTCAACATGCGGTCCCTAGTCATGTCGGTGAATTTATTCATGAGCTCGATATCGGCCGCGCTCGGGCAGGCCTTGACACCGCTCTCGGACGACCCGCTGCTCGTCTGGAACTACGGAGCCGTCTCGGTGGTGGCGGCGCTCG
Organism: Thozetella sp. PMI_491; assembly: GCA_021432635.1. Classification (NCBI taxonomy): domain Eukaryota; kingdom Fungi; phylum Ascomycota; class Sordariomycetes; order Chaetosphaeriales; family Chaetosphaeriaceae; genus Thozetella; species Thozetella sp. PMI_491. The sequence continues at coordinate 218,214 of MU270081.1, forward strand.
GCGGCCTGTGGTTCTGGCTCGCCTTCCGCGGGCTCGACAAGGAGGAGGACCTGTGGAACAACCTCAAGAAGTCCGAGTTCCAGGGCCAGCACCAGCCCAACGCCGTGGCCAATGTGCCGGAGAGCAAGACGGAGGAAAAGGTCTAAGGGAGCGAGCTAGGCAGAAAATTGTATGAGGTTGGATGGGAAGAAAACCCTTGGTAGTGCAGATTGAGATACCCGGGTGCTCTCTACTAGCAGTTAATCTATGCCTTATTTGACACACGTGCCCTGTACGTATGCGGGCTGCTTCTGCTTAGCCGCTGCTTTCAGGGGCCAGCTAGCTCCCTATGGGCTAGTAGCCGGCTCACCGTAGCCTAGTTGGCTCACCATGGCTCGGTTGCCCGGTGATGATGGTTGCGAAGGTAACAATCCATCCCCTTCTGGATGTGGCGTCATGTACGAGAAGATTCTTCTAGCGGCAGATTCGGGGGGGCGTTGAAGAGCTCCTGCCGCCGCAGCCTTCGGCAGAGATTCTGAACAGTACGGGGAAAGCCAAAGCAGGCCACAGCTCAATATTTCTCTACCCCCTTCCCCCGCGCCGCCAAGTGATCGAGGCGGGCCGGTTGGACCCTGTCGAGGGAGTGGGTCTAAATCGGGGATACGACGCTGAATGAGCAGTCCGTCCGTCTCTGCGGCTGCTCGTGACGCGTTAAAATGGGCGCAGGTCTGTCTGTGTACCTAGGTATCCGTTTGAGCCGACTGCCGACACTCTCAATGCTGTCCGAGGCTGCGTGTACTCGATATAATACTGTCTCCTATGCAGGCTCCTAAGTCCTTCAGCCACGATGCAGGGTCCCGAGTGGATACGTCAATGTTTTTTTTCTTCTTTTGGTGTCATCACGTGTCTTCGTGTAAGCGTCATTTTCTGCATGGGAATTGAGAAAAGTAGCACGCAGGCTTCACGCGGGAAGGAGGAGGAAAAAGCAAAAAAAAAAAGGGCTTCTAGGCTTCGGAGGGGACCCCGCCAGATTGCAGAGCGCCGATCTAACGCATGCAACCCCTCGTGCATCCGCGACTCTCGCGTCTTGTTGCCTCTCGCTTCGCGAGTGGCAGATTGGCCTCGGGTGAATCATGAGCACAAAGCTCTCTGGCAGAGTTTGCCGATCGGCACGAATAATGTGGGTGATGGTCCTCCGGATTGCGCAAGGTGCTTAGCTCGCTGCCAATCGGCCAGGGAAAAGGGGGGGAGAAAACCCGAGAGAGGGCTTAAAAAATGGCTGGGCTGGGGCCATCCTTCGTCCCGTTTACAGTAAAGGCGCCTTGCAAGGCTCGGGTGAGAGGCACTCACTCACTGGACAGGGCCGTTGCCAGCCGGGATCGAATTTCTCGCACCCGCGCCCCGGAGGAATTGGGTTGCTGCAAATGCGCACTACGCCTGCGCAGAATAATAGAATAATGAGAAACAAGCCCTAGCTAGGGCATTGCGCGAGCAGACTACGGATTTCGCAGGGAAACCAGGTTGCTCGTTCACCGCTCTTGTCTGGCGGCCATCGTTCGCGGCGTCTGCCATCGCAGGAACTGGGGGCAGGCGGGGCAGCGCTGCATTTTGACGGGGCAGGGGTGTCTGGCTTGTCTGGCTGGTCTCTGGCTAGGCCGATGCGCGTATGTCCCGCTAAAAGACTGGACTCGGTCGCGACCGCGTAGCCTACTAAACCCGCAGCACCCCAGAATCTCGCAATCCGCTGGCCCTGCCTGCACCCATCGTCCAGCAGCCCGGCCGGCCGTCAAATCGCTTGCGCTCTTTCTTGCTGGATATACTGATCACTAGGCTGCCTGACGGACTGATTGGAAATGGACCTGGATTCGCCCTCGCTGCCCCGGCTCGACAGCCGCGTCGCGGCCGCGGCCGCCGCCAGTGATCCCCGAGGCCTTCCGCTTGCGTCGCCCGACCGTGCTGCCCACCACCACCTGCTGCTGTCGGGCCTCAGGACATCTCGAGACGCGGATTCGAGGCCCTGGGACACCGCTCCCGCCTCCTTCTCGCTCGCCCGTCCACCCGGGGCTGCTTCTCCTCGCGTCAATCGCGGGGCCGCCGACGGTCCTGCGCGACGCGAACCGGATGACGCAGCCGCCCAGGCACCGAGTCATCCGCCTTCCTCCTCCGCCACCACCATCATAACCGCCGCCGACCCTCGCGACGCGAACCACCCAGACCCCCGCGCGCGACCCTTTCCACGCCAGCCATTGCCCCCGTCCAGCAGCACGTCGCAGGAGACTACCTTGTCGCACGATTCCGACCGCGTATTTACCCCGCCCGCCGGCGACAGCGGGATTGCCATGAGTGGCGGGAACGAGCAGGGCTCCTCCAGCCAGGAGTCCCAGTTGCTACAGCTCTCGCAGATCGCGGCCGCCCAGGACCGCATGTCGGTGGACGACCTAGACGTCGCCACCCAGACGAAGCGGACGGCCGACGGCGTGGTGAAACACACCCGGACGAGGTCGAGCGCGTCGCCAGTCCGCAACGTCGGACGCGGCCACTCGAGGAATCCCAGTACCATTAGCATGGCGTCCACCACCGGCAGCCGCATCGGAGAGGTGAGAAGCTCGCTCCCCGAGGAGGAATTTGCCAGCACAGTGCTAACCATGTCTCTTACTAGCTCTCCGCCGAGCTCAAGGCCCGGCTATCCTACGCCATGGTCAAAGTCAACAACGGGTGGCAGGGGCACTCGATCGACCAGGTAGAATCCCTGGCCTCGCAGGCGGCCTCGCCCACGTCGAGTAGCTCCACGGTGCACCTCCGGAGCGGCGCCTCGGCGAGCCCGCCGCTCTCGGGCGCTTCGCTACGGAGCAGCAACAACTCTACGCCTGCTACCGGGCTGCACCACCACTTTGGCCACAACTGGAGGGACTCGCCACAAAGACACTCCCGCGGCAGCCCATCCTCGCCCGTGAAGGCCTCCCCCGGGCTCGCCCCGCCGGTCTCGATCGAGCCGGCGCGCCCCATGGCGCACCCCCGCCGGAACTCGAACGCCCGGCACACGCCGACCTTCCTCACTCACTCGCAGCAGGCGTCTCCAAACGTCATCCCTAACACCCCCAACCAGCCGAGTCCCTACCTCGGGACCCCGCGGACAGCCAGGACGCCCATGGTGGACCCGATCCTCTTCTCCCCGCACCAAAACGTACGGGAACAGGACGCCATCGAGACGCTGCTATTCATGAGCAGTCCCGGGAACTCGGCCAACCTCAAACACCATTTTCCCTCTTCCTCCCAGCCCCTCCCCTCCGGCCGGCCGTCCTCGCAGCGGACGGCCCTGCCGACGTCTCAGCCGCGCAAGAGCCTGCCCAACGGCCGGCCGTCACACGGCCACAGCCATTCCCTCTCGCAACCGCTAAAACGCGTAGGTTTCGAGGACAATGAGATGGATCTCGACGAGCCGCATGGCACGCCCAACGGCCGGACGCCTAAGCGAAAGGTCAACGGCCACGGCCATGGCCACAGTCACACCCACAGCCACTCAGACGCGCACCCCCCCACACCGCGGCTGAAGCAGCTCCCCACGTCGGCCGGCCTGACAGCCCCCGGGCGGCCGCGTCCGGTGCTGCGGGAGGAAGACATCGACCGTATGCTCGACCGGGCTGACGACAGTTCGGATTCGGAGGGTGAGATCCAGATTCCCGTTTCAAGAGCCCGCCGGGGCGACCTCCCAGTGGGGGCCTAGGGCGATATACGTTTCAAAGTATTCTCGAAGATGCATGATACCCGCTCTTGAGCTTTTGTGGTTTGGGCCGGCCTGCGGGTGCCGCCCCTTCTTGTTCCTCATTTTCTTGCTTCGGACAGGCGGTGGGAATGCCCCCATCGGCCCGCATTTGCATGACACGGCTTCACTTCGGGTCTCCGGTCTGGGAAGCAGCGCAGGGGGTTAGGTCACCGAGGAGCATGGGGAGGAGACAGGTCCGGGGCGCGGCGGCTGGTTTGCGTTTGTCGCCTGCCGCGCGTGCACACACACACACACACACACACGATGTTGGGGGGCTTTACGATGCTAATGACCGTCTCTTCTTGTCTCCTATACTGGTAGTACACTGGGCTTCTTTCCCCGTCATATGACGCACCGGGAGCTGTAGTATGAGAACGATCCCTCCCTCGACCTTACTAGGAAGGATGATCACCTGTCGATAGCTAATGCGAAGCGCACACGTACCCAAAAACCCTCCAGGAGCATGTAGCTCAGCCCGTATCGACACACCGGTTGTGTGATCCTTTCTGCGGCTCGTTAAACCGCTGATCTCCACGTTCTGGCCACCATAGTGCCGGCATAAGGCTGTCTCGATACGCATCCGACAGTTCGGCGCGAGCGTAGGTAGGGTGGTCAGCGCGCTGCGATTGGTCCCAGTAAAACAAGGCTCAGGGGTTGCCTGGGCTGAGCTTGGTCAGCCTCCCCCGGGCATGAGGAGTGGTGTTGCACTGCAGCGCACTCTGTTTTCCAAATCCGGTTTGGCTCGACCGCTGGCGCCACCTACGGCTAGTGAACTAGTCCTCTAGGACAGACCGCGGTCAACCGATGGCCAGTAATCACGAAGCCATCCAAGCAGCCCCTGGTGTTACGGAGACGACGTGCGCCCTCCAAGAGTGCGAATTCGGGATCGAACATTCCCATTTCCTTGTCTTTTTCTTACTTTTGCTTGCTAGAGGTCGCATCGGGCATGGCCTCATCGCAAACCGTATCTCGAATCCAGACCTCCTGGCTATAGCCCTACAGCCGCGTTATTCCTGAGTAAGCTAAGCGTCTGAGGCAGCAACCTATCAACATGCCGGTTACGGCTATACCAGGCGCGCCAAAACTTCGCACATTACCGAAGCCGGTAGCTCGAAGCCCACCACTGTACAAAGGCTGATCCAGGGTCAGCACGCCAGGAGAGCCTCCCTCGCACTGACAGGTATGGAGGCATCCGGGCCGCGTCTAAGGGCGTATGGCCTCATTCGGAGAACTTTCACATAAATTGGGCCGCCGGACCACGACGAAGCAGGATCAGAGCCATGTGTTCGCCAGACGCACCTCTCGTACATAAATACCCTGCAACACTGTACCTGCAGCTGCGGCAGCACGCTTAGCACAATGGTATATAACTTGGTTCTGCACCTCGATGCCGAGGGGGATACCTCCAGGCGCCCAGGACGGGCCCCCTTTCAGCCTCGGAATACCAGCGGGACTCCCTCTTCTTCTTCCACATCCACTCCTAGCATATCCTCCAGGATCTCGCCGATTCCTCCGCGGGCCACCCCTCCGCCCACCCGGGGCAGGCGCCTGCTGCCGGTTATGATCGACGATATCGCGCGGGAGAACCCTGGGCGTACCTGGGCATCGGTCCCGTACGACGACTCGGACCTCGCCAGGGGGTATGAGGACATTAGCTACGCGCAACTAGCCGCTGCCATCGACCGGCTGGCATGGATGATCACGTTGGCTGTCGGCACGTCGGCCGCGTTCGAGACCATCGCCTACTTCGGCGAGCCCGACCTGCGCTACCCCATGATGCAGATGGCCGCGTGCAAGACGGGGCACAAGGTCATGTTCTCGTCGGCGCTCAACACGGAGGACACGCATGTTGCCTTGCTGGGTCAGCTTCAGTGCAAGGCCATCTTCTCCGCCTCGGCCATCAATGTTGACGGTGTCCTCGCGCGGTGGCCCGTCGGCCAAACGTTGCTGCCTGATCTCGACGACCTGCTGAGAGAATCCGAGGGTACCGAGAAGTTCCCCTACACGAAGACCTTCGAGGAGGCCCAGTCCGACCCGTACCTTGTGCTTCACACCAGCGGCACGACAGGCATGCCGCGGCCCGTCGCCATGAACCACGCCATGCAGGCGGCTGTTGACGCACAGGCCCTCCTTCCCAGCACCGAGGGCCGCGAGCGCTTCCTCGTGCACGTTAACGCGCCGAACCGACGTTTCTTAATCCCCTCCCCGCCGTCCCATGTCATGGGCGCCGTGTTGTGCTTCATAGTAACCGTCTTCGGCGGTGGTATTTTCGTGCCGGGCTTCCGCCACCGGCAAGCGGAGATCCAGGACATTTGTCCCATCCTCGATCACGCCAATATCGACGTGGGGATCCTTGCGCCGTGGATAATGGAGGATCTGGCGCGGCGCCCGGGCGGCGAACAGTACATGCGCGGCTTTGAGCACGCCCTGTTCGGAGGTGGTAAGCAGCGCGTCCCGCAGACGTGTCGACCGGATAGAAGCTGACAGTGCGATAGCAAGCATCTCCCCGTCTGCGGCGGAGAAGTGGGCAAAGTATACGAGGGTCCAGAATCTCTGGGGATCAACCGAGGCGTTGTTGCTTCCCTATCTGCAGGCTGAGAAGGACGAACATGACTACGTCGTCTTCGACATGGTCCACAGCGGCGTATACTTCCGCCCGGTCGATGCCGACTCCCAAGATGCCGACGGCAACTCGGTCCCTCTGTACCGCGCCATCTTGACCATGGGGCCTGAATCGGAAGCCACGGCCGTCTGGCACAAGGCTCACGGCTTCAACCTGGCATCCGGGCCGCCTTACCCGGAATTCGACACGGGCGATCTCTGGACGCCGCACCCCGACCCCGAGAGGGCCCATTTCGTATGGAAGTTTGCGGGACGGGCCGACGACCTGCTGACGTTCGCGACCGGGAACAACTTGCACAGGGCGGATATGGAGCGGGCGCTGTCGGACCACCCAGCCGTAGAAGCTGCGCTCGTGGTGGGAGCTGGGCACTGCCAGGCGGTTCTCCTAATCGAGCCCGCGGCAGGCGCATCAGAAGAAGACGCCGCAGAGCTGTGGGACGCCGTGGTGGCACCTGTGAATCGGCGAGTGCCGCTCCAGGGGACCGTGGCGCGCACCCATGTTGTTATAGTGCCTCACCGGGGCTTTGTGCGGACGCCTAAGGGCAGCGTGGTGCGAAAAGCGACGGAAGAACGATACTCCCAGGAGATCGAGACCGTGTATGAGGTACACGGGGATGCGCCGCCATTCGCGCGATGAAGAAATAAAAATGCCGCTCCGCCGGGCAGGATACCGGCACCTGTATCATGACAAGCTAGCTTCTACCATCTTCCCCTCGTTAGTCTGCGTAAATCTTGTGTTTTTCACGCTGAAATCCACCCTCAGCTTCCCCGGAAGCTGCCACATCGGTTCTTCATGGCCCTCGAGCTCCATCGCTTGCTCGTCTTGCTCAGCCTGCTCGGCCTGCTCAGCCTGCTCCTGCTCTCCGTCTCCCGACTCCGGAGCAGCTTCCTCATCGCCCAGTCCATGAGCCCCGGTTGCCTTGAACATCCCGAGCAGGTCCTCGGATTCGTCCTGCATGCGGGCGCCGACCGTAATCTCGAGGTCGCGGAGGCCTGTGGCCTTGGCGCGGATGCCGCGCAGAAGCTCAACCCACAGCTGGTAGCTCAGGAGGTCCCCCACGCGCGGGGAGGCACCGGCGGCGGTGGGGTCTGCCAGGAACCTATGCAGGTAGAGATGGTCGTTCGGATGGCTGAACTCCAGGGCGAGGGAGCGAAGCCGGTCGAGAGATGCGTGTGGGTTTTGGATAAAGAACTGCCAGCTATCTCCCGACGAGGTGAAGATGGGCGTGACGGTCTCGAAGAACGACTCGATGGCCTCCTCGTGCCTACGTGGAGAGTAAGACAGCTGGGGTGGGATGGGGGTGGGAGGTGTGTGTGGGGACTGGCTTACATCTTCCTGCACGTGAGGAACACCGGTAGGAACGGGCTCCTCTCGGGGGCGGTCGTCTTGCCTGTATGCGGATCCCACCGCAGCATGACGCGCTCTTGGCACTTCCAGTGCTTGCCCCATCGCAGGCGCAAGCACCACGACCACCAAAACAGCAGCGGCGGGACGGGGTGGTTGCCACCGTTCGAGAAGGGCCAGCTCGGCCAAGGCTGGATCACTTGCGGATCCGCGGCGGCAGGGGCGTCCGGGTCGACCAGGCAGACGGTGTGGCCGAGCCGGCCCTGGCCGTTGCCTTCGATCTCGTGGATGTGGAGCCGGAGGTCGGAGCCGGGGCTCGAGGCGGACAGGGAGCGCCGGCCGAGGTAACCCGCCCACACCTCGCGATATATGTGGCGCCGGAGCTCCACGGGAAGCTTGCTGAAGAATTGAGACTGGGACTGGGGGTCTCGCACCATCCGGGCCGCCATGCCGTCTTGTGCCGCGGGCTTCGGAGCGGGATGCTTGGTGACAGTAGCGTTGGACGACCCGCGTGGCTCTCCTGGCGCGTCTCGGGCTCGCGTGCGGCCCCGGAAGCGTGACATCATTCCTCTGACCTTCCGGCCGCATCGCCGGATCCAGGATCGGCGTGCCATTTCGAAGACGAACGGAGCAGGATTCGCGCAGCAACTCTGCACAAGAATACAGACCTTAGTCTTTCGGAAAAGCCACGTATCGTGTTTCCTGGCCCCTTTTGAACTGTTTTTTTGGGGGGCATTTGCAGTCGTGGCTGCAAAGAATTGGACTGGCAAGTTGCAGGCCTCCAGAGGCGCAAGCCATAATGAGTGGCCAAGAACGCCTTGCGCTTGTCTGCCTATAGGCGGCCGCTTTGGGCGTTTCAGGTTGAATCAGCCGCCCTGGCTCTGGTGGCCAGGGCGTGATTCAGGGGCCAGGCGCGCGTTACTTTGCGCCTTGCCTAAAACCTGGAGCGGTCCAATTCATCAAGTCAATGACATGCAGAGCACAACCCGACTTCAAGCCCCCTGGCTGACTCGTATGTTTTATGAGGCTCAATTGTCGCGCTGCCTAGGTATTTGGCTGGAAACATGCATCTCGGTTGCTCCAGCCCAGCAGCAGGCATGCAAATGAACTTTGCTAGACACCGCGCTTGCCTATTCCTGGAGTGCAGTGCACCTACCTTAGCGGCGGACTTTTGCCATGCACGAAAAGTACACCGTCAACTTCCGAACCAAGCTCGAAACCAACTTGCCACCAGTTGTTATTCACCCAATTAGGTCTTCCGGTCTCAATGCAGGAGACGACTCAACTCATTCAAAATATCAAAGGAATCTAAGGCAGGATGAAGCGAATATCAAGATTGAGTATCCAGTAGCAGAAATCATGAGGTCGTGGTCCGTGAACCGTAAAATCCCGGTGAAAAGCATGATCAACAGTTTCTGCGAATGTGATCTTACACACTACAGCAGACCTGATAATCAACCATTCCCACTTGGCTCATATTGGCAGCTGGCCCTCAACAGACTACCTTGGATACGGAGGGATATGTCGCCAGTAGCTGCACCTAAGGCAAAGGTGGCCGGCTAACGGAAGGAGATGCCCATGAGGGAGAAGAACTGAGAAGTTGTCCAGCTAATAGACCCTTCATCTTTAACTCTCGAGCTTTGTAACCTAGCTCCTAGGGATAGTTCGCATCCTCACAACGTCATTCCCGTAGTATGACGGTATGGCTTGTCTTGGCATGGTCCCTTCAGCCCGCTGCCAGCTACATGTGGCAGCCAATATAGGACGAGCATTTCGAGCATTGACATGGCTTTCACGATCGGCTTTCATAGGCCCTTGCTGTATGTGGCTTGAAATGCCGGTTGGTGTGGTGAATCTAGATCGACGCGGCACTTCCCGCCTCGTCTCCCCAATTTGACGGAGGTGTCTAACACCATTTTCCGATGCTAAGACCCAAGTGGTATGCATGGCGATTACGTTGGGCGTCTACCGCCGTCTACATAGTACGAGGCAATCTTTGGGTGCCGGCTCACTCAGACGGGATAAGCCACGAGCCCTCCAAGAGACAAGGACAAGCGTGGAGCCGCAAGATTGGTTCTATCTATAATCTACGATTTCTTCGCGTCTAAAAATGCCGGAAATGACCCCCAAAGACTCTGGTGCTGGGATGTTCCTTGTTCTCCTGCGAAAATGTAGTTACTGTACGGTTCTAAAGACCAAGCGACTGTGTTGGCGTCGCTTCCGGCCGTGCCCAGCATTTCGATGGTCCGCGGGGTTGCAGTGCCTTGCAGCTATCCCGAACTTAAAAATGCTGCTCGGAGAGACTCATGATGCCGCCCCAACGGTCAGCGGCTGACGCTATTGGCTAGACACTGCACAGCCTCCCTGTGGTGCTCCTGACAAAGTCTCGACAAACCTACCGCGCCTCACCACGATACCCACACGGCGCAAGCAGAAGCAGCAATCCTGCCTCTCAGCGCCCGCGCCCGCTGTGTCCCGTGAGCAGTTGGGCCGTTCTAGCCTATTTTGGGACTTGTCGACCACACGACTCGGGCGAGACGCGGGAGGCTCAAGACAGGATGGGCCACGCCGATGACAAAGACTACGGAAATTCGCACCTAGATGAGATGCAAACTAGCCCTAAAAGAGCCTACCAATGCGAAGCACAGGCGCCGGAGCAGCATCGCGCGGCCTACCGGCGCCGGCACCGTCATGGTTATCTCACGTCTACGTACCCGATGTAGCAACCGGCCTCACCTTACCTGGCGCCTGCACGCAAGGACTGGGGGTTCACAAAGCCCTCTGAGCGCCACCTGGTGATGCTGGGACCAATTACGGTCCTGAGCTAGCCGTCTCACCCATGGGCTCCGGGTGTTGAGCTTCCGCATCGGCGGTAGCCACGGCCCTGTACGGCAATCGACGTATTTTGTCTGCGGATTTATATATATGTAAACCAGCAACCCGCTCCCCTCCCAGATCGTACCCCCCTATACCCGTGCTTGTGTGTGGCTGCTGTCCTCTTACCGGTTTCATCATGAAGTTCCTCGCCCCCTTCGCATTGGCTGCGTGTGCCTCAGCGGCCATGATCCGCATCGATGTTGGCCAGAGCGGCCTCACCTTCACGCCGAGCACGGTCAACGCGTCCACGGGGGACATCCTCGACTTCCACTTCCACGCCATCAACCACAGCGTCGTCCAGGGAGACTTCAACAACCCCTGCAAGCCCATCCAGACCGGCGGCTTCTTCTCTGGGTTCATGCCCACCAGCAGCGGAGAGAATGTGAGCTTCGCTGTGCTATGGGATGCTTACTGCTGAAGAGCAGATGTTGGGCCCGCGCTGACCGCCTCGCAGGCGAACACATTCCAGGTCCAAGTCAACTCGACGGATCCGATCTTCTTCTACTGTGCCCAGAACACCCTCACCCACTGCAAGAGCGGCATGTCGGGCGCTGTGAACCCAACCTCGGGCCAGACCCTTGCGGCATACCAAGACAAGGCCAAGTCTGCGGACACGGCCGTCAGCCCGGCATCGGTGTTCGGAGGTACCATTGTCAGCTCGGGTACCACCTCCCCCTCGTCCTCGTCCACGGGCTCTGCCCCTGCGGCCTCGTCTAGCTGCCCAGCTCCCAAGAGCGGTGGTAGCGGCGGATATCGTCGTCGGGACACCGCCTGCCCTAGCGCAGCGTCAAACGGAGCTGCTGTCTCCATTGTTGCTGTTCTCGCCGCGGTAGGAATGGCCATGATGATGGTCTAAGAAGATCGTTCTATGCAAGAAGTACTTGGTTGTATGGTAAATCGTTACTAATGGGGCAAAGTGGACGAGCCGTAATCAACAGAAGTTCGAGGCTTCGTACCTTGGCCCCGCGGTCTGGCTTAGAATGGTTCTGGCAAGTTCATTCTACCCGTTTGTTCTCCAACATATGTACGCTAGTCATAATTCATGAATTGCATTCAAGGCTATCTAAACCCCGCTAGAAGCCGGCACTCGTGGCGCCCGCAATGTCAAGATCTGTTTTCAGCGAAAATCCGCAATGCCGCATGGGTCATCGAGCTACCAACAATGGCCAGTGAAGTGTTCTCATATGCTATCCTTCACGGATGAATGTGTCCAATGGCCTGCCTTTTACCGTCGTCATGCAGTCAATACCAGCGGTTGCTGTCTGCTGCCATCACCGACACAATCGTTTCCAAGAGCGCGAGGCCATGTGCTGCACCTCAACCTGCTTGAAAATCCCAGTGTTGGGGCTCCTGCTGGGGCTCCACAGGGATTGCGATAGTGCGGCGTGGCGATGTCGGGTTTCTCAAGAAGTGCTCTTTTTTCTATCTATAGCATCGTTTTAGAAAGAAGGGGAGTATAAAAAAACAGTATGATCTATACATGTAAGGACCCCAAAATCCAGCCCGTCAGCGCCGACTCCAACGCTCGAGGCCCCATCGATCCCTTTAGGGGCGTGCGAATAGTCTATGCTCCTCTCTGTGTGTGTGCCCTCCCAGCCAATGATCACAACCTGCACCAACCCAGACTCCTAGAAGGGTAGTCTTGGCCGAGAGCTACTGCGCTTCTGATCTAGCCCTTTCAGCCTCCGAAACGTGGAGTTCTCGATCACGGGAAAGTCGCCCAGCTTCTCGACGTCGCTGTCGGCCGCGAGCTGCTCGTCCCACCGGCCCATGGCGAGCTCGACCAAGAACTGCCCGAGCGGCCCGGTCGGGCTCCAGCTGCTCTTGGAGGTCGTCTTGCGGATGGGCGCGAGCGTGGCCTGCATCGCGCTCTTGGCGATGCCTTGGGACGGCGCGTAGGGCTTGATGGCCTCGTGAGCCGCGCGGTCCACGAACCCCGGCCGCATCGTGCAGGCGTGGAACGACGGGTACTCCTTGCGCATGGCCGCCAGGATGGCCTCGGTCTCGCCCTTGATGCGGCCCGGGTTGCTCGTGAACGGGCCGGGCTTGAGCGTGGCCCCGGCGCACGAAATGTAGACGAACCGGAAAGGCCCGCCCCCGGGCGCCCGCGGCCAGAAGGCCTTGGCCGCCTCTAGCGCATAGTCCATGGTGACTTTGACGTACTCCCTAGGTTCACATCAGCCCCTGCAACAGCGCGGCCGAACCATGCGCAACCTGCGCGCTACTGACTCCTTGTTCACCTGGGCCGAGCCAATACCCAGCGCCCACACACACCCCGACGCGCCCGCCAGGTCCTTCAGGACGTCTGGGCCATAGTGCAAAAAATCTTGATGCAGGACGAGTTGTATGCGGGGGTCCTGGCTGTCCTGGGCCATCGGGACGGGCCGCCGGCTGATGATGGTGATTTTGGTGACGCCCTCGGCCTGGAGCATGGCGTCGAGGACGGCCGAGCCGACCAATCCGGTCGCGCCCGCGAGTATGAGATGCATTGCGCCGTCGTTTCTCCCGGGGAGTTAGAGGGTATCGACCTTGGGCGGCGGCGGCGGCGGGGGGGGGGGGGGGGTCTTGTCCCTGCCGGCGTCCTGCGTATATTTGAGGTTTCCACAGTCGCGACCACGGCTAGGGTACACGAAGCTGCTGGTGGATTAGACAGCAGGGTGCACGGGCTGCAGGAGTCGGGGCCACTGCACTTCTGCGAGCGGCCAGTCCCAAGAAGCTCGAATTTCCCTTCCTGGCCGTGGCAGAGCCGTTAGAAGCATTTTAGCGTTTGGGGCAGTGCTCCAGCTACTGCTACGCACTCCAGCGCGCGAGCCACTGCTCGCGCGCGGCGCTGAGTGCGCAAAAGAGCCTTATGCTCCATTTCTTCGCCCCCCTTTGCGAGGGCTCTCGAGTTTCGTACCGTTCTGCGCTTGCAGGGGTGCGGCACAGATCGTCACTTGAAGCAGCACGGGAAAAAAGCATGAAATGAGCTTGTGGGGAACGCTTGCGCACCCGCCACGCGACCTACATAAGCCCGTCCACGGTCCACGTCTCCACACGAGCAGGGCTGTCATGGTCCGTCTTACTAGGCGCAACAGACCGCACGAATACGGACATGCGCCTACTTCTATCGGGGCAAACAAGGCCCTGTGCATACATATATCACGAGACGTGCATATCACGAGCACGGCTGAGCAGGAGCAGGCGCAGTCGCCCCAAGGGAATGGTGTCTACATGCATTATCTATCGCGAGCCAATATGTACAAAGGGGGTGGCCCGGGAAGGAGACTGGTCCTCGTCTATGCCACGTTCGCAATATCCTGCGCGACGGTAGTAATGGAGGCGGGAGCGTCGGCGAAGGACTGCCATCCCTTGGTGGTGAAGTAGAGGCTGTGCACGCCCCTCTCGACCACGCTCTTGATGGCGTCGGCCAGGGTGGCGGCATCGGCCGGCTTGCTGGAGCCCGATACCGTGTTGAAGCCGTGGACGAGGACCGACGTCTTGGGCCACAGGGTCTGGTCTGCGGGCAGGAAGGTGGTGGGGGACGAGCGCATCAGCGCCGCCGTGAAGGGCGTCCAACTGATGGGCTTGCCGATCGTGCCGCACTCGCCGTCGGGGTAGGGCACGTCGGTGTAGCAGGTCTCGGTGTTGATGACGGCATCGCCCAGGGTGAAGAGCTCGTACATCGAGGTGGTCACGGCCACGCCGGGGTTGAAGACCACCGAGTTCTGGGCGGCCGGGCGGCCGCTGGCCTTGAACTTGGAGTCGGCGTAGGACTTGAGGGTGCGGTAGCAGCTGAGCACGCTGCCGCTGGCGTCGTTCTGCGACGCCGTCTCGTCGAAGAAGATGCCGCTGACGCTGATGTTGAACTGGCCGCCGACGCTGGCAGTGCCCCAGCCGGTGGCGTTGGTCGTGGTGGACCAGTGCGACCAGTTCTCGATGTCGGCCTGCATGGCGGCCATGGTGCGCGGCTCGGCCAGGGTGCAGCCCAGCGTGGAGACGTAACCGATGGTCTGCACGTTCTTGCGCGTGTTGAGCTTGTCGAGCGCCGTGACCCAGTCCTCGTTGAAGCCGTAGGGCTGGTCCTGGTAAGCGCCGCTGCTCCGGGCGGTCGGGCCGTTGTCGGGGTTCACCACGACGTAGAAGTGGAGGTCGGGGTGGGCGTCGGCCGCGGTGAAGAGGCCCTGCCAGCTCGAGTCGAGGGCACCCGTGCTGTCGAAGGTGGGGTACTTGTAGAAAGGCACCATGACGGCGACCTTGGCCGAGGCGGTAGCCGCGAGGGCCAGCGTGACGAAGCTCTTCATGGCGGGCGAAGTTGGGGGGGGATTGATGCTTGCTTCTTGCGCTCAGATCTCGAAGGGTGTCGGTGCGAGAGGGCCTGCTACGAAAGAATGCGCTCAAGAATCCGGGTTGAGGCGCGAATATATATATATATTATGGCTCGGGTTGCTTCCGACCCCGATCGCTTCGTGGAGTTGGGATCCTTCATGGCATGTTACATACTTAGTATAGAAGTTTGCCCCTGAATCCTTGGAGACTAGAACCCACGTGCGGGCCTGTTTTCCGCACCAATTCGCGGAGGACAGGGGGGTTGCAATGGGAAGCGCACGCATAAAATTTTGTAATAAGCCCGTAAAAATGCCCCTATGGAGGTAGGCACGATCGCGAGGCCCGCTGCAACGACCCAACTGACTAGCGGCGGCATCCTACCCGCCCCTAGTGCGCCCCTAATAATGTTATACGTAAACCTAGTTCCCAATTAGTAGAACAAACTCGTCCCGGTCCATGTCAACAGGCAGTCTTGGCAACACTGCAATCTTGCTGCCTTTTTCCTGGTGCTGGTTTGCGCAAGGCATTGCGACCCAGGCCGCCTTCGTTGCACGACCAAGTGGTTGCTCCGAGTTTGCATCATCTGTTGCGCGGTAGGCATTAGAACTGGTTCTCATCGATGCGCCGAAAAGGAGGAAAAAAAGAAAGTATACCGAATACCCGAGAAATACGAACACGGAATCGCCTAGGCAGCCGCGAATGGCCAAGACTCTATTTGCTTACTCTGGCCGACCTAGTGTGCAGTGCCTACCGTCAAGGGAAGGGAACCTGGTGGAGTATTGAATCCGCAAGACTCACAATAGTAACGATCCAATTTGGCGGCCACTAGCAACTTTGCCGTTGCGACGCAACCCTTATAGACTGTATCCCGTAACCAGCTACTCGGGCTGAGCGGCTTCTTGCCCAAGCTTAGTCCTGCATTTAGCCGCGTATTGATCCTGGCCCTTGGCCCAAAACGGCCCTGAAGCATGTTTCTATTCGCAATTGGAGTCTGGTGCATATGCTGCTGTCCCATTTTTGGCTTGCCCATTTCGTAGGTCGGCGTAGAAATGGGTAGACCCATCGCGTCCGAAAAGGGGCATCCAAGCCAGCTCAGCCTCTATGCTAGTTCAGAGGGGTTTCTTGCCCCCTCCCCCCCTACTTCGATGTCCAGCGATCTGGGCCATCTCGGCCGATTGGCAGCCACCGAGGCCTTCGCTAACGGCTGGGCTACTGGAAGAAATGCACCCACGGTGAGCCAACCTGAGGTTGCGATTTGATCAAGGTAGAAAAAAAAGAGAAGAAAAAAGGACGAAAAGGACGGCAAAGACTGAGGGTGAAGCGCCTTGACCACTTTTGTCTTTTGTGGGACCGCCTCGGCGGGAGCTGAGAGCGCGGATTTATTAAATCCGGGCTTCGAGCAAAACCGATGTGCAATGCCGCGCGCAACAACTTTGCTCTCGGCATATTAGCATGTAGCCCCCAAAATCATGGATAAGCCAGGAATATTGGAACCGGAAGCTGGCTGATGGGCGTGTGCCCCATTCGCACAGAAGTTTCCTTGTGCACTTCTGGCACTCACTCTCGGGGCTGTTGGCGAGGACATGGCGCTGGCCGCTGGTTCGTGATCCACTTTGCCAGTCTCGAAAGTATGGCACCAGGCCATTACAATAGGGAGGGCTGCATAGCAGGAAGGCTCTGGCGGCGGAATGAGGCCTACAGATAGCGCTGCAAGTAATTATTTACTTATTTTTTTTAAAAAAAAATTCATACACATCTGCATCTCAATGCAAGCCAGATTGGCCAGCGGGATTGAAGACGTGGACTAAGGCACCTGGCACTTGAGGTCACTAAACCAGTTCTCTTTGTCCTACATCTTTGTCGTGCAAGCGCCCAATTAGGACATAATAAGCCTCTCTCCGTCTCTCCCTCTCTTTTTATTGGCTCTCCGATCTCCCCGATAGAATGGCGACGGCCCGCATCCGCGGGCCCCGAAGGACTGACCAGCTCCCGCGCCGTGGCTGGAGCCCCCCGGATTTAACTCCAGCCCATACTGCCTCTCCACTAAATCGGTACACGGGCCAGCCACAGTGGACGGGCGGCCCCCGGGAGCCTAGCGAATCTCTCCAGCCATCGGATCTGAGCATATCCAGAAATTCGAAGTCCGAATAGGTGCCAGGCACTCCAGACAACGGGATCGAGAGCGTGGCGTCATGGCAGCTATAAAAACCTTTCCGGCGTCGCCTCCATGGCATCCCGGCTAAGAACACACACCATCCTGAATACCAACACCTTCACCATCGCCAGCAGTCGCACTACTCCATCTCACCACCGCTGCCGCCATGTCCGCTCGCTCAGCCGCCAAGGGCGTCTCCGATGTCATCGGGGGTCGATTCATTACCCTGCCCATCCCGCAGGGAGACTTCAGCGGCCGGACCGTCATCGTGACCGGCTCGAACCAGGGCCTCGGCTTCGAGGCCAGCAAGCATCTAGTGCGGCTCGGTGTCGAGAGGCTCATCATGGGCGTGCGCACCATCTCCAAGGGTGAGGCTGCCCGGGAGGAGCTCCTCAAGTCGGCCGGGACCAAAACGCCCCCAATCATTGAAGTGTGGCAGATCGACATGGAGGACTACGAGTCGGTCAAGAGCTTCGCGGCCCGGGCGGCTGGGCTCCCGCGCCTCGATGCTCTACTGGCTAACGCCGGTCTGGCCAGCTCGACTTTCACCAAGGTGGCCGGGCACGAGCGGAATCTTACCGTCAACGTTGTGAGCACCTTCCTCCTCTGCCTGCTCCTGGTCCCCAAGATGCGCGAGTCGGCCGCCGCCACGGGCGTCACGCCGCGCGTAAGCATCCCCAACTCGGCCCTGCACTACACTGCACCCATCAAGGAGCTCGACCCCAGCACCGAAATCTTCGCGACCCTAGACAATCCCGACAAGGCCAACATGGGCGCGCGGTACCCGCTCTCGAAGCTGCTCGTCATCTACATCATCCGGGAGCTGGTCAAGAGGTTAGAGCAGACCAAGGCGCCGACCGTTATCTTCAACACGCCCAACCCGAGCTACTGCAAGTCCCAGCTGATGCGGGAGACGCCGGCGTCGCTCGGGGTGCGCGTCTTTGAGAAGCTGCTAGCCCGCGAGACCGAGGAGGGCAGCCGGACGCTCGTTGACGGGCTCAGCAAGGGCGAGGAGTCCAATGGGCAGTACCTCAACAACTGCCATGTCCAAGAGTGAGTCGCTGCTTTCCCACGCCCTTCGTTGATTACGACTCGGATTGCTGACATCGAGTACAGGCCGTCCTCCTCGGTTACCTGCGGCAAGGGGCCGGAGATCCAGAAGAAGGTCTTTGACGAGCTAATGGGCCACTTGGAGGCCATCTCCCCGGGCGTCACCAGCGTGCTCTAAGCCCTGCGTCGGAAGTTTGGTTTGCACAGCCTTGTACTTTAATAGAATCTTGGGTCCGGAGGCGCTCTGTTTGGTGTACTTAGAATATGATATCCACCAGTCATAGTCGCAATAGAATTACTCTCCCATCATCAACCATCAGGCCTGTACGGTCATCCATGCAGTCCACTCTCGGTGCCTACTGCTTACAAGGGGTGCGGCGAGAAATATCAAGATTCAGGATAGTGCCAGCGTGCTCACCTCGCAGGATCCGGCCAGTGATATCGGGAGCGTGGGATAAACACAGCAAGGTCGGATGCGGCTGGCCCCCATACGAAGGCTTCTGGCGCTCAATGGAGATAAGAGTCGCGCCGTGCATTTTCAACCCAGTTGGACCCTGTCTCGTCGCGTGCACGTGTGGTAAGAGACGCCGAGAGCGGTTGATGCCTCGTGCCGGTCTGGGTGCACATCATGTAGGAAGTTTGGGCCCAAATAGGGCTCATGACTCATTAGGCAGCCCACAATCTCCCTCGAGACCCTAGATATGTGACGTCGAGGTTGGAGACGACGGGGTTAGTCCCTAATAAATGGCCGAGGCGGACTTTATCAGCGGCTTGCCAAGCTAGTTGGTTGGCCGGCTCGGCACCGATGCGCGCCGAGGCGCACAATCTGGATCCACAACCACAACCAAGCGGTTGTTCGCGCATGCACTACGGCGAGAAACCCGAAAATCAAAGGGCGTCCGTCCGGCGTTGGCGGGTTTATTATCTTTTCAAGACGCGTCCGACAGTTGTGGCAAGTATCAGTGGCAAATATAAGGGCACGACTTGAAATCGAATTGCAATGGTATCTTGTTCGCGTTCCCAGTAACCCAAGTAACTCGCCCTTGGCTCCTGTCACTATTACTGTACAGCAAAATGGCATCCCTCGACGCCGACCGCGACTCCCACGCTCCGAGTGGACAGGTGCCAGAGACCTCGGGGCAGCCCGAACTATCGGCTACCAGCAGCGCAGACGACCTAGCCGAGCGATCTAGCCTCACGCGGCAGGGAGCCGCGACAGGGTCGACCGCTACGGGGGAGCCGCCCAGCGAGGCGCCAGTGGTCTTGGCCGACGATTCAGAACACCCCCCGCCGTACTCGATCTACACTACATGGGAGAAGCGCTGGATCGTCATGGCCGCAGCCATGAGCGCTTTCTTCTCCCCCCTCACTGCGCAAATTTACCTCCCGGCGCTCACGGCCCTAGCCGAGGACTTTCACGTCAGCGACTCCCAGATCAACCTGACCGTGACAACGTACATGATCTTCCAGGGCGTGACGCCCATGTTCATCGGAGGCCTCGCCGACACCGCCGGGCGGAGACCGGCGTACCTTATCTGCTTTGTCGTGTATATTGCTGCCAACATCGGGCTGGCCCTCAGTCCAAACTATGCCTCCCTGCTCGTCTTGCGGTGCCTGCAGTCGGCGGGCTCCAGCACCACCGTGGCCCTGTGCCAGGCGGTCGTCGCCGACATCATCACGAGCGCCGAGCGCGGGCAGTTCATCGGCATCACCACCATCCCGATTATGCTCGCCCCGAGCCTGGGCCCGGTGCTCGGCGGTATCTTCTCGCAGTATCTCAGCTGGCGGGCAATCTTCTGGTTTCTCACCATTGCCTCCACCATCAACATGATCCTCCTTGCCCTCTTCTTCCCAGAAACGTGCCGCAAGATCGTGGGGGACGGGTCCCTTCGACCTCACCCGGCATACAAGACGTGCTGGCAGATGATCAAGGACTGGCGGCACCGCCGCGCCGCGCGCATGTCCGGCCAGAAGAACGCCCTAGAGAGGACCCCGAGTAGTGCCACGGACCGGATTGCCTTCCGTCTCACGCCTCCCGACCTCCTAGGCTCCCTCGTCCTGCTCTTCCAGAAGGAGCTCGGGCTCGTGCTCGGGTACAGTAGCATCCTGATGGGGGGGTTCTACGCCATTGCGACTGCGATGCCGTCAGAGCTTCATGCGCTTTATGGGTTCTCGGATATCGTCGTCGGGTTGATGTATCTGCCCATGGCGGCAGGGAGCGTCGTGGCTGCGCTCTTCATGGGCCGGTTGATCAACTGGAACTACCAACGGCATGCGAGAGCACTCGGCCTCCCCGTCGACAAGACGAGAGAGACAGATCTGACAAATTTTCCCATCGAGAAAGCGCGCCTCGAAATCGCCATGCCTCTCGTCGGACTGTCTACCGCCGTCATCTTGGCCTGGGGCTGGGCGATGCAGTACAAGGCAGGCGTGGCGGTCCACTGCGTCCTCCTCTTTCTGATGGGTCTGGCCCTGATTGGTGCGAACAACGCGACGAACACGCTCATCATTGACATCAACCCTTCCAAGGCGGGAGCCGCTATCGCAGCCAACAATCTGACGAGGTGCCTCATCGGAGCAGGCGCGAGCGCGGCCATCTCACCGATGATCAACGCGATGGGATCTGGCTGGGCCTTCACCTTGATTGGGTTGCTCTATTTAGTCTTCTGGCCGTCCATGATGCTCGTGATGAAGTATGGTATACAGTGGCGGGCCGAGTTCAAGGCGAAGGAGGCGCTGAGGGACGAGCGCAGGGAGGGGAGGAGGCACATATCGGAAACCACAGGTGGCCAGGAAAAGGAGTAGACGAATGCCATAATGGGCCTGATATACCACCGGTGATTCCCCGTCATAGTCTGTACGATCGAGAAATGTTTAGCCGAGATGCTGGATGCGTGGTTGCTACCCTAAGGCGTTATTATATAAGCATGGGTTTGGCGAACGACGTCAAAAATGGATGCGCGCGTTGGAGCGCTGCTGACCCGCTCGATGTTAGCATAGGCAGGGTAGTTGAGAATGAGGCCAATATAGACTGCCAAGGAATATCTTCTCCCAGCGCCTAGGTCCGCTGCGTTGTACATTATTCTCTGTTGCCATTGGTCGCTTTGCGGTAATTATTAACTTTGGGGCGAGAAGCCCATCCAGGCGAGCTTCACTTGATGCCTTCGGGGATGATGGGCTCCTGCAGCAGCCAGCCGGAACACGCCTCATCGATCCTCTGGCTCCACAACTCGGCTTCCTTTGGGTCGCCGTAGTTCTTACACCAGTTGACGATGCGGTGCATGCAGGTGATTGCCCAGGAATTCTGCGGCCCGAAGTGCTCGTTGAAGAAGTCGTAGGCTCCCTCGATGAGCACCCGCTCCTTGTCGGTCTCGCCCTTCATGCGCGCGAAGCTGCTCATCATACTGCAGTACATGAACTTCACAGGGCCGTAGGTCCGCGGGTCGTCGCCCTTGGCCTCGGCCTCGGCCAGCCGGGCACCGAGACTGCCCATGACGCGCTGGATGCCCTCGGTGTTGCGCGAATGCAGATACCACGAGAGCACATTGGGCACGATGGTGAACTGGATGTTGAAGAAGGTAGGCTTCGGCCGCTGCTGGACGACCCGGGAGCTGATGGGGTCTAGCAGCTTGGTGGGGTTCTCGCCGGGCAGCATCATTAGCTGCTCCACGAAGGCTGGCGTGACGGGGTTCGTGTTCTCGACGTATTTCGTCAAGTTTTCCAGGCTCATGCGCATAGCCGTGGTCAGGGCATAGAGCAGCTCAGACGTGGAGAGGCGACTCAGGCGTGTCCATATTCGGGTGAGCGGGTGGTGGGCGCCGAGCATGACGTGCAGCAGCTGCGCGATGAAGCGGACGATGATTATGCCTGCCTCGCGATTGCGAAAGGGCAGGATAAAGGTGATGTGCAAGAGGGCGAATACCAGCGCAAAGTCCTGGTCCAAGATGATGCCCTGCAGCTGATTTAGACACAGGTTGATCAAGCGGACGCCGTTCGCGGCGCGGTCGTCGCCGAGCCAGTTCGCCGCCACGCGCATCCGCTCGTACCACTCGACTAGTCGCTCGTAGGCCGGCTGGCCGTTGCGGCCGACTAGCTGGCCGAACGAGTTGGGCTTGGGGTCCAGAATGCCAGCGTCGACGCCGCCGTGGATATAGGTGCGGATCAGGTGGACGATCTCCTCGGGCAGCTGGACATCCGGGCTGCCGTTGAGGTTGTCCGGCACCGACATGGAGAGCGCCAGATCGGCCGGCGGCAAGCGGCAGACGACGCCGTGCTCCTGCGTGAACTCGAACACGCCCTGCGAAATCCTAGACTGAAGCTCGGGGTGTAGCCGTAAGTAGCGTCCGACCTCCTCCCAATCGACTGGGTCATGCTCCCGGAAAACTAGTACTGCTCGCGAGTGGCCTGTCTGGTCGTCGCTGACCTTCCACATGCGTACGGAGTCGGTGTTGCGCCTATTCTTTCCGGCATCCCACTTCTTGATGCGGGTTTTGAACATCTTTTGGCTACGCACGAGGTTAGTGGGAAAGGGGAGGGCAGGGGAAGGGACCACCATGAGCTTCGGGCAGCGGCGAGGGGGGGCAGGGGGAGGAGAGGGCGCGGGCGTACGTGGCGTGAAAGCCGTGCTTGTAGAGCATGATGGCCATGACCTCCTTGAGCGTCTTGTTCTCATCGCGGTACAGACGGGTGATGAGGGCTTTGTGCCGCTCCCAGTCCCGGTCGCTGGCGTAGCCTTGCTGGCGAGACACGCCGAGCGACGACGTCAGCGCCGGGCGCATCGGAATGCCGGGCCCCATGGCGGCGCGGCAGTGCCCTGATCCGAGGGCCGTGGAATCTCTCTCTCCTAGCGCATGCCACTGCGATAGACATAAGATGAGGGCGGATGATGTAGCGAGCTCGCGGGCGACGGCGTCGAACGACTTCAGATGGAGGTTTGCAAGAAAAAGCACCGTCCCCTGGTCATGCGACGTTCCCTCGGGATGGAGCCGGGGTAGGCGGCAGATTCCCCGCCATTGGTCAATCCGCACGAGGCGGCGGCTTAAGCCTATCACAGGAGGTGCCGGCGCCTGCTCAAGCACCCGGACGCGTGAAAGTGGAATTGGAAGGAGGGGTCGCGGCTGCCGTGCGCCCCAATCACCTCCTAGTCTCCTTTAGCTCCTCCAATTGTCTCGGCTTGCTCGCTGGCCGCAGCATGTATTCGCCCGAAGCCCGCTCCGTGGGCCTAGCCCTGAAAAAGGGAAAAGAAGCCATGAGGTGAAGAGAAGGCGTTCCGTGCACGTCCCTCCCCCCTCCCGCGGCGCCGAGGTGCTTCCGGAGGATAGCGGCACCTCCGGCTTGCAGAGCCTCCTGTGCCTTCGTGGGCGGCTGGGACAAGCACCATGGCGGTCGAAATGCAGGCCCCTAAATTGCCCCCTCCAGGTCCAGGGGCACATCCCGTCTCGGATACTGTTCACCAGGGTCACCTCTGTTTCGGAGCCACGGAGGGGTTTGAGCTGGGTACGGCACCCGCAGGTGCTTCCTCTGACACGCAGGCGGCCCACTTGGCTTGGGCGGCGGACGAGGCTGGAGGCGAATTGGGTGAGGCGAGCGCCCAGCTAATAGCCGAATGCGAGAATTTGGACAAATTTCCCAATTCGAGAGTAGTGCAGCGCAGCGACGCACGCCAGCCAAGAGATCCGGCCATTACGGAGTCCTCTGTTTACATTTTGGACCCCATAATCCAGATCGAGGTAGTGTGGCACGGTGGGCAATCGAGTGCTACGACAATACCGGCGGCCCTTGCAAAGACCCCGGTCGCTGTCACGCACACTTTACGCGTAAATGATCGTCCGATTTAGAATGGGCCTCTAGGGTGGTACCCCCTGATCCATGGTGGGCCATTCGAGCCTAGACCGCCCCTCAATAGAGCCTATCAGCCATCTGGTAGTTATCCGATCAAAAGCCAAAGTGAGGGGATACATGTGAAGATTGAGCAATCGCCTTAATGACCCTACCGTAGGCCTCTGTGCCGTGCTACTGTAAATATCTCTACACATTATTCGGCACGACCTGTCACGTGGCCCATATAGGTAGGTGTACGCAAAACACTCATATCAAGCAGTGGAGTGATGAGAATCCCAATCTTGCGACTCGAACCCCCGAATTACAGCAATTATTATTCTGCTGGGCGGGTAAAGTCAATTCGGTCGTATCAGGCACATATATCCCTCTGTTTCTATCCCATACCTACTGATTATGTTCGTAGGAGCCCGGATTCCATATAGTCATCTCGCGACGCTGCTTTCTCAAGCACGGCAACTTGTGCCCCGAGCATCATCTCAGGTTTATAGGGTCTCAAGTTTATATGGTTCGAAAATGGTCAACCAGCGTTAATTTAAAAGTAATGCATGGATACGGCTAGAATTCGACCTTCTTGGACAAAGCATTTTAATATTATGGAGGCCCGGAGAGGTCTCCCAGGCTACTGCTAGCGGCTAGTTATTAGGAGTCGGGCTTCCGAGCGAGTAGGTGAGCCGTAAAGGTACCTTAGCTACTTAGCTTCTGTACTACGAAAAGTATCTTAGCTATCCTAGGCACCTTGACGTATGCATCGGCCTTCTACTGTGGCATATGGAGATTCTATCCGAGCTTCTACTGTCACCGAATAAAACTGTGATTCGATCAGTAAGCTAGGTCGACGATTAGTTCATCCATATGCTTCTTCTGATATAATAGTCTCGGTAGGTATCACAGGCTCGATGGATAAGTAGAATTGATAACCTCGCTGGTCGCTGTGATGCATACACTTCCTTATATAGGACTAGGAGGCACGCGTATATCAGCGACCTTGTCTGCACTTCCACTTGTCGCATTTGTATCTCTTTATCTGCTGCATGAAAGTTCTATAGCCCAGTCTCCTCGATAGCAAGTAGGGTGCAAGGTCGCATGAATCAAGTCTGCATTCCAAGACGACGTCGCGAGTATCAGCAACCCGTCACTAATTAGCCTCGCATCGCCCGACCACGGCTATATATTCGAGGTCCTGCATACTTGCAAGGTATCTGCTGCCCAAATCTCGTTGTATTGGGCATGGCAATCGAGGACTTGGTGCATCATGCATAAATAGCGTCATCTACCACTGTCGGCCGAGATCTAGAAAAGCAATAGTGAAAGGGAGGAAGCTCAGGTCACTAAGACCGGAAATAAAGGTGATGCAGCTAGATCCGTGTTCGAATGCTAGCAGATACCTAGGTATATAGGGGTCGATCTCACGTGCGTGAGGCGCAGGCTGTGGATATGAAGAATAAGGTATGTCCTAGACCGAGGTTTAATTAAGACTTACCCGATAGTAATGCCAGCCCTCCAGCGCGGAGTTTGCGTCTATAGGGAGCAATAGATTCCGTGCTTACAAGTAGAGGTAGGAGCGAAGAGAGAGCTCCTGACTGCCCGTGTTGGAAAATCTACGCGACGTAACAGTGATCTGCGTCTCATTCCCTTCACTCATGTTTGGCACATGCCAACTAGGCAGAGCTGGGCTCAGGTCCGAGCAAACCCTACACGCTGATGGACTGAGTGCATTGGAACCCCCGTGGCTTTGTGCAGCAATCTCCGTTAACTACCACCCTCTCGCTTACTCGATCGGGCCACCTGCCAAACCGGGCAGGGGTGTGTCCACGATGTCCCCCTCAAGATGTGGGGCTATCGTATAGTGATATTCTACTTTACGCTAGATGACGTCTTGTGCGGTGCTTCGCTCTCTCTTTTCTCATCCACGCCGATGACATTCGCCACGCAGTTCTGGTCAGTAGCACTCGCGGGGCTTATGTCCGTGGCGTTCTGCGATGCTGCTCTGGCTCGCAGTGTGCCCGGGCTACGATTCAGGGAAAATCCAGACCTAGAGAAGCGAGCCCTTCTCCAGAACTATGTCACCTGGGACGAGCACTCCTTGTTTGTAAAGGGGGAACGAATAATGATATTCAGCGGGGAGTTTCATCCATTCCGGCTGCCAGTGCCTTCCCTCTGGCTCGACATCTTCCAGAAAATCAAGGCGTTAGGGTTCAACTGCGTCTCATTTTACTCGATGTGGGCCCTTCTAGAAGGGAAACAAGGCAGCTTTACTTCCGAAGGCGTGTTCGACTTTGAGCCGTTCTTTGACGCCGCAATGGAGGCTGGGATTTATCTCATTGCAGTACGGATATAGTGTTCACCCGCGAGCCTGTAGGCAAACAACTAACTCCACGCAGCGTCCTCGTCCGTACATCAACGCCGAGGTCAGCTTTGGAGGATACCCAGGCTGGCTCCAGCGGATCAGTGGCCATCTCCGCACATGTAGCTCCGACTATTTACCGGCTACCGACAAGTGAGGATCCCGTCTTGTTCCCGCCCTGACTTGATGTGCTGATGAGTCGTAGCTACGTTTCCAAAATTTCTACCATTATTGCGAAGTATCAGATTACGAACGGAGGACCTATCATTCTCTACCAGGTCGAAAACGAATACACGATTGGTTCACCCATCATCTTTGGGACAAATGGGTTTCCCGACGCCGACTACATGCACTATATCGAGGACCAGGCGCGAAATGCCAGCATCGTGATTCCCTTGATCAATAATGACGCCGGCCCGCTGGATCATAATGTCCCAGGATCTGGAACAGGCGAGGTAGACATATATGTAAGGCCGTCTCCAAGCGATGCAGCATTAATAAAGGACAAGGCTCACCCGATATCCGTCAGGGTCATGACTTTTACCCGATGCAGTTCGATTGCGTACGCACACAATCCCCGGTCCATGAACTGATATCAAGCAATGACTGAAAAGATATATAGTCCAATCCAAGTTCATGGAATATATTGCTATTCCCAACATACTTCCATACACTTCATCAGATCCAAAGTCCTTCTACTCCTTATACTTTGGTCGAGGTAAGCATCATCGAGGTGGCTGAGGGATGGCTCGAGATACTTACACCATGCACTACATAGTTTCAGGCGGGCTCCTACGATCCTTGGGGTGGGTCTGGGTTCAACAATTGTGCGGCCCTTACAGGCGAAGAGTTCGAGCGCGTGTACTATAAAAACAACTTTGCTGCCGGTGTTGCCGTGCTCAATCTTTACATGGTTTGCCATTCACCTGCCAGGCCTCTCTGGTTCCGTGCTGACAACACAGATATACGGAGGGACCAACTGGGGCAATATTGGGTACCCCGGTGGATACACATCTTACGACTACGGTGCAGTATGCTCCCTTTCTAACTGCTGATCAGAAACGACATAGCTCACGAGGCTGCAGGCTATTGCCGAAGATGGAAGAACGCTGGTTAGAGAAAAATATGCCGAACTGAAGCTCGAAGCAAATTTTCTAAAAGTATCTCCTGGGTACCTGACAGCAGTACCCGAATTGCCAATTATCGGGATATACAGCAGCAATCTCGGCGTCGCCGTAACAAAGTTAGAAGGGAACGAGACTGGCGACTTTTATATCGTCAGACAAACAGATCCCTCAAGCACCAGTGTGATTGATTATACCTTAACCCTTCCGATATCTGCCAGAAGCATCACTATTCCACTGATCAACCTGACTATCCCGTGGTTACCAAACACGATTACTACCGGTTCTCTGACTCTAGATGGGCGAGACTCAAAGTTGATGGTCACAAACTACGATGTACATGGGACAAACGTGGTCTATTGCACGGCCGATATCCTGACTCACCAGCAGTTTGACAACCAAACAGTACTGTTTGTCTACTCTGGGTCTTCGCGTGAGCGGAATGAGCTAGCGCTAGCGACTACAACCCCAGTAAAACTGCACGGTGCTACGGGAGTGAACGTAACTGGCTCAGGCTATGGCCAGTTGCTTTCATTCACGACCACTCCGGGTACAAGATCCATAGCACAGTTCGGCAATTTCTCTGTCTACATTATGGGTAAGTTTTTTTTAGTTTTTTTCTCCCGGTGCGTCAACCTGGACGCTTATCCTAATAACCACCAATCTAGACCGCAACGAAGCGTACACATACTGGATACCCGAGCTTGATGGCTTCCAACCGTCTTTGATAGTGAAAGGGCCATACCTCGTTCGGAATGCCTCCATCAGCGGCAATGCTGTGCATATCGCAGCAGACTTCAATATCACAACTGAAGTAGAAATAATAGGGGC
This sequence comes from Thozetella sp. PMI_491, assembly GCA_021432635.1. Taxonomy (NCBI): domain Eukaryota; kingdom Fungi; phylum Ascomycota; class Sordariomycetes; order Chaetosphaeriales; family Chaetosphaeriaceae; genus Thozetella; species Thozetella sp. PMI_491. The sequence continues at coordinate 246,453 of MU270081.1, forward strand.
GCCACTCGGTATCACCCGAATCGTCATCAACGGGGTGGAGCAATCGATGACCCCAGGCGACTTGGGTTCACTCGTCACCACCGTTCATATCTCCGCACCTGGTTTGGACATCCCGGATCTATCCAGCCTTGATTGGAAATACATCGACTCGCTTCCAGAGATATCTGCCGACTATAATGACACGGCCTGGCCCACTGCAGCATCCGGCGAGCTTCACGGCTCCACATATGGATTCCATGCTGGAATGCTTATCCTCCGAGGGACATTCACGGCAGATGGGACATCTGGGACCTTGAATCTTGAGACCCAAGGCGGTACAGCATTTGCGAGCTCGGCCTGGCTAAATGGATCACTTCTCGGATCCTGGACAGGAGATAGCTCAACCGCGAGCAAATCGCAGAGCTTATCGCTCTCTGAGCTGACGAACGGGGCTACTTACACGGTGACGGTTCTGGTAGACAACATGGGGTATGACGAAAACTTTATTGTTGGTCTAGACGCCGGGAAAGCACCTCGGGGCATTCTCAGCTACTCTCTATCTTTTGGCCTGTTCAAGTCCACAACCATCGATTGGAAGATTACGGGCAATCTTGGCGGTGAGGATTATGTCGACATGGTTCGTGGGCCTCTAAACGAGGGTGGTTTGTATATCGAAAGACAAGGCTTCCACCAGCCAAACCCACCAGTCGATGGGGGCAAGTTCAACGACGCGTCCCCATTCGACGGCATCGGCTCGCCGGGCGTTGGATTCTTCACTGCTCGGTTTAACCTGAGCCTCCCTTCCAAGGAGTGGGACATACCCCTCGCCTTCCAAGTCCCCGGCATAGGCACCAACACCGCGGGCGCCTATCGGGCTCAGCTCTGGGTCAATGGATGGAATTTCGGACGGTACGTTAGCAACCTTGGTCCGCAAACGCGGTTCCCAGTGCCAGAAGGGATTTTGAACTATAACGGCGAGAACTGGGTCGGTATATCCCTCTGGGCCTTGGAAGCGGGCGGCGCAAGCCTGCCAGAATTTTCTCTCAGCGCAGGGACGCCTGTGTGGACGGGACGGACAGAGGTGACTCTGGTTGGAAGTCCTAGCTGGACCGAGAGGCTTGGGGCATACTAGAAATATAATAGCTAATTGATATTGAATCACATCACCTTTTAATGTCACTCCGTGTCTTCCCCGAATGTAATAGCTAGGGGTTTGGACGCTGCTACAGATCAATCTTCGAACTTTGCTAACCCCTGAGAACTAAAGATGCACAATCCATATATTTGCACTTTTAGCTTGTCATGTTTTCAGTCATTAAGAGATCTATACCTAGGCTATTACGCCCTATTAGTCTCTATAAAATGCGGCATGAAATCCGCAGGACCTTCCTTGATTTTGTCATAAACATTGGGCTTTTCATTAAAGGGAGATGTTCCCGCCGCCGGCCATACCCGGATATCCTACCCCACCCCCTGCCCCCGGACACTCTTTCGTGAGAAGAAAACCGCGTTACATAGCCATGGGCGTTCTGCTTAGGTGCCTTAGGAGGCAATCTTGGCCTCACGGTAGGGCGACAGAGAGATGGGACCTACAAGCCCGTAGGCTTGCCTCGTCGCAACGCCATATACCCCAGCCTGCGTGATCCGCAGCCGGTTCAAGAGGGTCGTAGCCACCTCGATCTCGATCGTGTTGACGCCCTTCCGCAGCCAGGGCCCAACGTCAAAGTTGACATCAAGCTGGTCCTGCGGTGGAAGCTTCTGGCCGTTCAACGTTAGGCGGAACGACCCAACAATGCTCGGGATGCTCAGCATCGCGCCAGCGTCGGCCGGCCAGCTTTCTCCGAGGTCGAAGCTAGTTGTGTACCAGCCGAGGCCCGATACGTCCTGGAGCTCAGTGAAGTTGGTCCACGGTGCCAGAGTGTCGAGCTGGAGCGTGTGGTTGACGTAGATCGTGTCGGTCGAGTTGAGGTCGCTCGTCGGCTGCCAGTCTTGCACGTGGAGCGTCCAGTTCTTGAGCTCCTGGGCCGCGGGGATGTTGTCGAAGACGCTGGTGATGACCTCCCCGCTGCTGAGTTCCGAGGAAACCGTCGCCGTGATGTTAGAGCGCACAAAGAGCCCCGCATCCTTGCGTTGAACGCTCTGGGCCGTCGACCGTACAGCGTGCACGGGCGCTTTGGCCACAGGCGCGACGGTGATCATCATGCCCTGGTAGGCCCTCAGAGAGACGTGGACTTTGATCTGGGTGTCAGAAATCTCTTCGTACTGCCCGACGGGCGTGACGTCGCCGGTCCACAGATCCATGAGAAACGGGACGCCGTCTTTCGACCGACGGGGAAGAAGCACGTCGGCCTCGACCGCCGTCACCTTGGTCTTGGTGGACACGGCGTAGGTTGCCGGCGAGGCGGCGACGAGGAGGAAGTGGTCTAGGTCGCCATCGACTCGTTGATAGCTGATCAGCTGCGATGAGTTGTACTGTACTCTCGGTACAACGCCGATCTTGGCAACCCCGGGGCCGAAGTCGTCGCGGGTAGCGACAGTGGCCACATTGGGGTGAGACAGGATTTCGGCAAAGATCGAGGTTATCTCCGGGGTTTTCGGGGACTCCCCATACTGGTAATACGCATTAGTTTCGATTTCGCGCCATTCTCACCAAGGGCTTCACGATCCTGCTACTTACTCCGTACGAGTTGACGACGGACCAGTCACCGGCGATGAGGATAGGCAGGCCGGCCTTGGCAAACTCCAGAATCTTCTTCGCAGAAGACAGCTTGGCCATCGGCTCACGCGATGAGGTGAAGGCGTCACCTTCGAAAGCAAGCAGCTGGTAGCCAGGCCCGTCGGGAGCGAGGAGCTTGTCCCGAACCGTAGCGCTGGGGAGGTCTAGTAGCGAGGGCCCGATGATGTTGAGACTCCAGCCAAGCATCCTAGGACGATGTTAGCTCAGTTGCCAGATACGCTAGAGGGCATTTCCGCTGGTACTTACGTCCCCGAGTCGGCAAACCATGGGCTGTTGTAGCCGGCCCCTACGTAGCCCTTTTGCTCAAAGAAGGCGACGTCGTGCTTTGGCTGGCCCCTCTGGAGGACGGCCTGCACACGTCCGACATAGCCCATAGTGTCGCTCATGTGACGCCAAAGGGGGATCCTCGGCCCCCACGACTCAGAGTAGCCAATGTTTCCGCTGTAGGGCGTGAAAGCAGCAAAGCCAGGCCACTGGGCCGTCTCAGCTGCTTTGTACGAGAAGCCGTGGAAGACCTGGTGATTATTCCCGCTCGTGAAAATCGGGTTCAGTGTCTGGAGGACTAGTCTAGTGTCAGCAGCCAGCCTCTCGGAGCTGTCATGTGTGTCAATGCTAGCACTCACGTAGCTTGAGGGTTACGGTATAGGCCGAGGCTGCGAAGGCGCATGCTTCGTTCGAGATCAAGCTGAGTCCCTTCATGTTGGCGGCGCCGGCGAGCGAGCGGTAATCGCCCATGTTCTTGAAACCCAGGCTCTCGCCCTCCGGGATGTCGACCGCCGCCGAGCTCGCCATGGCCTCGGTAGGCAAGCCGTATGTCTGGGCGCGGAACTTCATGCCTTGGGCGGCAGACCACTCCCGCATGTGCTTAGCATGGTAGTCGACGTACAGCTGGCCCATGGTGTCCCAGAAGTCGTTGATGACGCCACGAGTGACCTCGGCGTCTGAGAAGGAGAAGGCGTTCTTCTGCTTCTCCTGCACGATAGCCGGAAGTACGGTGTAGAGATCGTAGCCCATGCGGCGCTTAAACTCACACCGTAGCCGGGGCGTCCACAGAGTGCTGTACTCGAGCTCGATCGAGTCCTCGAAGAACGAACCACCAATTTCGTGGAACAGCGACTTGAGCTCGGGGCTGAGGATGTTCTGGTCCCAGTAATCCGTTGAAGCCTGAATGCCGGCGAGGGACAGGTGGTCGATGACGGCACCATCGTGCGTGTTGTGCGGCCCCGCCTCGGCCAATTGGCCGGTGCCTCGCATCCGGTAGGATATCACGACCCAAGTGCTGTTACTGCCGTCTACAGGAGGAGTAAATGTGATGTTGCCGCCGCTCACTTGCTTCAGCAGGTCCACCTTAGTCCCAAGATCGAGCACCACTGGGACCGCCGTCGTCAAGCTGCCGTTATGCACCCTCCATGCTTGCAGGGCAATGAGGGTCTCGTTGTTGACGCCAGGGCCGGCCGCGGTATACGGCGCCGGGACGGGACCGCTATAGGTTGCTCCGCTGACTACGTACGCCCGGCCCGTCACGACCTCCTTCTCGGCTCCGGGGTCGTCGGGACTGAGCGTCGGGACGCTGGCAGGATACGAGGGCCCAAGGGCGACGTCGATCTGGAAACCTCGAGACTTTGCGTGGTCGCTGGCGGCGCGGATGGCGTCTAGCCAGGGGCCCGTCGCCCAGCCGTGGCCGGCGGGGTCCATGGAAACGTGGATGCTAGGGTGGACATCGTTGATCTCGGCTCCGCCAAACCCTCCTTCGAGCATCTCGTCGATCTCGGCCTTGATCTCGTCGACGTCGACAACGCCGTGTGGCCACCACCATCGCAGCTTTGGCCGCGCCGAGATGGGGGGGTTGGCGAAATCTGCGAGGAGGCCGAGCCCCGAGCTGGGGAAGGCCCCTTGAATCCAATCTGCCTGTCGTGTCGCGCGTGTTAGAAGCTACGTGGTTTCGTAGAGCAGACGTCGCTCGAGGTTTCCGGTCAAGACTCGGGAGGAGGCGTACTTACCAAAGACATGGCTGTAGTTCATCCCAGAGCAACTGTCGTCCAGGCTGGCGGAACGTAGCAGTCCCGTCTATGGCAGGCGGCTGCCTGCTACTTATCCGTCATCTCATGTTCACCGCTGGCCTTCGGTTCATCTCTTGCTCGGCCAGCATCTTCCACCAGGCCGGGGACAGCTGGTTCGTGTGACATTACCCCGAATGCCAGGTCGCAAAGGGGATGAGGCCAAGTCCCTTTGGGGTAGTCTCGAGGCTGGCATGCACCTATCCCCCGCCCCAGTAAGGACAGCGGCAGGGACCCCGTGTTGGGGAGGCCCTGAGGTACGAATACTATGTAGACAATCCATGGTGCGCCGCTGTCAAGCGGTCTTGGTGGAGGGCCGATGTTACTCTCAATGCCCCGTGCCTGCCAGATTCGTTCCTAGAATAGCACAAGAGTGCGGGGTGCCAGGGATTCCCCGTCGGCGAAGATAAGGTGTTTGTGGGCGGAAAATTGGACTCCCCTGGCCTAACGAAGCATCCTAAGAACATATCCTAGTTACCCCAACATGATCCCCCGCCAATTTGCACGACTTCAGCCTGGCTCCCGGTCGCGTAACTGCTGGATGACGAGGAAGCGCTGGCCGAATTCCGAGATCAAGCGGGTTGGTACGGAACTAATGCAGGCTCCAAAGGACACTATTGAGACCAGCTTCCTCAGTAGCAGGGACGGTCAGTGTGGCCATCCTTTGGGGTATCCGGGGTAGTTTACACCGAAACACCGGTGGGGAAGGCAATAATTATTTTTTGGTCTCGTGGCCGGGCCGTTTCTGAACAAGCTATCTTAGCTAGCACGCGTCTGCGATACCTTCTTGGTCGTTGTAGCTACACCGACTTGGGCTAATTTCGACCGGCCCACAGAAGTAGAGATACTGGGTACTGGGGTAGGCACAGCTGAGTGTTGTGATAGATATTCTGCCCGAGGAGCCGGTATACCCGGGCTGTAGGACACCCTTGCCTCAGCAAGAACCCTAGCTTCCAGGTTTCTATCCGATAGGGAACGATGGCGACTCCCCGTAGGTTTTCTTGCCCCATTCGTCCATTCCCGTAGCCAGGCCCTCGGTGAATGTCCTGTCATACCGACTCCCACTGCCATGCCAGGCAAGCCGCCCCGTCCTCCAGGTCAGCCACTTCTCGGCGAGCGGCCCCTCAGGAGCCCGCAGGATGCCAACAGCGATGTCTGCCACAGCCTCCTCTTCACTGGGCGTGCGATCGTCGTGGGTGTAGAAGACGGTCGCGCCGCACACGCCGCAGAAGGCGCGGAGCGCCGCCGGGCTGGACCGGTAGGGCACGAGGGTGCCGAACTTGAGGTCCGGTGGGATGCGCGGCTGCGTCTGGGCCAGCGGGATGAAGGTCCAGGCAATGGCATGGGCCCCGTCCACGAGGCGACAGTCGTCACACACGTCGACGCACGCGAGCCATTTGTTGGGCTCGAGCGGGCTGACGAACGTCTTGATAAAGTCGCTGCCCGTGGTCTCGGGCCGGTCCGGGCGCGGCACCGTGAAGCTCACGCCGCCGCAGTGGCACTCGGCGCGCAGCACCTCGCGGCCTTGTTCGTCGAACTCCTGCTTCGGGGCCGCCCGCGACGGGATCGGGAGGTCTGGGTTCTCTGGTTCCGGGTTCCACGTCCGCATCTCTCGCTCGCCCACTTTGTGGAGCCAATTGGCTAGGCCGCCACCCGCGGCCGCCTCCGTGTAGACATGGGAGCGGATGAGGAACGAGGAATCGCTGTGGTCGTCAAAGATGGAGGTCGCGACGCGCCACTCCTTCTTGCCCGTCGCCGGGTCCGCCTCCAAGTCGATGTCACCAATGTGGCAGCCGCAAGTGCTGCAGAAGTAACGCTCTGCCGCGGGATCCTCCTTGTGGGTATATCCGGTGACCACGTCCAGGGACGAAGGGGCAACAAACTCGGGCTCGATCCCGACCGGGAGTGGCGCATGAAAGATGCACAGCGTGCCGTGTGTGTAGCGGCAGATCGGGCAGTGGCATAGATGGGTAGGGAGGGGCAGCTTGGAGACAGGCACGGAGACGGTGAAGTGGACTGCCTTGCAGTAACAGCGCGCGGTAAGAATCTTGACCTCCTCGTCAGACGCCATCGTGATAGTCAGTGCAGTGACTAGCGCTTGTATTGTTACGACACAGTTGACGCCCGCCTCAAGACAAGAGCTTTGGGCCTAGGTGTCAAGAGGGGAGGTAAGCCACACTCAGGTAGGCCACGACCAGGTAGATACAAGTATTTATCTCTGCTATCTTACCTCGACTAGAAAAGTAATGTGCAAGATGCCCCGCACCGCGTCTAGTCTTGTCGCGAGTTCAGGTGACTCGGATGGTTGATAGGCCGCTTGGCTGAACCCCTCTCGGTTAGACATCATAAGGAATCACTATGCGACAGCACCTGAGTCTTAACGCGACCTAACGAACCTTAACACTGCGTCGAGGCCTGATCATCCAGACGCCCTTCCCACAACATGCATTACTTTAATCAGGTGCCCCACGACTCAGCTCCCGCTCGCCATGGGATCAACTGACCACTCGCTGCGATAGGATCGTCGCCACCCTGGTTTGAAGGGCGTCAGACTAGGCCCATTTGGCTATACCTCAGCGCGGGTAGGCTGATAAGATCATCCACATAACGACGATCCAGGTTCTTGGGGGTCAGTATACTCTCGCTCGCAGCCCCAAGCACGTGCCGTGCAAGATGCCAGCCGCCTCTCTATATAGCTGACGGCTCACTTGAACCCCCCCGAGTCGGTCCCGTCCACCACCACCAGACCCCCGAGGCGGCCCTACGGGTCTCCCCGGAGGCCCCTGCACCGCCCGTTCCAGGTTCTGCTGCTTACCAGTCGACCCAGGCCACTGACACCAGTGGACATACAATACAGGACTGGTATAATTGTGGTTGCAGTGCAAGCCAGGGTAAAAATAATGAGTAGAGCTACAGTATAACTACAGGGTTAAAAAGTAAGCAAAAAAGCCAGTTTTTAGTGGTGAATCTGTCCCCCTTCGGCAAGCCTTACAGCTCCCAACCTGGTGGTCATGGAACGGGCTAGCCGAAGTAGGTAGCTAGCTAGAACAGCCTCCCAAGCCCTTAAAATCGCTGCTATTAGCCTGCGCCCAGTAGGCTGGTCGAGGTAGTTTGTCTCAATCCACTACTTCATCCAGATCCATACATGCTTGATGGCTGGGGTGCTGGCGCTGGCTCTGGGCTGGTTAGGTTGATGATCTGGCGTGGAGGGGTATAAGGAGGGGGTGGGGATGGTCTGAGCTAGTGGGTGCTGGGCGTACGAGCTCGCTGGAACGCTGGCGAGCTGGCTGGCTGGCTGGCGTTGCCAGTATGGCTAGCGGCCACAGCGTGGGTCCAGGGGAGCTGGCGGGGCATTTTCAGGGTTAGGGTTGGTGGTGCTTGGATATGGGGTCGGATCGCTGGCAAAAAAGCTGGCAAAATAGCTGGCAAAAGAGCTGGCGCTGGTCAGCTGGCTGGCTGGCTGGCCAGCTGGATCGGTAAAAAAAAAAAGTGGTTGTAAGAGTAAAGAGCTGGCTGGCGTTGAGCAAGCTCGAGAGATTTAGATGTGGATCGAGCTGGTCAGGGTTCGGGTTGGTGGTAGTATTAAAAAGAGCGCGCTTTGCAGCTGGTCAACTGGCCACTTTATATAGGGGGTTCAATCAGTAAAAATCAGTAAAATAAGTAAGCTAGCTGATCCAGCTGATCCGGTTGATCCAGTTGATCTGGCTGTTGTAAGGGTAAAAACGTAGCTATTGAGTGAAAGCTGGTGATGTTTTACGGTGTTCAGGGGTCAAATCAGGTGGTTGCTCGTGATTTAAGGCCCTGTGGGCTGGCTAGTGGCCCTGTAAGCTGGCCACGGGCTCTGTAAGCAGCGTTCAGTAGCCTGTAGGCTGGTTAATTATTAAAATTATTTTATGTCGTTCCACTGCAAAAATATATGGGCCGTGCCATCCTGGCTCCAGCGGAACAATTATACCAGGTCCTGTATTGTATGCTGCCATAACCACGCTGTGCATTGCCAACGAGTCCGATGTATTTAGAAGTCAGTGAGAATAGGAATTGGAAAGGGGGCAAAGGCGATTGAGAGCGCTCCGGCGGCGTTGGTTTTAGCCAGCTGGAGGAATGCATGCCCGAGACTGCTCTAGATTCCCGATCCAGTGTCATTGGCTCATTCGCTCGACGAGCGGAATGCCCGGGATACAGGATGTAGTGTCCGGAACTCACCACTCGGCCGGTAGGCTCTTCCCCGGCGTGCGCTATGTCATTCTAGAATCCTCGCCCGCACTTTGGGAGCTTACCGCCTCGAGCAAGCTGGCATTCGCCCGACAGGCGTGCGCCTTATGGTTTCGCATTTCAGCTAAATGACCCCCGACCACACACCCTCTTGCTCCTGGTTGAGCGATCCGGCCCTCCAACGAATATTCAGGCCGCTTCCCCGCGCGGATCACCGCAGCTTACGCCTATCGCAGGGCTGCGCCGGACATGTCTGGCTTATGTAGTTTTTTTAGTGTTTTTTTTTTTTTTTTTTGAAACAAACGAGGATAAACTCGGTGCCACATGGCCGCAGCCTCTCCGCTGAGCCGTAGTGGCCCACGCTAGGTGTTTGTTGCACCCGGAGGATCTGATGCCAAGTATCAAGGGGGATTGACCCGACGCTGATCGGCTGCGGACTCCCCGGTGTCCAGAACATGATCCGGGCGAATAATTATTAAAAGATGGGGACTGCGGTGTGCGCCTCTCTACTCTTTAGAACCCGTAGCTGCACGTATTTTGCGCAAAGCTCGCGACCATGAGAGCTCCCTAGCTATTCACTCAACATCTCCCGACACCAAACTCGACTGGATTCGCAGTTGCATATCGGCCTCACCCATACCGGGAACGGCAATCGTAGCCCAACATGAGTGTGCCTTCATCACCGCTCCCAAGGAGGCGGGTGCGGCTCAGCTCGACAGCCGTGCAGCTCCGGGACTATCCTTTCTCGACCCCGGATAGCTCTTCCAACGACCTTAACTTCTCTCCCTTTCAGCCAAAAGACAGCTCATCTGGGTCTCATCTCTCTACGGCCGCCATCGCGGGAATCGTGGTCGGATGCCTCATCTTTGTCGGCGTCATCGCGGGCATTTTCTATGTGCTCCGTCGTCGCAACCGGCAACTCAAGGAGATGTATGCCTACGGGGTGAAAGACACTCTCCCCCAAGGCGCCTCTCTCGACAACAGCTCAAGGAGCTCGACTGAGCCGGCAGAGCCGGCCGGACCCCCACCACCGTACCAGCCACCAGAATACCCACCAGCAGCGACCATCCGCCGGCAGCAGTCCTACCGGCAATCGCATGTGTACGGGTTCCAGTCGACGCAGCATCAGATAGATGCGAACCGAGCCCAAACTATGGACGGGAGCTACCGATACAGCGGTATTAGCCACGCCAGCGCGCGTCACTCAGTCGCGAAATCGCCGACACTATCAACCAGGAGCGAGCTAGAGGGAGAGCCTAGCAGCGCTGCACTAAGAAGGCAAGCAGCCTGAGGTAGCGGGTACTACCTCCTTCTGCTGCAGAACTCGAAGAAGGGATGCAAGAGATTTGTCACAATTTTTTGAAATTCGGAGATGACTACCTAGAGAGTCGGGGCGGGCAGGATACCCTTTGCAGACCTCCTTGTTGCCAAATCCCTTTTTAGAATGCCTCCGTATCACTACTAGACGATGTACATGAATATACCCCAGTCGCATAAATTTTCCTGCCCCTGAGAACTCCATATGATCCGCGGCGTTCAAAACTGCCTCGGTTGATGAATACCTACTTTCGGCACCTGAGGAAGGCGCCTAGCAAGCAAAGCCAGCTTCAGTCAAGGCAGTACACTCGCTGTATACCGTATTGCAAGAGAAATCGAAGCAAACATGCTCCGCGCCTTCACAGTCATTTCTGACTCTGTGGATGGCAATATGACCCTGCATGAGGCACAAGAGCTGCGGACCAACCGGTTGTGACCCTTTTACATTTATTGCTTCCCGAGGTCTCATTATTCGTTGCCGAATCATGTTCTAAGAATGTTATGCTCCCGCTTCGGCGTCCCCATCTCTGCCCGCTGCTGTCCCGCAGTGGATTGCCCAATGTCTAGGGCTTGAGCGGCCCCGATAGCAGCCAGTCCCCAATAATAGAGATGGTCTTGTCCGTCTTGACCCTGGCGTCTTCTAATAGTGTCGTGTCGCCGCGGACTAAGCGTTCGATACCCTGGTCGAATCCATGAATCGTATCCGGCACCAGAAGCCACCTATATCGCTTCCCGTCGCTCGTTTCCTCGAAGTGGAACCGCTCGTCATCGAGTATGAGCTCTCCTTTCTCAGCCGCCTCTTTCCTTCCCACCGGCTCGTCCATGCTCGGCACCGGCCGGCTAGCCAACCGAGAGGCCAGCCGCCAGGCTTCGTGGCTGAGCAGGTCCAGCTCGCAGCCGACTACGAAAATATTGTCGGGCAGAGCTTCGGATGCCACGTAGACGGGGCTCAAGAGCGGGTCTTTGGTGCTCTGACCTGTCGGTAGATAGGCCCAGTCGAAAACAGCCGCCAGGCGCAGCAACAAGTCTTTTTCGTTAGCTCGGAAACCACCCAGCTCTGGCTTGTACCGTCGAAGGTGTGTCTTGACCTCGTGGGTGGTCGAGAAATCAAGCACCGGGTACAGCGGCACGGCCGCCTTGATTCTTGAGCGCACTGTCTCGAGTTGCGCGGCCGCGAGGGTCAGGTTGCCGCCGGCAGACCACCCAGCAAGGGCCACGCGGTCCGGGTCGATGGGTAAGGAAGAATCGGCCATGGCGGAGCAGAGAAGCTCCTCGATGTCGTGGACCGGCCCCGGGAACGGATTCGACGGAGCCTTGGCGTAGTTCAAGGCCACCACAAGCATGTTGTGCTTCGACGCAAACAAGTAGTTCCATCTATCCGTGTCTTCCGGCGTGCCCAGTACGAAGCCGCCGCCATGGATGGTGAACATCGTGGGCAGCTTCTGGCCGGAATTGCGGTCATAGGACTTTGGGAAGAAAATACTGGGAGACGGTCAGCCGGGGGAGGCGGGCGACGACATCCACACATCCACGTTTACCGTATGGGAAGATGGCTCCGGCATGGGTATTTCTTGACGAGATCCGCCCGGATCTCGGCGGGAGCAACATAGTCCTTGATGGCGCGCATGAATAGCACCGGCGCGACGATGAAGTTCTGAATCATGAACGCGATCGAGGCATACTTGATGCGGGTTCCCAGAGGAGGCGCCTGGACCGTGCTTGGTCCGTCCCCTTTTGCTGTATCCAGCTCGGCCATCGTGGTAGAATGGTCGGTCGAGGGGGCCCAGCGTGGGAATCGAAGAAGGTCGATAGCGACGCGAGATACAGACGGGCGTAGCTAAGCGCGGGGGCGGGCGGGTGCTGCCACTTAAAGCCCAAACCCGGGCTGCCGGATCCGTGTGGCCTCGGTGGCCGCTCATGGTTCTTGCGAGGAAACTGGGGCATCTAGATTGGCAGCCTCGGACGTGAATCGTTCACGGCCCATGACCACGTGCGGTGTCTGTCCTGTAGCCAGGCATTCGCCGTGGCAGCTCATGCCGAGAGACCGGCCCTTCCGGGTTGGCCCTCGCATAGTTCTCACGCAAGGTGAGCAATAACCTAGCAGCCCTAAGGTTTAGCGGGCCCTGGATGCGGTCCAGAGGTCAAAGAAAAGGAGTGGCTCCTAGGAAACAAAAACCGTTGCGTCTGTGTCCGCACCAAGGGGAAAGGTGAATGCGCCGAGCTCGTGGGCGAAATGCCGGCCCTCCCCTGTCAGGTCATGCACTGGTACATTAACGGCGCCCGTGCTCGCAAACCTAGCCGACTGGGTACGCAAGCCGTGGTCTCTGCCTCAGTTCGACCCAGCGAAGATGTCGGCTGGTTCTACTTCGTATGAGGAGGTACCAGCGGGAAGGTCCGGATCCCTGTAGCACAGGGGAGTAGAGGGGCGCTAAAGTGGCACCTCTGCACCCAATTTACCGAGACAGAGCCCGAGGACATAAAATTGGCGTCGTCGCCATACCGCATTCGGTTGGGCTTGCGACGAAACCTCACTGCACTCGGGGTTTTGGTATTGGGCACATTCCACCCCATTGAAAGTAATATGGATTGAAGACAAACTTCCCAAAACCCTAGGCGCTCGGATCAGGACCCGGTTGGTTATGATTTCAAACCTCATAGGTGGCCCTCTTGCGATCTTAGCCTACTGGGGCATACATATATGCATGCATGTCTCGCCCTCAATAACGGTCTACCCGTCTTATTTCTGTACGTGTATCATGGCCAGAGGGCTGTCGGGGTCAGAGCGGTGTCAAGTAATTGACACATCTCTTCTACCATGGTACGGGCTGATTCTGGATACCACCCGCCCCCGTGCTCTGTGGGAAGATCAATGTCTCGTGGGGCCAGACTCTACCCTAATTAACGGGTTTGACATCCCTGCTCGGATGCACACCCGTCCACGGGGTGTCAGTGTCAATCAGGTCTATGAAATTAAAGAGCATGATTATCTGTTCGGCCGAAGCAACTGCCCTCAGCCAAGGGTCTCCCTATCCGGTCTATCGAAATCGGCACGATAATCCCCCCTTGCTAATAGCAGCCACGCCCTCGTCTGAAAAGCATGCCACCAGCTGCCCTGGAACTATCGGTGGCACTCGTGTTCCCCAAATGGGAAATGGGCACTCAGTAGAACGTGGGCATATACCCTAGACTCGGGCCGTCCCTAGCGCGTAGACAAATGGCTTTCCGGGCTCAGCCTCTCCATCAGGGCAAGCTGCCAGGACAACACGCTGGCCATGCCGGTTCCCGACTGAGCGGATATATCCTACAGCTTTGGCGGGCTCCAATCTCCTCGGCTTTCCATCTTCTTTTCCATTTCTCACGTCAAATAGTCGTCTTATCTTGCACGTACACGGTGGCCTGCGACTCATAGGAGGCACGAGTTCCCCAGACTTTGGTCAGGAATGTGCGATAAGGTATTTATGCTAGATATCTATCAGCTACGGAAGACGTCTATGTCGAAGGGAATCATATGAAGAGCAGCGAACTAGTTCCAGGGATTTAGTAGCTTATTTATCTAACTAAGTACTGAACCTAGATTCCCAAACACACAGTCCACCGAGACGTTTCATCATCACTGAATAAACACCCGCACGCGATTGAGTGACTTTCGAAAATCCTTTGCTAGAGAGAATTCATTGGTCAAGGAAGAGCATGTCCCCAACCGACATTGAAAGCAGAGCCAAGAGCTGTCTTAGTTCCTACTTCGCGGCCATCCATCCCTCGGTATCGCTTCAATAGAGACGACAGCATCTTAGTCCTGCACAGCAGGTTAGCAACCTTTACCCTGGTTTTGAGTGGATGCCCTTCTACTGTACCTTCCGCCAGTATTTCGGGGCACCGAACGCAGCATCAACGCCCACCTCGTCCGCGCTGTCACCCCCACGGCGCCAATACTTCGGAGCACCGAACGCAGCATCGACATTCTCATCGGTGCTAGCTCCCTCGCGACGCCAGTACTTAGGAGCACCAAATGCAGCATCGACACTCTCGTCCGTGCTGGCTCCTTCACGGCGCCAGTATTTCGGGGCACCAAACGCAGCATCTACGCTCACCTCGTCCGCGCTGTCACCCCCACGGCGCCAATACTTCGGAGCACCGAACGCAGCATCGACACTCTCATCGGTGCTAGCTCCCTCGCGACGCCAGTACTTCGGAGCACCAAACGCAGCGTCAACGCTTGCCTCGTCCGTGCTGGCTCCCTCACGGCGCCAGTACTTAGGACTACCGAAAGCGGCATCTACCTGTTCCTCGCCAGCAGGTTCCACATCCTAATGCAAGGGTGTTAGTACTACATAGTGCAAGGGGAAACGTGCCACATAGAGGCACAGGAAACGCCCGGGAAACAGACTCGAGTCACATAGCTGACTTGTCCGTGCTGGAAAGTCACTTTCCCATTCTGTCTGTAATAATAGGCCTCCCGAGCCACGGAACCGTCGTCCTTCCACAGGCTCCATGTGAGACACCATCTCGATCCCTCGAATCACAAGAGGAAAGCTACACGTACCCGTGGAGCAGCCGTCGGTGCGGCAATGGCACTGACAGCCGCAAGAGCGACAAGGAGCACGGAGCGGAGAGTGAGAGACATATTGTTCCAAGGGGTTCCAGCGATACAAACGGCTGGGATCGAAAGTGATGGTTGGTTAGAGCTCGGTGAACGGGAGGGCCAAGCCTGAGCAATGTGTAGAGGCGAGAGTTATGAATATGTAGCTGGAGTGGAAGCCTCGAGGTTAAAGCCGATCGATACGGGGCGTACCACAAAGGTACACTTCTAGCTCGGTACGAAGTGTATCTTCAGCACACGACCGAAACTTGCTGGGCATACTCTAGGGGTGGCTATCTGGATACTAGTAAGTCGTTACATCAGCCTCTCTAGCGTCGCGGGTACTCTTCCTAGGAAGGTTTCGGCCTTCCGTGCCGCGGGAGTTCCCAAGTTCCTGAGTCCTCGGTGCGCAACTCGTAACCTAGTTCCCGACGACCATGTAGAACAAGCTGATGTGGAGATCATGGCGGCGGGTAACGTGTGAATCCTGGAGATACGGTACCCCTGCTTCGACTTGATGTTGCGGCTTAGCTGTACCCCGAACTCGAAAGCATGACAAGCAACAAGATGATTGGTGATGCGAGACACAACTAGCCCGGCTACGGCAGGTGGAAACAAAGCTTGTCGCGGCGATTTCCCCGTCTCAGCTAGTCGGCTGCTTTGTGCATGATGATCACTGGTCGAGGGATTCTCTGCTTGTATACCTATACCCGCTATAAAGTCGAAGGATTGGTGCACGGGCTACTCGCTACTGCCACCAGCACGGGTCTACGTCGTGTTCCGGTAGGGCTTAGGAACGAAGGAGGGGGTTGCAATGAGGCCCTTGCAGCATGCGCGCTTTTGCAGGACACTTGTAGAAGCACGACGGCAGGGGCGGCCGGAAGGCGCACACACCTGCTGCTGGCATGTATCAAAACACGGTAACCCAAACGACTCACCATGTGTGGTCAAATACATGATGCGGCTACACTGTTGGTACGCTATGCTTTTGGAGCAATGCAGAAGTGTCAAGAACCGGGAATAGGCCACGCGCCCGCTAGGGAGGTAGGTACCTTATCTATCTTACCTACCTGGGTATTTTCCTATGCCTTCGGAAGTGGGGAGCTTATGCAAATCTTGCACACGGCAGCTCGGTTTCCTGGAGAATTTGCGAAAAATAAACTCTTGGTTTTAATTACGCATCCGAGCTCCTGTGAGACCCTCGGGTTCTGCTCACTTTTTTTTCTTGGTCCCAGGGGGTTTATCACGTTGAACGCATTCCCTTTTAGGAAGGCTACTATGGACAGTGGCGACGAGTAGTTTGGTTTTGAAAGCCTCGGTTAAACTAGCGCTTCTCTGGGACGAAGCTTGTAACCGAACCTGAGTTATACCCGCTGCCACTACCTTAAACTAATACACAGTAGGCAGGCCTCGGGCCGCCGAACCCGAATATGGGTCCAGTCCGACTCGGCCTGCGAGGCGGTCTACCACCGCCCCAACGGACTCCGCATTGCCTAATCCCTCAAGCGGTTTTCTTGTGCCGAAGAGTATCTGTATTACACAGTATCCGAGTATCCGCGTAAACATGACTCACGCTAGGGCTTCGGCCCGTGCTTAAACGGGGTGCAGGACCAGGATCGGGCGTGAGGAACCTATGAAGCTGACCTGGTCCGTTCCTGTACTGTGCTAGCTGGCGAGCAAGCGAGAGATAGGGCAACCAGTCAATGGCGGGTCCTTGCGCCGTATAGGATCGACTCAAGCGAGAGCCAATGAAGAGCCAGATGCGGGCTATGCAATCTTCCAAACAACGTCTATGCTGTCTGCTTTCTACTGATATTTGGCCGGACCAAAGCGATATCCTCAAGCTAAGCCATGTCGATGTGCCCGATCGTTAGGGGTTTGACGACGTCAGACGAGATGGCACCCATCGGACCTTGTTCTCAAAGTCGTCTGTATCGTAGTGGTGCTCCTTGGCCCACTGGTGGATGCGGTCAAAGTTCCTGCACTTTTGCGGCGTCTCCATGTTCACCATCCAACGAGGGACTTCCTTTTCCTCGTTCCAATAGTAGTACAGGGTGCCGGTGTTGCTGTGGCACATGACATTCTGCCGCAGCCTATCGATGCAGTGGACTGTGAGAGAGGTAAGCATCATTCTTTAAGGAAGGAGGGAAGGTAAGCCGCGCATACGATAGTGCGTGGTTAGGAAATCATCCCTCTCTCCGTTTCGGAATACGGCTTCTTCAGGATATCTGTCGGGCCAAAGCCCTTTCCGGAGTAAGTTCTTGGCCAGAGGTGTCAGCCGCTAAGTCTTGTTCGGGTCTCTGGTGTGTCACAACTCACCAGACAATGTAGGACGTGGAAAACCTCCAAGGTCACCAGACCATCTCCCTCTGTTCCCGGAATGACGACAGTTGCGTTTGGAAGTCGCCTCGCGGATTCGGCGTCGATCCGTTGGTTATCTCCATCTAGCATTTGTGTTAGTTGAGCAAGCCAGAAGTAGTAATCAAATAGATAA
Organism: Thozetella sp. PMI_491; assembly: GCA_021432635.1. Classification (NCBI taxonomy): domain Eukaryota; kingdom Fungi; phylum Ascomycota; class Sordariomycetes; order Chaetosphaeriales; family Chaetosphaeriaceae; genus Thozetella; species Thozetella sp. PMI_491. Next base: position 263,828 of record MU270081.1, read on the forward strand.
GCAGTCGCGGCCCTTACAAGTGTACAGGTCTTCCCAGATCCTATCGACGTAGTCGCTCGGCGGCATCTGATATGGAGAAAAATTTCGGATGTTATCAAAGAAGGTAACATCTTCATACTCTATCGCCTGGTTGGCGGGGGCTACGGATACAATTGTGAGCAGGTTGCATAATCGAGGGGGATGGTAAACGAACAATACACCTCGGCGAAGGGATCCTGTACCCGGACACGCGTGAGAGACCAAGCGAGCAACAGGCCAAGACAGAGGATAACAAGGTATAATACAGCGACATGGAGCTTCTGCCAGCGCAGCCTCTGGTTCAAAGTGTGATCTCGCGCTCGCTGAGAAATGAGATCCTCAAGCTCTTCATCTTGAAGCAGGCCTTGCTGGTCGTCCGATTCTCTGCCTTTTTCGCCCATTGCGAACATGACGAGGAATGCCGGTGTTGTCGATGTTACTTGCGCCAGTCGAGCAAGCTAATGTCTGTTAAAGCAACCGTTGATTCCGAGGACTGAGGCGATGAGCTCACGGGGACAACCATGACCCTTGGCGCGGGCAATCGGGTCCGGTGAGAGGCCGCGGGAGTGGCACGATAGTTCGGGATAGTGCTTGTTTTGCTGCCTCTAAGCGTCGTGTGGTTCACCCACCTTCCTCTTCTATTCCGAAGGATGAGTAAAATGCAACAAGGCTCTATTTCGGTCCAGGCCTGTGGTTTCGCTTAGTACCTTATGCCGCCTATGCAACAACGGGCTTGCATGTTGTGGGGCACCACTAAACCTACACCTGCTCATTCTCACTAATATCGACTCCAGCACCGTGCCGTGTAACTTTCCAGGCCCACAACCCCCACTACCTCGGTCTTGAAGCCATGCGGCCTTCTTCCGAAGGCATACAGGACATGATCGGAGGAAACTGGGAAAGTGCGTCCAACACCGAGCCTCACTCTAACATCCGACCTACCTCTCCCGAAGGAAGTCTGCGTTCCGGCTCAGGTCTTTCTTCCTATACGAGAGAGGGAACATGTACGCGATGCTTCCAACAAAAGCCTCGGGCTATTCTCCTGTACAGCAGGATGAAGAGAATGCCGAGGGACACAAACCCTTGAGCGGAAAACTTAGATCCTCTCGGACCAGCTTGCCACTGGCCTACTTGTCTGCAGGGTTACTCATATTCGTGCTCGGAATGGCGGCCCAGTACGCTCTCATGAAGAGCTTTTCTACACAAAATAGCGTGTGCTGGGGAGATCAACCTCACGAGCTCTTCTGGCATCCAGAGTTTCGCCCAAAAACAGACTGGATCAAGTTCCAAGGGCGCCTCTATGCGCCGAGCCAGTACCGCGGCACTCCAGAGAAGAGCATCGACGATGCCTGGGCCAGATACACGCAAAGCCCCTGGTTCGACGGTGGATCTGTCGTTCTTGGGGTAGCAGAGGACGACATTCGCCGGTCACGCAAGGCCGGCGACGATGAGTGGTTCAACTCGACGGTGCGCCTGGATGAACGGAACGGCGGAGGGCACATGGCCACTCTGGAAGTTTTTCACCAGATGCACTGTCTCGTACGTCTCGTTTTCCTCTCTCGTCACAAGCTTCCGAAACTAAGCAAACGATAGGATGAAATTAGGAGATACACCTACCCAGAGTACTACCAGCGTGAAACAGGTCATCACCTAAGGGAGCACGTCGGTAGGCTATATCCCAGCGACGTATCCGGGATGGCGAGCTAACTCGAGTTTCAGATCACTGCATTGATATGATTCGACAAGTGCTCATGTGCCATGCGGACACTGGCCTGGTCGTCTTCCACTGGACAGAGGAAAGAGATGCCGCAACTCCCGACTTCAGCACATGGCACCAATGCAGAAACCCCGAGGAAATCCTCCAGTGGGCCAGAGAGCACGAAGCACCTATCACCCACCCGATCATCAAGCCTCACAATGCAATCATGATGCCGGGACTTAATTAGCGAGACGCTAGAGTGGGAGAGATTCCGGGGGGATGCATGATGCATTGTGGATTCATTGATACCCTATGGCTCGTCATGGCAGTAGCCACAACCATATACCCAAAACGGGAGCTTGATCGCAGCGGAGGTCAAAATTCCAACTACCAACCCTAACTTCACGCATTGTCTTCGTTGAATGTTTCGTTTAACGGGCGGGATTCTTTTCGACCATCTAGTCGGTTGTCGGCTCCGTCGCAGGCCAGGATTGAGACGAGAACGAACGTACCCGCGACGACAATCGCAATTACGGCGGCGCTGATCAGAACGGCTTTTCGCCAGTGCGGAGACATGCTTTCTTTATCCTTCAGACCGGATCCGCCCCAACTAGACTCTAGGAGTGAGCTGGATTCCGAGGCGTTGTGGGATTGTGTCTCAGACATATACCTGAGTTCGTGCACCTCTTCTGCGCTCAGCCTGGTATGCCGGCCCACTGGCACGGCGGATAGGTAGCCCGACATTTTCCCGTCTTGTGTGAATCGATTGATTGAACGTCGTGTGGGCTTTTTAAAAAAAAAAAAGGAGTGTCTGGATCCTGCCCGTATGGTCGTTTGCGGTTGCGGAATCAGACAGGCATGCTTAACAAGTACCCGTGAAAGCTATCTCCGCCATCTCGTAAATGCACCAAGACACGTCACTGGCTGTTCCTGTCTATCTGGTCGCATCTACGACAGCTGAAATTTACTTTCACAAGGGCCATCGACCCTTTCTCCGGCGCAGGCACGCAAGTTTGGTAGAACCCGTTGGAAACAGTTTCCGGCCCCGTCCAAACCGATAGACTTTGCGAGCCAGAGTATACGGCTCAATCTGGGCGCGATCAGCTGAGGCACTTCCAGAACCAACATATGGAATGAATTTGCTTCCTAATCTTCGCTGTGGTTAGAACGTACAAACAATTTGCAAACCAAATATATCCACTCCTCTTGTCATCCCCTCGCCTTGGTTCAGATTTTTCTGTTTCTCTCAAGGCTAGACATTCAATACCTGTTGGCCTACTCGTTAGTGTCTTGATTTCTCGCCATCTCTACTTGGCTGGGCGGCAGCAGGGCGCTCGCCGGAGGAATGACATCTCGAATAGATAGGACGACAGACCCTCGGTTCAAGAAGTCGCCGCTAACGCTCAACCCCGTACGGCCGTATTCAGTGCCTGAGAGTATAAGAGAACTGAGATCGCTCCGGTACGATGTCACGACCAGCGGTACGCGGGCCGTGACGCTGACAGTACACCGGCCTACGCGCCCAACCAGCGTCAACGATGTTCACGCACAGGAGTCACTGGACGCGGAGAACGAGCCAACCATGGACGACGTATTTTCTCCGATAGTCACACCCGAAGTTTCTGAAGACGACGGGTCTTTGCCACGAGAGGAATATCGGGGCCGATACGACGCCAGCCAGTGTGCGCGCACGCGAAACAAGGAGAGCTGGCGCGGACAGAGCCCGGTAGGACCGAGAGCATTCCGGAAAGCAACGAAGAAGATGCTCTTAGAGGACACCAGAAATGGGCGGGACAACACCCCAAAGAATGATTCTTCCGGGAGCGATAGTGATCTCGAGTTCGGGAGAGACGAAGCAGCTTGGCTGTCCCCAGAAGGATGGTACGACGTCGCGCTTGAAGACACCGAATCAACCGAGGAGGCGGAGGAAAAGATGCTGGCTCTTCTCGACGAGTTAGAAGCCACCAGCGCCAGGGTCGAGGGGGCCTCGCCAAGTCGAGGCGAGGAGGCGTGGCTCATGCAAGACCCCAGCCGCGCTGAGATGGGTTCAAGTTCCAGGCCAAGGGGGGCGGCACAAGTCCCCAAACTGGAGTGGCGGCTCCTTGGCGCTGTCAGGAAAGATGGAAGATGCGTTCGCATTCTCAGCAGCGTCCCCCCGGAGGACACGTCGGATTTCACGTCGAGCTTGGACGACAGTGACGAAGTTGGCTGGCCCTCCGAGATGTATTCCTATATTCCCGACTCTATGGAGCTGCGGATCCTACTCCTCAAGCTGCAAAGGGAACAGCGAAAGGTGGAATCTTCGAGTTCCTCGATACCGAGGACATCTCGACCCCGTCAGGTGTAGGAGCAGTAATGCTATTACCGAGATTGAGAGAGGTGGGATATATGTGGGCATGAGATACATTGATATCATATTAATACGCAATGGCACCCAGATTAGTTTGTAGGGTCGGTTCTAGATGGCTCACGGAAGGTATCTGATGGAATATTTTAATATAGATCAACATAGGCAAACTCTAATTAGCAAAGTGCTCTCTGCTTGGGCGTCCGGCAGCAGAGAGCGGGCCACTACCACGTGAGGAGTTGAATAGGCCAGGATAGCTCCCATCTGAAACCTGGGTATATCCATCTCCTACCATCGCCTACCGCAGCTGGGGCACCCCAAGCTGTTGTCGAGTCAGGGGCAAGGGTGAGTGGCTACCAGCAGCACCACCAGGATGAACGATGTTGATGTGGGGGAGGAGCCATAGGGACCTGGGGTACGTAGCGCCGAAACGCCGCCCGATATTTAGTGGGGTTCCGGGGCCCGGCCGCCAACCGCGGCGCGGAGCGAGCGCCCCGACAGGGGTATCGCGACGGATGTTCCCGCGTCCTGAGTGAGCATCCGCAACTCTAGGGAACAGGCGGCGCTGGCTGCTTTTGGCAACACCCGCGAGCCCAACATGCTAAACAAGACGCGCCAGAAGCGGATCCGAAAAGGCTTACACACATCGCTGCCCGACGAAGGGACTCCAGAACTAGAATTGTAGGCCCCCGCTGCTCCCCTTCCACGCCCGAGGCGCCAGGCCCGCGGCAAGACTGACCCGACTTCGCGCGTTAGGTGGCAGCTGAACCGAGACGACTCTCCCTTTCTACGCCTCCCCCCCGAGATCCGAAACCGAATCTACGAGCTCCTCCTCTCCGTCGGGCAGATCAACGTCCACTACGTGCCATGGGTTCACAAGAGCAAGACGCAGTCGACCAAGGGAGGCTTTGGCTGCCAGCTCCTGCGGCGCGAGCAGAACCCGTTCACACCCAAGAGGGACGGCCAGCCAGGAGCGGGAGCGGGACGGATACGGGGCTTGACGCTGCTATCAGGGGTCTGCCGCCAGCTGTACCATGAGACGGTGCTCCTCCCCTACCAGCTGAACGCCTGGTCGTTCGAGAATAACTATGTGATGGAGCGGTTCGTGCTCAAGGAGCGGCGGCTGTCACGCTTCCAGCGCCGGGCGATCCATACCCTCTACGTTAAAGACGGCCTCAATCCCGCTATGGAGAAGTTCTTTGGGGGCTTAAAGGTGCTCCTCCTTGGAGACGGCACGAGACTTGTCAAGACGCCAGCCTCGGACCCGGATGGCAGCGCGCGGACCAAGTACACCTGGAAGAATTCCGCTAGCTGATGATGGAATGAGGCGCCGGCTACTATCCATCTAAATGTTGGCTATGGCTAGATGCCGGCCACGTCTCGAACCACAATGTGGCCCAGCCTAAACACAAACGTCCATCGACTCGTCGTGACCGCACTCGGTAGCTATCTCTATGGCATTTCGATATCTCGATATCATGGCATGGTTCTACCGGCTTCTAGCTTCTATCGACTAGCCCCCAGAACCGCCTTCTGCTTTTGGTCGCTGGGCTCAGTGGCACCAGAGTACAGTGTCTCGGTATCGCTCAGAGCTGTGCCCCACCGCTTTATCCCTATCTATTCAAAACCAAGCTTCTCGGGCAGAGATGCGCTCTCCTCCAGCTCTTCTGGTTTCCGGCGGACCACCTTGAAATATTTCGACAGCCGTTTCGTCAAGCCTTCTTCTACGCCGACTGCCGTCACTGTTAGCAACGCCATCTCTTCGGCGGACATGGAAACTTACAAAAGTTAAAATAGATGTATTTTCCGATCGTCGGCGCCCAGACCATCACAGCAATCAGCTGCCCGTATGTCCAGCTGCTTGCGTCCATGCCGACCGCCTGGGCAATGTTCAAGAGCAACGCCAGATAGGTACCGACGAAGTAGAAGAGAGTCACCTGGATGCCGAGCCAATATAGGGCGATGGCCGGAGGCAAGACACGGCGCCGCACTACCCGGAATAGCTGACTTTGCGCCTCCATTCGCCGCAGCTCGACGCCTAACCTGCGCACCCGCTTCGTGAGGGTCCAGAAGGCCTGCTGGATTAACAATGACGCAGCCGCGATTCCGGCCACAGTCAAGCTTTGGTCGAGACCATTGTCCGCCAGGAAAGTGATCTCGTCGATTCTAGCAGTACAATATGTCATCGGGCTAGGGTTACCGCCACATGCCATCACTGGGGCACGGTCCTTGAAGTAATTCCAGAGGGTAGCGAAGTCTGGGCCGAGAGTAAGATTTCGCACCTGGATAATCACCGCCAGCACAAGTGAGATCAATGTGATGCCAAAAAGATACCACCAGCGCACGCCCGCCCTCTGCAGAACACACTGAAGGAGCAGGATGGGCATGATGCCATTAACAGCGAAGGTCTGCACCAGGAGGACATTGGCGAAGAAGTTGATGAAGGACGAAATGCTGCTCAGAGACCCGGCGCCTCCGTTTGAGCCAAATGTTGCCAGCGTAGCCAACTGGATGGCTATGATGAAGAAGCCTTGGACCTCCTGGAATTCGAGGAGCACCGAGATCAAGGCGGTGCTGGGACGCTTCTGGGAAATGCGTGATTGGACTCGTCCGGCCATCATCCACGCCGCTTCGTACTTCGAAAGCTCAGGCCGTGTCGTGTCGCTGGTGGCGGTCGGGTTCCGGCACTGCTCTCGCCACTTGAAGGGGAAGAAGACAGGCCGGAGCCACGAAGTTAGGAATTTCAGGAGGATGCTAAAGGTGAGGACGAAGAAGGCCTGCGTGAGGTACGATACGACGACCTATTGAGTACCGGTCAGCTCATCAGGGGTCGCCAAAGGGGGGTGAACCAGCCGGGGACGCACGCCTGGACCTGCGATGTCGGCATTGTATATCGATTGCGCCCCGTCGCAGTAGGTCACAAGACCATCAGAAATCATCTGCAGCGAGTCGGCAGTTGCCTTGATTCCTTTCAGTGCCAGCACTGAGGGCATACAGCTGCCGAGGGTCTGGTCCCCGCACGAGTTGATGGCGCAGTCCACAACGGTTTCCAAGACCTTGCCGCCATCGAACGTATTCAAATCTGGAACGACGACGCCAGCCAGCTCGGGGTCCGCGAACGTGCTCTCGTTGACGAACATACTCCCGTTCTGAACCAGCAGTGCATGCGCAGCGATCTGCATGCAATTATACACATTGCTGGCTTGGAACAAGTTGGCAGGATCTGTGCAAGCGGCTGTGAGGTTCGTGGACCATAGTGGCGATGGCTTGGCGTGCAACATGAGCATAATGAAGGATATTTCCAAGTCTCGGTCCACGAGGTCGTTTAATGCCACTCCGATCGACTCTGTGGTACTCCTGAAGTCGTTTGCGTTGATGACCATGTCTCCCTCATTTCCCCAACCGTCAGCGATAGCATCATTCTGGAACGCCGCTCCCAGGACGAACACTTTGTCCATGATGGCCGTAGTTTGAGCTCCTTCGTTCCAAGGGTGCTCTAATTCCTATTGACTTCATCACCTTACCAACGTCAGCGCCATGGAGAATGTAGTGAGGGAGGTGGGAGGAAGTTGGCCAAAATGGCAGATGAAAAACTGGAGACCTGATGTAATGGTTTTAAGGTCTTTCAGCAGTTCCAGTTGTCTCGGGATCGTCAGGCTGTGCCTCTGGACGAGTCCTAGCAACCCACTCTGGTTGGGTGGTTGTGCTCTCTTACCCTTGTTTAGCACCAGGGGTTGCACTGTAGAAATGAGCCGAGGCCGAATGCGCCGCCTCCTTCTTCTCACGCACGCTTTCTCCGGGCCTCAGCCCTCAAAATGTTTCCTGATTGGAACTTCAGGGGCCGAATCGAACGAGCTTATGAACAGTGCCAGGAGTCAGTTGATGAGCCCGTGCAGGAGAATTTTGAGATGCAGAGTGACTTTTATCTATCACTCACAACACCGATGAAACCTATTTCTAATGAAATTGTCGTAATGATGCCGCTAAATCAAAATAACACCTATTTGCACAAGACGCGATGCGAGTCTCTGTACGTCACGAGCCGCGGTTTGATGTACTAGAATTGCACCTTATGGCCGTGGCTCAGGGTTGGGCGAGAGGGTGTTGTTCGGCGTGAGTTTCCTCAGAAATCGTCGCCGCTAATCGGGTTTGTTCCCATTCGGGCAACTGTGATCGCCGACGGTTTGAATCCCATCAGCATCAAGATGCAGTGGTAGGTAATTAAAACTGCATGATGATGCAATATTGATATTCTTCTACATATACAATAAGTCTGAAGACTATGGAAGCAGGATCTCTATGTGGAAGGGCAACCCCATCGTTCCGGAAGCGCCGTATCTAGTAGCCGTAGTTACCCTTTCTATACTCTCTGCTAAGTTGCTCTTCCCTTGTTGTAGCCGGAAAGACGGTTGTACTTGAAGTTGAGTAATTACAAAGTGTCTGATAAAATAAATAATCAAACTAAGATATTCATGTGTGGCATATCAACTCCCCAAGCACAAACTTCCTACCTGCTTCGCTCCTACTCTGCCAAATCCAAGGCATATATACCTTTCGCTCTGGCCAGCTTTAACATCATTTGTCTCTTCGAACAACATAGTTGAGATACTGGATGCAAAAGTATGTTTTCAACATGACTCAAGGAATAGTTTACGAACTAGCAGAAAATAGTCATGTTGACTCTAATGGAGGCTATACGGAGTAGTCTCGCGCCTTGTTGGCAGGTGATATTGCAAAATAACCCTTGGACTTTTCATCTCTATCCCAACGCCTTCAATTTCGCCGCATGTTCAGTCCGCCGCTAATTCCAGGACACCCCCGCTGAAACTGTATCCGTGGTATGGATGGCTGCATCTCCCCACACCTACTTCAGTTCCGCTACTTGCTTGCCTAACCTGGAGACTAGCCGCTGTGCGTTGCCGAAATTCCAGAGATCGCGAACTTCGGGCACAAGATCAAACTCCTCCCACTCCTGGAGGAAGGTTGGATATGCGGGAGCCGGCGAGGCAGGGAAGTCGCTCTACCGAAACGTTAGTAACTTGCCGGTAGCCATGCAGGCGCCACAAGGGACATACCCCGAAGACCACGTGGTCATGAGGAACCAAGTCCAGCAAAGTCTTGAGGATCTGAGGGGACGTCGACATTGTAACATCATAGTAGAAGCTCCTGAACAAGGCCATCACTTCATCGTGCGTCGAGCCGGCGAGCCATGACAGAACGGAGCCGGAAGACTTCATGGAGAGCGATAGGACCCGGCCGATCAAGAAGGGCAAGGTTCCTCCGGCATGGCTCAAGATGACCTTGACGTTTGGGTATTTTTTGAGTGTGCGGCTCGTGATCATATCCAGAGCCGTCCGAGTTGTCTCGTGCGGGAAGTCCACAAGCGGGAGTGCGATGTGCTCGTTAACAGGCATCGGGTGTGCCGGTTGAGTCGGGTGGACAAATACGGTGGCCACTCTTCTGTCCAGCTCCTTCCAGATGGGGTCGAGGGCGGGGTGGCCAAGGTAGGTGTTGCCGGAGCCATAGCGAGTAAACAGAGAGATGCCGTCGGCGTGGAGCGTATCAAAGGCATATTCTATCTCGGCTAGTGCCGCGGACGTGTTCAGAATGTCAGGAAGGGTGGCGAAGAAGCCAAACGTGGCGTGATCCTCGTCACGGAGCGATGCTGCATATTCATTCAGCCGGCGTGCAAGCTTGGCCTGTCCTTCGGAGTCTTGGACGATGCAAGCCCCTGGTGCATCCACGGATAGGATGGCAGACTGGATCCCTAGATGTTTCATGATCATCCGGGAGGACGATGGGGACCATTTTGGTGCCGACCAGCCAGCAGCGTACCCTAGTAGCCGTGAGGCGCTGTCAGTAAAAGACCCTGCTATAGCCACGGAACTAGAACCACGATGCACATGCCTCCGCTCTTCTCTACGGCTATGGTTACGATTAGAAAGCATACTGTGTTCTTGGGAGACGGTGGGCACATACCTTCTGCGTAGAAATCCGGAACAAAATGATGGTGGACGTCGATCTTGTTCACCGGCGGTTGCGCCGGCCACTTCACCCCTTTGTCCAGATACCACTGCTGAGCATAGCCCTGCAGGGTTGCCAGGCCCGATAGCACCGGCGTGATGTACTCTGTGGTACGCATCGTTACCGGCAAATCTCGGCCGCCTCTGCTGGCTCAGGATGTGAGGGTCTGGAAGACGGGTGGTGCTTCGATGAAATCCTCAGCGCTTCCAAAACGGGACACCTTGCAAGCCTTCAGAGGTGTTGAGGGGTGACGTTGACACTGGATCGAAAGAGCCGGCAAACCGGTTATGTGTGGATGACGTGCAGCGGTGGTGGTTGGCGGAGAAGCGTTGTGAGAGGCCGACGGGGTTGGGTCTACATGACTGGCTGCGATAGGACGATAACTCTATCGGTCGTGTCATGAAACATGTGCTTATTCCGAGCCATCACATCCACATCCCCACCGGTACTGTTTCGTGACTAGGAACTGGGGCATTGCCATTCGGTGCTTTGCTATGCCGCGCGCCCGGTCCTCCTGTCAAAGGAGGACACGATGGATACCTTAAACTACGAGAGCAACGACGAGAAGCTGATCCATACACACCCTGGCGCGCGCTGGCGTCAATTCCTCGTTTGATGGCCTAGCATTTCGGGCTTATTTTTAAGCTAGACCAAGTCCCAGTTCTCTATAGGGACGTTCTTTGCCCCTAGATTTCGATATGTCGGCGTGGTCCTCGGGCCCCGAAGGGATTTCCACAGGTCCTCGACCGCAGAGCTCCACTTCACGAGATCCCCCTCTCTCCATGCACTGTGCTGCAGGGAAAGACTCACCGGCATGCCGCTGCTATCTAGCCCGATGGGAATGCAGATAATGGGATACCCAGCCTGCGCTGCATACTGCTGCCCGATTCCGAGGCGGTCGCAAAAGAGTAGAGCGTCAAGCTCCGTAGCGGCGCCTGTCTCTGGGTCTCTGTACAGCAGGGCCCCGTCGATGCCGTTTTCTCTAGTTTGCTTTCGGATATGCGCTAGCGCAGCGTGGTAAGTCTCATCCTTGACTCCCTTCGACTCTACCATCGCTACGAAGTTCTCCTGCCCGGTCGGGAACGCGGGGCTATGGCCTGGCAGTCCTCCCTCGGTCCCGCTGTTTTGGTCGTTGAACGTAACGATATCCTCGAGCGACCGCACGGGAGACTCGACTAGCTTCTCCAGATAGGCATTGATGCCGTTGTACGTGTCGACTTTGGCCACAGTCCACTCCGACTTATCCGGTGTCCCTTGTCTCCAGTCCCACGTGCCTTCCGGGTTCGTCCGTTCCTCGACACTGGGGAGGTCTACCTCGATGATCTCCGCCCCGGCGTCCTTCATGGCATCGAAAACTTGACTCGCGAGAGCCTTACAGCCCGGTGGAACGCGTTCCCAGCATCGCTTAACCGGGAGCCCAAACCGAGCACCGCGGAGAGCCGCAGCAGTGGCTAGATGCCGTGCATACGGCTCCCCAGGCCCTTTCGCGAGCTTTGTGACGGGATCTTCGTCATCTTGCCCGACCATAGCGTCTAGGCACGCCACAGCATCTGCCACAGTTCTTCCCAAAGGGCCCACGGTGTCCATGTTCTCGCTAATAGGGATGACGCCGCTGCGAGACGTTAGGCCAACGGTCGGCTTGATGCCTACGATGCCGTTGAAGGCTGCGGGCCAGATGATGGATGTGTCCGTCTCGGTGCCGACGGCAAGTGGAACGAGGTTGGCTGCGACCGCTGCTGCCGAGCCAGCACTAGATCCAGATGGCGACTTGCGCAGATCGTAGGGATTTCGGGCTTGCCCGCCCCGCGCGCTGTAGCCATCTGAGGCGAGCCGAGATCTCACCGATGCCCACTCGCACATGTTGGTGTGGCCGAGGATGACGGCGCCGGCCTCTCGCAGCTTGGAGACCACAAAGGCATCTTTCGGCACTACGCTGCCCAGAAGAGCCCAGGAGCCGGCAGTTGTCTGCATCAGATCCGCCGTGGCGATATTGTCCTTTACCAGGACCGGGACGCCATGCAGAGGCCCACGCACCTTCCCGGAGGCCCTCTCATCATCTAGAGATTTCGCGATCGCGGCCGCCTCTGGGTTCGTTTCGATGACAGCCTCCAGGTAAGGGTTCAAGACCCGGATGTAGCCAAGACACAGCGCGACATATTCGGCAGCCGAAAAGTGACCATCCAAATAGTGCTGCTGGAGGGCGGCGACACTGACTTCAAAGAGGTCCCATCCATTCAAGTGGGGGAGTCGCAGTCGCGGCGGCAGGCACTGCTGCTGGTCTCTCCTTCCATCTAGAGTGCCGCTGGCAGAGCTAACCGGTGTGCCTTGGTGAGACATGGTGAATATATATTTGAAGCACACGACCGCAGGAGGTTGGCCAGCTTGCTACGCGATGTCTACTTTAGAGGACGGTATGTCACGGTCGTCCCTCCGGCACCGGCTACGGCGTCGTGATTACGAGCGGGAATCCGAGATGCGCCGACCACAGCGGTCAAATTACTACCGCAATTCGCCGAGCTAACCAAAATATTTGGAGAAGAAGCCTTCGTGGGGTGCGACCGCTAAGACAGGCAGTAGGCTTAAGCAAACCATGTGTCTCTGAATATACCAGTCCCTTCCTCGATAGGGACTTGTCAAAGGCTATAGTTAGTATGCGAGCAAGCTAATTGATACGACCCATATAGCCTTTGCTGTCTTGCTCACCCGCAGTTTGCCTGAGTCAAGCTCCAGCTTCCACATGGTGTGCGGCTACCACGAGGCAGGAGGGGAAAGAAGGGGGGGACCTCGGGAAAGCCACGAGGTGAATGGTGGGAATGGTGGGGGCAAGTGCGGTGCGACCCCTCACAGACAAGACCTACAAGTCACCCCCTGTATGGTTGTTAGCTTGGTGCAATACAGAGGCCAGCCAGGCTTGAGAGCTTGAAGGCCAGTAAGCAGCTCTGCAAGCTTGTTCTTGGCCCTTTTGGCTTTCTATTGGTGCTGCAGGTCAAATACTTTTCTTATGAAGACAGTAGCCCGCCCTCCAGTCCCCACGCTAACAAGCAAACAAACAGGGGTTGTATGGCCTTAGCTGAATTGGGTGCTTCTCGGCTACCTCAACGTGGTGGTGTGCCTGCCCTACTCCCGGCGCTGATCTCCCGGGTCTCTACGTACGCATCGGGTAATCATTTCCAGTAGGCGCAGTCTATCCGTACTTCAGGCCACGAACCCCTCCCCACCACTTCAGGTCTTAGCCCCACCACGAGGCTTGACTTGCTCTCCCTGAGGAACCAAAAAAAAATGACCGCAGGAGAGATGGTGAAGATCTCGGCATGACTGGGCTTTCGCACGCCACATCCTGTCAAACCGAACTCCGGTCTGTCCGGAGCCACCAGCGCGCTCTTTCTCCGACCACTGGCTACCTGTGCGACGCCGGAAAGCCAGGCAACCACGCGGCGGGGCTAGTGATCACCGAGGCAATTAGCGCTGCCGGTGTAGAGAAGCTGTCTGCACCGGCAAGCCTCTAGCGTCTGCTGCTGGCGTGGCAAAGGCGGCTGGAGGAGGGCCTAGGAGGGACAGGAGGGACGACTCGGGAGAGAAACGACAAGCCCCGCAGCTGTCAAGCGGAGGCGATCGAGTCTGACGAGGCCATTGCTTGGGATGGTCTATTCCGCACTTGACCCAGAGCACGCCACAGTACAAACGCCAGAGCATGCTTCCCAAGCTCCGGCCTCGAGCTTAGCCAATAGTCAGGGGCCGCAGCACAGCATGGGCCACCCAGGCGAGCGGGAAGCTGCCAAGAAGACTCATCGGCGCGCGGTGCGTTTACAAGTGGCCACGGGCGACCTAGACTCGGAGCCCAAGCGGCGCCCCTGGGCTGCTGGCTGTCTTGGCCCTTCGTCGGGTCCTTGATTCCCCTGACGGCGTCGCCGTCGCTGGTGGTCGTCCCTTGCTTCCTTTCACGGCTGCTGCAGTACTGGCAACGGCAGTGTCTGAGATAAGCGCTCGAGTATGGTGATGATCATCAAGCATCTCGGCGAGAACGTTGTCAGCGTTGCGACTTGCTGCCGAGATTGTCTGGGAGGGAAGGAGTGGGGGAGGGAGGTGTCGACCTCTGTCAGCACAGACATCAACTGAGCTTAGATGAGGGTGGCCTGAACGATGGGTCCATCGAACAGGAGGAAGGGACTGCAAGACCCGATTATCCGGCAATTATGCTGTCCTTTTTTCAGACCTGCCGGGGCCTCGATTCTCGTTGACCAAGGAGATCTAGACCGCGCCGCCGGATGGCGAGTATAAACCTGTATGCGAGGACAAGCTTGGCTCCAAAATGGTCGCTGCCAAGGCTAGCTTAACCCCTGAGCCTTGGTCCCGCTCCTTTGGTACCATGGGTGCGAGGGCGATACGCATCTCGATCCGGATTTAGACCGGTGACATAACTGATCCGATAGGCAACATAATGTCCCGATAGGCGAGGCAAGGGGGGTTGTACTTTTGTAGGCCATAGCGAATATGCAGCAGACATCATCGCCGGCCGCTTGAAGCGGTGAGACTTGAATGCGGTGCTACGGCACTGAGCCAAGCGGAGATACAGCGGGACGGTCGATTGCAGAAGCATGACTGCCAGGCCGACGGCGGGGCGGCATCCCTAGGGGCACTGTGCAATGGAAGATGTCGCCAGAAGCACGAGGGGGCGGACGCCCATAGCCCCGCACCTCGAGTCCTGCCGGATTCCTTAGCTGAAGACATGTTTCGGACGCACACTCCCGTCGTCTCCCTGAGCGGCGTGTCCAGGGCGGGCGGGCGACGTTCTCTGTCACACCTCGGGGCGCCGATTTCTCCATGGACGGCTCCGTCGGAGACGCATGGGGGAAGGCAGCAAATTCCACACGCTAACGCTAACCCGAGGCCCAACCAAGGCCAGGGGCAACACCCAGAGCGGGCTCACGGACAGGATGCTTGTGGCCACGGGCGAGTGCCCCCAGCTAATAGCCGCACTAGCTTCCCCCATCGGGCCCAACAAGAGGACCCGGCCCCAGGTGACCGCTTGGATGCCACTCGATCCGGCTCAGCGATGGCGTACGCCGGTGTCTGGCCGAGCAAACAAGGCTTCCAAGGCCGTGTTCGCCAGTGGTCCCCTTGTTTGGGCCAGCTCCCTTTCTAGCGCGCCTTGCCTCGTTCTCAGCTGGAATGCCGATGCCCATCGTCATCTCTTATTAGTCGGCCGACGGAGTCCTCGAATCTAGTTTTTACTTCTTTTTGCACCTCTTCCTCTTCGAGCCTCGCACCCACCTTCGCCCCCCGGACTGGCTTCCTCTGAGCTCAGCCCAACACACCCATCGAGCAGCAGATTCCCACCCGTTCCTACCTGTCAAAAACGCCTCCTCATCTTCCCCCGGACCCAGGCGCGCATCCTATTCGCCGGAAGGGGTCACATCCGTAAACGTGTGCGCAGGAGACCTGCCTAGGACGACGCTGATTCGACGGGAGCACTCGCGTGCAGACTGGCCCCAGACGCAAAAACAGGAAAGGTGCAGCAGGATGGCCCTCACGAGTGCTTTCTACACGAACCAATCGTCGCCGAACCCCGGCCGGCGAACCCCTGGCATACGAGGAAAATGGGGCGGCACGAGGCGTGCAACAAAGCCCGTCGAGGCCGGATTCCTCTCGAACCTGCGGATAAAATTCACGCTCCGCCATCGCCGTCAGGAGAGCGATGCGACCTTGTGTCCCTCAGAACCAGAGACCGTGTGCGCGAAGCAGGACTTGGTGGTACAGCTGCAACCGCCGCCGCAGGAAAAGGTCTCAGTCGACCAGCCAAGCGACACCCCCCTGCAGAAGCCGGACACTCTGGACCGATCGTGCCTCCGCAAACCCCAGGATCCGTCTAGCACCACCGACGTCACACTCGCAGCGGGTGTTGCGGACAGGGGTCAGCGCCGCTACAAGGCCTTCCTCAGCGCCGGGGATGGCGCGATAAATACGAACGTCTCACCCGCCGAGCCAAACCGTCTCAGTCGCCTGGTGCAGCGCACAAAAGCCGCCCACCGTCACTCGTGGGCCGCGCCATCTGCCGCCGACGACTGCCACCACTACCTCCCTCTAGTCGACGAGGCGGACGCAGACGGCGCTGTGCTGGACGGCGCACCGCACAACGAGACCCGGCCCGTTGGTTCGCGTCCTTCAACTGCCGTGCCCGAGCTTGCGCGACCCCAGCTGGGGGGAGCTATTGCTGCAGACAGCCCCAAACAGAAGCCAAGGTCGCGCAAAGCAGCGATGCAGGCCCTAGCACCCCAGCAATCCCTTAGGAAGAAGGCCAGCTTCCGAGAGCGGCTCAGCATACGCCTGCGACCAAGCACCGCACAGCTGTCGCCCACACCACCGCCGCAGGAGGAGAAGCGGCCCAGGTCGGCTTATGTGCCGACACACGCAGCCTCGGATTTTTCCCGACTCACCGTGTCGGCACGCCGCCCCCCGCGCCGCTCGTACGATGAAGCGCGCACGCTCGCTGAGCGCCCCGGCTCCGTCTCGCCCGTCGCCGCGGCGTCCGTCGAGGACCAGGATGTCGACTTCTATGTGAAGCCCAAGCGCATGTCGCCGCCACTGCAAACCTTGATGGAGAATGAGTCGACCCTGGCCGATGGCTCTTCGCGACGCGAGAGCGACGGCGGGACCGATGACCGGCCCCAGTCACACCGCCAACAAGAGCGATCCAAGCGCGGTCACCATGCCTCCTACAAGCTGGTAGCGGACCCCTGGGAACCATCCGAGGTCCCCTCGCCGCCGCGGCGCGTGAACGCGATCCTGCAGGCGACCGAGCAGGAGGACGAGAGCATTGGGCTGCTAGTGCCGCCCACGAATCCCTTTGCAGACGCCCCCAAGGAGCGGTCAGCGAGCGACGCGGGCCCCAGGACCGACTTCGAGGTCTTCATTGCCCGCGCCGAGGCCGAGGACCACGCGCGCCGCGAACAGGTCATGCGCAACCGGTCGCAACGCTCGTCCGCTGTGCCGCCGGCATACACCCGACCCAGCCCCCATCACCAGTTCGCATCCGCCACCTCAGGCGGTAACGCGGTACCACCCGCAAGCCTCTCCATCAGCGGGAGCGGAAGACAGCGGCGCGAAGGGCACCGTGACAGCGCCTACGACGCGGCCAAGCGAGCTAGCTGGAACCCGAGCTTCGCGCCGAACGACGACGTGGCAAGCTTGGCACGCCGGTCGCCGCCGCCACGCGGGAGCGACAGCCTGGAGAAGAGCCGGGTGCGAGCGCTACAGGACCAGCAGCCGCGGTCGCTGCGCCGGCAGAGCAGCATCGCCCAGCGCATCTCCGACTACGTGCGGCCGGCGCGAGAGCATAGCCGGTACCAAGAGGCGGACCACCGAGCGTCCAGCAGGACGGCGATGAGGACATCGATCACAGGACGGTAGAGAGCCCAGGAAGCGGGCGGGGAGATCGGGAGGGAGGACGGAGTGCATTTGAGAGGCAATGGGTACATGATGCGACCACGACGCGGAATCAAAGTTAACGAGCAAGCATTGGGCATGAGGGCGATACCCCCATAGGACGGAATTTAGTCATGAAGTGCGTAACGATTTGGCGATAGAACACTGCGGGAAGCGGCGACGCCGTTCCTGCCATACATCCCCCTTAACTCCAATACAATAATGCAGATCTTTCATCCACCTGGTCCATGCCGTACTAACTCCTATGCGCCGTGAATCTATGTTGTAACATGTATGCCGACCTTAGCCTCAGTGCTCAAAAGACCAGCTCCTCCTCGCCTCTGGATTCTCTCCACCGGTTCGTCGCGTCCAGCACGCCCTTGCATCCCTTGAGCAGCAAGGGCCCCCATCTCTTGGCAAAACCCTCGGTGACCTCCCACCCATCGATGTCCCATGGGTCGCCCCAGAGGATCAACCCTCGAACCTCGATGTCGTTGAACCCGTCGTAGATGCCGCCGACCAAGTCGTCGCAGAGAGCGTCCTGGTCGACCAGGTCCAGGTTCAGGATCAGATTGTCCCGCATCTCAGGGGAAGGCGTCGTGTCGATCCAGGAGGGGTGCTTGATCGTCTTCTGGACCGTAGTCCACTCGAAGTTGCACGGGGCGACAGCGGGTAGGTAGGGCATCGGGGCGATGTTGAGGTTGTAGTCACACTCGGATATGATCTCGTCCTGCAGGCCGAGGAGCATGATGTTGGTGAAGAGCCCGCGGATCACGTTGTACTGCACCAGCGTGATGAGCTTGTGGTCGGCCGACAGCGGAAAGACTTGCTCAGCTAGGATGGCCGAAAGCGGTGCGCCATAATCCAAGGACCGGATCAGAGAATGGAGCTTCTCGATGGAAGGTGAAGGATGTGGGCCCGGGAAGGGTTCCTGCGCTCCCAATCTTAGGGGAGTTCTCGCTAGGTGTGAACGATACTGCCAGATCACCAGCGCGTCCCTCCACCTGTCGCCGGGAGCCTGTTTGGGGAGGGAGAGACTGCCGTCTCGCGGCAGGGACGCGCCTATTTTACTTGTGCTATCCTGCGAGCTTGGGCTGTGGTCTCGGATCGTCCCACTCCCCTTCTCGATTCGGATGATATTGGTACCAGGCACCCCGTTCACCCCAGGCTTGGGATCACGCTGAGCCGCCTGCCTTCGGCCTGCAGGGCGGTTAGTGGGCAGCGAGAAGGGGGGTTAGACAAGTAAGTGCATATGCAGCTGACTTACGCCATGCCCTTTGATGCAGCCTGTTCTGCCGCTTGCGTCGTTCTTTCGGGTCCGTCACCCCGGTCCAGTTGTCTTCAAAGTCGACGGCCTGCGTCGGAGATAACAGCCCTCCAGGTTAGCCGGGATCCCGTCTCTGGCTCGTGGATCCCGCGATTCTTACCTCGTCCAATGGAGGCATGTACGAGATTACAATCCCCGCCATTGCTCCTGTCGAATACACTAGGCGCTGTCTCGTGGCTGCAAGCTCGAGGTTTAGAAATCAAACTTGAATCGCCAACAGGCTTAGATGAAGCAGCCAGCCCCAAGGGATTCGGGGTGATGGGGGTCTTTTCTATGCCACCGGCTTATGGCTTAGCGCCATGCGCATTGCGGCACTGGCCAGGCCGTCTGTGGTCTGCTTATGACCACTTCCCGATCTGGATTGGCGTGAGGCTCCACTCAGCTCCACAGGATGCACCTTTCCCGTCCCGTGGGCTCAGGTCAAGCCTAGGGGACTTGTTTAGATGATCCCCGAATGACATGGCACGTATGTAGGTACTGTAAAGGTTAGATTCTGGAATTTCTTTGTGAGCAGGTCTACGTATACGCCGAGGTATGGAAAATGCTTAAATAGAGGGCAACGGGACGCCTTTGCTGGCTTGTCTAGTTGCCGTCTCTACCCAATCTCAGCTCTCAACATAAATACACCAACACAAGACCGACATAACACTGCTCATATCAGCACGATGCCGGCGATGTCTGGATTCGTGAACTGGACTGCCGAGAAGGACCTGCCGTCCTTCAAAGGCAAAGTCTTATTCGTCACAGGAGGTACGCCATCCATACCCCTATGATGCCCCTACCTGCATTCGTATCTCAACTAACATTGTGGCCCTCCAGCCACTGCCGGCTTGGGACGCGAGTCGGTGTTGGCACTGGCAAAGCGCAATCCAGACCACATCTACTTCACGGGTCGCAATGCAAAGGCGGGAGCAAGCCTGATCGAGGCTGTTGGAAAGATAGACCCTGCCGTGGGCGTGACCTTCCTGGAGCTGGACATGACCTCGCTCCCGTCCGTCAAGTCCGCCATGGCGAAGTTCACCCACGATCGTCTCGATATTCTCATGTGCAACGCCGGCATCATGGCAGCACCGCCGGAGCTTACCAAGGATGGGTTTGAGCTCCAGTTCGGCGTCAACCACCTCGCCCATGCCATGATCATCGACCAACTACTCCCCGTACTGCAACGGACTGCCGACCTTCCGAACTCCGATGTCCGCATCATCTCACTGACCTCGGAGGGGTGGTCGGGACACCCCGCCGGAGGTGTCATCTTCGACAAGCTGCGCACGCCCATGGAAATGTTTTTTGGATCCTGGATCCGGTACGGGCAGAGCAAGTTCGCCAACATCGTGTACGCTGCCGAGCTGGCCCGGCGGTATCCCAAGATCCTGGCTGTGTCGGTCCATCCCGGAGTGGTGTCGACGGGCCTGGTGACGAACCTGAATCCAGTCAAGAAATCGTTCGTCCACGTCTCCAACTTGTTCCTCGGCAGGTTTCTCATGGAGCCGGAGCAAGGCGCGTATAGCCAGCTGTGGCTCACTGGCGTCGAGAGAGACAAAATTGTCCCCGGGGGGTATTACAAGCCGATTGGCGTCTTGTCCAAGACAGACAAGACGGCCGAGAGCCCGGAAGTGGCAGCGAAGTTGTGGGAGTGGACGCATGAGGCTTTGGCTGGGTTTTGAGCTATGGAGGAGACACAACCCGCAGAGGCCAAGTTGATGTAATGGCCCCTTCAAGGACACTTTTTTATATGTCTACGTCACCCCTGTATACTAGTCCCTGCATCAGCATAGCGGCTCTCTCTTCATATACCACCATACATATGTCCCCCAAGGCTCGTCTGTGCCATCTGCCTCCTTCCGCTGCTTTCCTTCCGCATAATCGTCAAGGACCTCCTCCTCCTTGCCCACCACGCGAAAGCCGGCCTTCTCGTAGGCCGCCTTCGCCCCCATGGAGGAGCTAACCCAACAGTAGACCCCTTCCTTGTCGGCCTTCTCGGTGCCCCACTTCATAAGCTGGGAGCCGATGCCCATCCCTTGGTAAGAGGGGTCTACCACAAGGCTGATAATGAACCGGCAGCGGCAGCCTTCTGGCATGAAGTCGATTGACCACTTTACTACGGCGTGGTTGGAGCGCTCCTTCAGTAGCGCGATTGTCTTTGGCGTGTCGGCGGGCGGCAAGTCCGCTGGCGGGTCCATAGGAAGGTCGACGTCGCCCTCGTAGCCGCGCCTGCACCAGGCGATCCATCCGAGCATACGGCCTGCATCGACGTCCTTGGCTACTAGAATATCAATCTTGGGATGGTTGAGCCAGGCCTTCAAGGCCCCCCCCTTGCCGTCGGCTTGGGCGTTGGGGCCATCGAAGAGAGCTTTGAGCTGTGTGTGGGTGTCTGTCTTAAAGGCGGCGCCCGCAATGGCCGCCGCAGCGTCGATGTCCTCGGCGACGGCGGGCTGGATAACGAAGTTGACGCGGGGTCGGCCTTCGGCCTTGGCTCCTGTTTGTAGAGGCTGGGCCATTGCGCTGCAGTGGCTTTTAAAAAAGAACTAAAGTAGAAGGAGCGGCGATTCCTTGGTGCTAAGTAAAACTGGGAGGGAAAGCCTAAGGCACAGAGGTATAGAAGTTTTTTATATGTGTGGAAGCCTGTCCGCACGAACCTTGTACCTACGTTTATAGCGCTTCGGCATGTGGAAATCAGGAGGAGTTACGAGATGGGATGAACTGGCCGTATGACTCCCGCCCGGATTCATGCTCGGAACACCGCAGCGCACTGGGGACTTATGTAGGGCAATGAGGAGCTAAGCAACTGTTCCAAATTTAATGCGGTTTACAGCGCTGGTGAGGTGCCGTATGTGTCCGAATTAGGCAAGCGGATAGAACCGAAGCACGAGCATACTGCACGGAGTAGTACTATTCGATAACCAGACACAGATGCACGTTGGCCAGCTATTCTACGGTATGATACTTCAGGTGTCGGCCAAGTTCGCTCCTCGCTCCTTGGGTCAAAGAAAATTTGGGCTGCAAAGGACGGGGGGGGGTCCAAGGGGGCGTCCCTTTTTCGTTTGGGGTCTAGGCTGGTCCCTTGTAAGGGCTAGACTTTGGCGACAAGGGGAAGGTGGTTGATTAGGTGCTGGCTCTGATTGATTGCGAAAAGGCATAGGGGCGATGGACCCGGAAACCGGGGCTGCGTTGGGACAAAACCCCCCACCGCCCTCACTGTGCATTTACGCACCCAACCTTGTCCGCCGCTGCCTCATTGGCCAGCGCACTTTTTGTGGCGACTCCGTTGACGTGAACGTGGAAGCTGATGGAGGCACGAAAAACTAAGAGTACAGATCGCTTCACTTTCGTCATCTACCCTTCTGCCTCGGCGCGCACCCCCGCTCTCCTTTCCTCATTTTCCATTTCGACACCACCACCGCCGCCGACGTCGATGAGCGAGCTCTAGGTGCACTTTTTTTCTTCCCTCCCCATCCCGTCACGTCCAGCCATGGCGCCGCTCGTCGACAACTCGCAGATACAGTCTGCCGAGCTCTTGACGCCGTTGCCTCTGTACCTGCATACCTACGTCTGGCCTTTCGCGATAATATGGCCCATCTTTCTTCGATACTTCCTGACCCCCGAGCTGTACGATAAGTACATCCACGCCCCCGAGTGGACTTTTGTCTGGGTCGGCTCCATCATCACCGTCCAGAGCTTGGTCTGGCTCTGCACCCACTGGAGCGTCAACCTCAACGCCGTCTTCACTGCCAAGAAGGCGCGCTCAGTTAGCGAGGCACAGCTCATCAAGGTCATTCCGATCGCCAATGCGGGTTCTGCAGGCATTTGCAAGCTCGAGCAAGAGAAGGTGAGACAGATGCTTATTTCGAGGACCCCTCGCGCAAAGTGGCCTATCCTGCTAACCACCAAATCCCCCTCCAGGTCGGCGATAAGACCAATGTGTCCTTCCTCTTCCAGAAGCGTCGTTTCCTCTACAAGCCCGAGAGCAACTCGTTCAGCGCGCTGACCTACGACATTGATGCCGAGCCCAAGCCAAAGATCGGGGCATTCCAGAACTCGAGGGGCATCGAGACCGCGGCTGAGCTCAAGCGCATTGAGCAACACTATGGCGCCAACACGTTCGATATTCCCGTCCCTACCTTCACCGAGCTATTTAAGGAACACGCCGTGGCCCCCTTCTTCGTGTTCCAGATCTTCTGTGTCGGTCTGTGGATGCTGGATGAATACTGGTACTACTCGCTGTTCACCTTGTTCATGCTTGTCGCCTTCGAGAGCACCGTCGTGTGGCAGCGCCAGCGCACACTCAACGAGTTCCGCGCCATGAGCATCAAGCCCTACGACATCTTCGTGTTCCGCCTGGGCAAGTGGACCGAGGTCCAGAGCGACCAGCTCCTTCCTGGTGATCTCGTCTCGGTCGGCCGGACTAAGGAGGACAGCGGTGTCGCCTGCGACATGCTTCTGGTGGAGGGGACTGCTATTGTCAACGAGGCCATGCTCTCGGGAGAGAGTACGCCGCTGCTGAAGGACTCGATCCAGCTCCGCCCCGGTGATGCTCTCATCGAGACCGAGGGCTTGGATAAGAACGCTTTCCTGTGGGGTGGTACCAAGGTCCTCCAAATCACGCACGGCAACCCCGACGAGGAGAAGCCCAAGCTCGCCTCCGGCGTTCCCACCCCTCCCGACAACGGCGCCATGGCCATTGTCATGAAGACGGGCTTCGAGACCTCCCAGGGAAGCCTGGTCCGCACCATGATCTACTCGACGGAGCGCGTGTCGGCCAACAACGCCGAGGCGCTGTGGTTCATCCTCTTCCTCCTTGTCTTCGCTATCGCCGCCTCGTGGTATGTCTGGGACGAAGGTGTCCGGAAGGACCGCAAGCGATCCAAGCTGCTTCTCGACTGCGTCCTCATCGTCACCAGCGTCGTCCCCCCTGAACTGCCCATGGAGCTCAGCCTGGCTGTCAACACTAGTTTGGCTGCCCTTGCCAAGTTCGCCATCTTCTGTACCGAGCCGTTCCGGATTCCGTTCGCCGGACGCATCGACATTGCATGCTTCGATAAGACGGGAACGCTTACCGGAGAGGATCTTGTGGTCGAAGGTATCGCGGGTCTGGGACTTGGACACTCCGGCACCGACACCCCCCGCGAGTCTGACGGCGCACACAGCCACATGACGGCGGTCCGCGATGCCGGTGTGGAAACTACCTTGGTTTTGGCCACTGCCCACGCCCTAGTTCGCCTAGATGAAGGAGACATCGTCGGTGACCCCATGGAGAAGGCTACCCTCAGCGCGCTGGGCTGGGTTTTGAACAAGAACGACATCCTTGCCACGAAGCCCTCGACCGCTGCCGCCGGCGGCACCACCGGTACTGTCCAGATCAAGCGTCGTTTCCAGTTCTCCTCAGCTCTGAAGCGCCAGAGCTCTGTCGCCACCATCGCTGCCACGGACCCGAAGACCGGCCAGAGGATGAAAGGTACCTTCGTCGGTGTCAAGGGTGCTCCCGAGACGATCCAGAAGATGCTGGTCACTGTTCCCAAAGACTACGAGGAGACATTCAAATACTTCACGCGCCGCGGATCCCGTGTTCTCGCACTCGCCTACAAGCAGCTCACTACTGACAACGAACTCGGAACCAAGTCGATCAACGATCTGAAGCGTGAGAAGGTTGAGGCTGACCTGATCTTCGCTGGCTTCCTTGTCCTCCAGTGCCCTCTAAAGGATGATGCCAAGGAGGCCGTCCGGATGCTCAATGAAAGCAGCCACCGCGTTGTGATGATCACCGGAGACAACCCCCTGACCGCTGTCCATGTTGCCAAGGAAGTGGAGATCGTCGACCGCGACGTCCTCATCCTCGACGCTCCTGAGCACAGCGATGGCGATGACCGCATCATCTGGCGCAGTGTGGACGACAAGGTAAACATTGAGGTTGACCCTACCAAGCCCATCGACCCCGAGATCATCAAGACGAAGGACCTCTGCGTGACTGGCTACGCCCTGGCGAAGTACAAGGGACAGGTCGGCTGGAAGACTCTGCTGCGCTACGCCTGGGTTTACGCCCGTGTGTCGCCGAAGCAAAAGGAAGAGATTCTGCTCGGCCTCAAGGACATGGGCTACTACACCCTCATGGCTGGCGATGGCACCAACGATGTCGGCGCTCTCAAGCAGGCGCACATTGGCGTTGCGCTCCTGAACGGCACCCAGGACGATCTGACCAAGATCGCCGAGCACCAGCGGAACACGCGGATGAAGGATTTGTACCAGAAGCAGGTCGACCTCATGGCTCGCTGGAACCAGCCGGCCCCCCCTGTTCCCGTCCTCATCGCGCACCTGTACCCTCCCGGACCGTCCAACCCCAACTACCAGAAGGCCATGGAGCGTGAGGCCCAGAAGAAGGGCATCACGGTCGAAGAGCTCGCGCGTATCAGCGGCCACGACAAGGTGGAGACTATCACCAGCCCCGCGGCGCAGAAGCTGATCGACAACGACCCGAAGCGAAAGAAGGCGGCGGAGGCGTCCCAAAAGGCCGCCAGCATTGCCGACAAGTTCACGCAGAGCATGATGGACGCCGAGATGGACGATGGCGAGCCGCCTTCCCTCAAGCTCGGAGACGCCTCCGTGGCGGCTCCCTTCACCTCGAAGCTCCGCAACGTCGTTGCCATTCCCAACATTATCCGCCAAGGACGCTGCACTCTGGTCGCCACCATCCAAATGTACAAGATTCTCGCTCTCAACTGCCTGATCAGCGCCTACAGCTTGAGTGTCCTCTACCTCGAGGGCATCAAGTTCGGCGATGGCCAAATTACCATCAGCGGTATGCTCATGAGCGTTTGCTTCCTGTCCATCTCGCGCGCTCGGACCGTCGAGGGCCTCTCCAAGGAGCGTCCACAGCCCAACATCTTTAATTTCTACATCGTCGGCTCCATCCTCGGCCAGTTTGCCGTCCACATTGTCACACTCATCTACATTGCTCGCTTCTGTGACCGTCTCGAGCCGTAAGTGCCTCTTAGTTCCCGCTGCTATGCATGCCCATCATTAACTCTTTTTCTTTAGTCGCGGTGAGATGGTTGACCTGGAGGCCGAGTTCAAGCCGTCTCTGCTCAACAGCGCTGTCTACCTGCTCCAGCTCATCCAGCAGATCTCTACCTTCGCCGTCAACTACCAGGGCCGCCCCTTCCGGGAGTCCCTTTCGGAAAACAAGGGCATGTTCTGGGGCATCATCGGTGTCACCGGTATCGCGTTTTCCTGCTCGACCGAGTTTATCCCCGAGCTCAATGAGCAGATGAAGCTGGTGCCCTTCACCGACGAGTTCAAGACCACCATGACGGCTGTCATGATCCTTGACTATGTCGGCTGCTGGATCATCGAGGTCATCCTCAAGCGCTTGTTCAGCGATTTCCGGCCGCGCGACATCGCCGAGCGCCGCCCGGAGCAGCTCGAGCGCGAGCACGCGCGCAAGGCCGTGGAGCAGAAGGCTAAGGACGAGGCTGAAGAGAAAAAGCAGGCCGAGAAGGTCGCCGAGTTCGAGCGCAAGGTTGAGGAGCGCGCCGAGAAGATCCGCCAGTGGAGCCAAGGACGCCAGGGACAGGCGTCGCAGCCCGCGCAGGCGGCTGCGTAGAAGCGGGTGTCGAGATGCCCGTATAGTAGATTTGTGAGACCAGCGTGCGTTGGATGTAGAGGTCTAGGAACCTAGCATGGTAGCATCGTGGAGCGGAACGGATAGATTCGAGCCGGTCTAATATTTACATAATCGCACTACTCAGTACATTCGTTTGTTACACCGTATCCATACCGATTCGATTTAGGGTGCAGACTTTGCAAGAGGCATGAAGGTAGAAGGGATATGTCACAAGGTCATCAATACACTAGTAGAAGTTCGAGGTGCTATGATACAGCCAGGGGGATTCTATGCTTTTGACGCCAAAGCCACCTCCGAGCTGGACTGCCCTTCACGGCACGACTGGAACCATCCTTGCGTCCTCTCGGCACCATCAGCTCGTCCTCGTCCTCGTCGAGCTGGGCCGGCCATCCCGAGCCGCCCCGTCGTCCGAGGACCCTGCTACGGGCCCCGCTTATTTGCCAGGGTTGGAGGCAACGAAGGCAATACCCTTCTCAATGTTCTTCTTGAGGTCGGCGAGGGCAGCCTCGACGAGCTTCTCCTCGGCGGCATCGATGGCGCCGATGGGCAGGATCTTCTCAACACCGTTGGGGCCGAGCTCGACCTTGCTGCTGAAGAAGTCGATGCCCTGGTCCTTGTAGAGCGGGCTGTCGACGAAGGTGGGCTCGATCACACCCTTCTCGCCCTGGGCGGCGCGGAGGACGGACTCGGCCATGCGGGCACCGGCCATGGCCATAGAGAGGGTGGCAGAGCCGGCACCGTCCTTGGCCTTGACGACCTCGTCACCGCCGAACTGAACGCGGTTGACGAGCTCGGCATTGCTGCTGAGGTCGGGGTGGTTGCTCTGGCTGAAGAGGGGGACGATGGTGACACCGGAGTGGCCGCCGACGACGGTGATGTTCTCATCCGCGGGGTCAGTGCCCTTGATCTCTGACACGAAGCGAGAGGCGCGGACGACGTCGAGGGTGGTGACACCGAAGAGGCGCTTGGGGTTGTAGACGCCGCGGGCCTTGAAGACCTCGGCGACGATGGGCACGGTCGAGTTGACGGGGTTGCTGATGACGAGGATGTTGGCCTCGGGCGAGCTCTCGGCGGCGGCCTTGGCGAGGTCGCGCACAATGGAGGCGTTGGTGTTGAACAGGTCGTCACGGGTCATGCCGGGCTTGCGCGGCACACCAGCGGGGATGAGGACCACCTCGGCGCCCTTGAGGGCCGAAGCGAGGCCGGACGCCGTGGGCTCGTAGCCCTTGACGGTGGACTTGGTGTTGATGTGCGAGAGGTCGGCGGCGACACCTGCAGGGGTCTGGTTAGTCGCGCATAGACGGAAACGGCACCAATTGGTGCCGCTTGGGGAGCGACCAGCCAGCTAGAGCGCAGCATTGAACCGACCAGAGCAGCAGAGGCACCGGCAGCGATGCGTACTCGGCCGAGTTAGGTCCAGCTGCGGCTCCGGAGATGGCGGATGAAGGCTGACGTACCAGGTCCGCCCCGGATATCGTACAGAGCAAGCTCGGTGACTCTGGGGTTGAGCTTCAGAAGGAGGGAGAGAGGCTGGCCAATGCCACCAGCGGCGCCGAGAACGGTCACCTTGGAGAGCTGTTGGATGCATGCGCGTCAGTATCGACGCCACCAGGATGCGTCAGCGTACTTTGGGGGGGGGGGAGCTCCGGGAGCTTGCTCACGTTGCGAGCCGAGGCCGAGAAGGCACGGCGCTGGATCCTCGAGGCCATGAACATGCTGGCGGTGGTTGTGGAGAAGCGGAAGGAGAGTTCGGGTTTGTAGGGTAGAGTCAACCTCTTGAGCTGCCGCAGATGCCGGGCTGGGTCAAAAGGGGGAAGGATGGCAGGTGTGTTTGGGGGGTATAGAAGAAAAATCGCAGAATTGGTTCGGCGGACAGGAAGCTGAGAACCGAGAAAGGTCCGGTTGAGTTCTTGAGGTAAAAAAAATTCCTCTAGACTGTTTTGGCCTAGCGCCGTTGGGGGGTGGTTGCGAGCCCGGAGCAGCTCGGGCTTCGGAAACCTCCGCTGGGGCACAGCTTCCCGGGATCGAACGAGGAGGACTCTGGGGCGGCCAATTGCATAGGTGTCTACTTGGCCCAACCAGCACGATCAGAAAGGGGAATAGGGCATCCGACCTCGCGCCACCGATCCGATGACAATATACAGATCCTACTTCGATCCGAGGAGAGTCTATAAAGTCCCCTGAAAATCATAGCTACCTTGGTTTGTTCTCCCGTCCTAACTCCTTCTCCTGGCAGAAGGAAGGGGAGCTCCGCCAAGGGTGGGACTGCCGTGAAGGAGGGAGGGCTTTCCTCCACATTGGGCGACGCATCCGGCCTGCATGTCCAGTCTGCCCCCTCCGCTCGAAGGAGGCAGCGCCACCGAGGGGTTCCGCTGCAGTGCGACCGGTGTTCGTGTCATGTGCCCCAGGTCCACTGGAGAATGTCAGGATGTCTCGAACTCACCATCTAAGACCGGGCTCCATCTTGGTCAACGATCCTCAATCTTGCCAGTGCGCCCGGCACGGAAATGAGCTTCTATTTAACAGTGCGACTTTAGACCTCGCCGCGGTTGAAAAGGCCTCGATCTAAAAACAACTGTCGCCCAGAACTTCCCGAGCAAACACCGCCATACCTTGTGTGCATCTAGGTGCCCAGGTTTGATTTTGATGTAATGACTATATGATGCATAATCCCGAGTATGGGAGGAACTCAAGAGGACTTGGGTTTCTCCGTAGGCTTCACCAGGCTTTTTGTCTCAGGGTGTGTAAAGGAGAGTGGTGTAGCTGTGCCCCCGTTAGCCAAAGCCTCCTCCAGAGGCGACTATGGAGGTATAGCTTACTCGCCTATCCGCCATTCTAGCCGCAGTGGTACCCCAGCAGCCAGACGCCGATGCCAAGAGACGAAATGACAAAGATTTACCTAGATGCTTTGGGGCTTTTCTTGATTACTACCTATGGCTGTGGGAAGTCCATTAACTCAGTGCCAAGGCGATTAAGATCGTTCGAGCATTGGCTTGCTAAGAGAGATAACCTTGGAAAACTGAGGGCTTGGGTGAGCCATATCCATCGCCGTAACTAGATTGCTCTGCTTCTCTACACTGTCTGAGCATGGTACTTATCCCCTATATGTTGGTGCATAGTCCACGCCGTCGTGACGCAGGATCTACGCATAGACAAAGGAGGCTGTGCCGGAACTGTGCCAATACCAGCCGTACCGAAACCACAGCCTAGGGTGAGATAAGGGCAACTCGACAAGCTCAATGCCATATTCTACGTTGGCAGAGCTTACGTTACGCAGGCAATGGAGCCGGTACAGTACACCAGTATGTTCGTTCTCTCACTCGTTATCTTGGCCTTGGTCCACATCTAAGAGAATATGAAAAGGATTTTTTGATTTGATAGTTGCAGCAAAGCTGCTAGGGACGGTCCTATAAGAGACGTGATACAGCACGAACAAGAACCCAAGAAACCCTCCCCGCCATTGGCTCGATGAGAGCGCTGCAATGGCACTGATATAGATGTATATGGGTAAAACCCACCCTCACCCGCCATCACCCTTCCCAACCGGTACGCCTGCAATCCCAAAAAGAGCCAGAAACTCCGAGGCAGCGGGTCTGGTCGCCATACCTCATCGGCCGCTTTATGTTACACCCACGGCACCTTAGGGCGGGCAAGATTACCGACCCATGTGCATGGGCGCCTGCTGCTGGTAGCCCGACTTGTTGATGAGCGATTGGTGCTCCTCGACCTCCCGGGCCTGCTGCATGATACCGCAGCAAGAGCAGCACCACGAGATGCAGCAGTCACCGCAGCAGCCGCCCTTGATGTGGTATTGCTCGCGGATGTCCTTGCGCTGCATCATCTGGAGGCTATCATGAATCAGCTAGCCTAAGCTCTCTGAGAGGAGAGTGAAGTGGCTGCTGTGAACCAAGAGAGTTGGAGCAACTTACAAGCATCCCCAGCCGCCAAGAGCCTGGAGACAGCAGTACCCGAAGCACATGGCATTGCAGCAGCCCGGGTCCCTCTCTCCGTTCATGCGCGCCGAGGTCTTTCCGAGGACTGTTGTAAGATGTCAGCACGCTGAGGTTACTCATACTACGTCGGCTCTCTCCTTGGGGACTAACCAATGCAAGGGCAGCAGCACGACATCAGGCAGGGGCCAGTGCAGTCGCAGATCCCCGTCTGCCATTCACGCTCGTGTCCGTGGCCCATGGTGGCGTTTGTGGTGTGTTGACTTGGGGATGCGAATCGAGGCTGGGCAACAGCTGAGAAAGGCGCGGGCTGGGCGATACCAATCACTCGCAAGGCTACGGAGTCGGTGGGATGGATGCAAGAGAAAATACACGGAGAGCACTCGAGGGGCGCATCTCTTTAATACACGCAGCGGCCCGCCAGCGGGCGACGATACTAATACCAATTGGCAGCATCCTGCCGGGTGTAAGAACCCAACAGGTGAGACCTAGGATCTGCGCCGCAATCTCGACCTAGGAATAGCAACGACTGCCTTGGGCTACCTACCCAACGGTGCAGCCACACAGCCCTAGGGCCCCTACTAGGGGTCGCGAGGGATCCGCTTTGAAACCGAAATGCAGTCAGCCCCAGCGCCGAGCCCTACGAACCCTACCTAGCCTTCCCCTGCCACCAGGCACTCACTAATGCAGGTCAGCTCGTCTGTACCGAATGCGGACAACGATCGAGCTTTTCAGCGAACGGGCTAGCTTCCTTAGGCCACTTGCGAGCACTTGTTGCAGCTCCCCGCAAACCGTGGGCTAAGAGCATAATACAGGGTCTGCCGTGGCAGATTACCACGCTCAGGATGATCCAATCATCCTGCCCGCGCGCCGGCAGCCTGCCTAGAGCATCCAAGGAAAGTTGGCCCGAAAGAGGAAGTAAGCCTCAAATGTGTTAGTGAGCGCTATCTTCCTACCGTGGGGGGAACCCCTGCAGCCGCAGGTAGCCTTAGCTTCTCGTCAGCCTGCTTGGGCCCCGATTAGGGTTATCTTCGAGGTGCAAAAAGAGGACTGCTTTTGCGAACGACAAGAGTACATATTTAGGCAGGCCTGCCGAGTATGTCGACCCGATTCGAGATTGGTCTCTGTCTGATTGGTTTCCGAATGAAACAGGAGCTGTGTGCTCCATGCCATTCCTATGTGCCTTTTATTTCGTGCCACAGCCACCTTCCGTCCGACCACGGGGTGGATAGGTCAAGGTAGGTTATCTATCCTCAGTCGCCCGTGCGGGCATCCCCTTGGCTTGCTGAACCGACGAACCCTTGGACCCTCCCAAGGTATTCGGTAAAAGGGAAACTCTGGCCAATCTCGACGATCACCAGGTAGTTTGCCCTCTCCGCGGCTGAATGGGTTGCCAATCCCCCGAGAGGAAGCACCAAGCCATCTACCCAAATGGCATGCGGGGATATTGCCCGACGCATGCTATATTATCCAGGTCCCGTACGCTGGCAAGCTTCCTCTTTGGCCCTCGGCTAGCTGGGTAACTGCAGCCAGAGGTGCATGTGGCAAGGCCAAGCGGCTTGATGAGCCGACTGGTAAATGGTGGCCTTCTTGGAGCCACCGCCGTTATGGCATTCTTATATCCTCTGATAAGTTTGCACCACTCCCTCCGCCGTCCTGCGAAGCCGCGATGGACGTGGTCACCCTGTATTAGTCTCTTCCCCCCCCCGTGAGACGTCATAATGCAGCTCTCTCGCCTCCTGGTGCTCGCGGGGGCGGCCCTTGCTCCTGTCGATGCCCTCAAGACGGTATTTCTCGAGCAGAGAAAAGAGCCGCCCAGGGGGTGGAGCTTTCGCGGGAGCGCGAGCCCGACCGACTCGATCCAGCTCTCCGTTGCCCTGAAGGAGTCGGACATGGACGAGCTCAAGGCGCGCCTAGCGAGGACGAGCAACCCCAACCACGCCGAATACGGGAACCACCTCACACAAGCAGAGGTCAGCGCGTACCGAAAGCCCGACCGGAAGCGGACAAGTGACGTCTACGGATGGCTACGATCGAACGGGATCCCCAACGCACGAGTCCACGACAGCTGGATTAGCTTCGACGCCAGCGTGGCGGTGGTCAAAAGTCTCTTCCAGGCAGACCTCGCATACTACTCATACAACGGAACGGAACCGCGGCTTCGGGCATTGTCCTATACCGTCCCCGAGTCCCTCCGAGATGACATCAAGTTCGTCCACCCATTGGCCAACTTCATGCCCCCGCGCCGTGAGCACCACAGGGCACACCGCGAGTCGCCGCGACCGTCGGTTCCGGGGCGCACACGGCCAGCCGCGACTGGGCCGGCTGTTGACATGCCATGTTTCACGGGCACGTACCCCGAGTGCATCAAGCAGCTGTACAACATCACATACAACCAGACGGCCCCATCGCCGGTCCGCTTTGGGATCGGCGGCTTCCTAGACCAGTATGTGAACTACAACGACGTGAAGGGGTTCATGGAGTCTTACACGCCGGAGCTCATGAACCTCACGCCGCCGTACACCTTCCGGGTAGAGCTCGTCAACAACGGCTCTAACCTGCAGGAGCCGATATGGGAGGCGGGGATCGAAGCGTCGCTCGACGTCGAGTACTCGCTCGCTATCGCATACCCGGCCAGCGTGACGTACTACTCAACAGGGGGGCGTGGAGAGAAACTCAACTCGACCGGCGGGCGGATCAGCGTGGAAGAGTCGGACAACGAGCCTTACTTTGAGTTCCTGCAGAGCCTACTGGCCAAGCCTGACGCGACACTGCCGCACGTGCTGTCTATCAGCTACGCCGACGACGAGCAGTCGGTCCCCGAGCCGTACGCGCGCCAGGTTTGCGACATGTTCGCTTCGCTGACGGCGCGCGGCATGTCCATCTTTGTGGCTACGGGCGACGGCGGCGCGGTCGGGACGGGCCAGAGTCAGTGCATATCCAATGACGGCGAGGGGAGAAAGTCGTTCATCCCGACCTTCCCGGCGAGCTGCCCCTACGTCACATCGGTGGGCGCGACTGACAACGTCGGCCCGCCGGTTACCGGCGCGCAGTTCAGTGCCGGCGGCTTCAGCAGCTACTTTTGGCGGCCCGACTGGCAGGACACGGTGGTGGGCGCGTACGTAGAGAAGATGGCCATGAGCGAGGACCCTAAGATGGGCTTGTTCAACGCTGCGGGCAGGGCAGTCCCCGACATCAGTGCGGTCGGAGGCGGTTTCCAGATTCAGCTGGGCGGATCGGTCACCGAGGTCTTGGGCACGAGCGCAAGCACTCCAGTCGTGGCCGGGATGGTGGCCCTGGTGAACGACGCGAGGCTCAGGGCGGGGAAGAATACCACCGGGTGGCTGAACCCGATGCTGTACTCGGCCAACATCACGAAGACGCTGCTGGACGTCACCAAGGGCTTCAGTGCTGGGTGTACGTTTCCAGACGGCACCACCCTGGATGGCTGGGAGGCCATCGTAGGATACGACTGCGTCACGGGGCTCGGCACGGTCGGCGACTTCAACCAGTTCTTGGCCGCATTCATGTAAAAACATCGCTGGACCGGCTGGGGCCGAGCCCCTGGAGTTTAGGCGCCCCGGAGAGGAAACGGGGAACAGAAGGCAAAGAACCATAAAAAGAAACCAAAAAAAAATTTGCCTCGGAGCTCGCACTGGGAAGTAGCATGATGCACTCTTGCAGAGGAAAAAAAATATATAGATTCATCGTGGTATCTCTTATCATTCGTGTCATGACGTATGGGGTAACGAGAGGAGAGAAGCATAGCCTGTGTAGACAACAAGGCATGCTCATTACTAATTACCAAAGGATGTCGCGACCATAGAATGCAATGCCAGCCTACCGGGTCAAGCTCACGCAGCCGTCGGCGCTGTCCTCCTCGAAGATGCCGCCAAAGATGATGCCCTCGGCAATGCCGGGCTCCTGCTCGCCGTTCTTGGTGATGTCGCCCGAACCGTTGATGCCCTTCTTCAGGACGCCAAAGTGGAACTGGCCCTGGCCGCTCAGGTCGTTCTTGAGCGCCTGCGTCACCTGCGACAGCGCGTTGTTCGCGGTCGAGAAGAAGACTTGCACGGTGCTGCCCCCGACGTTAGTCTCTGTCCTTTGTGGCCGGGCGCGCCCCAGTGGAAAGCGGAAGAAACCGTGCACTTACTTCTTGTTAAAGTCCATGGTCACAGCGAAGTTGTTGAAGACACCGGGGGTGAACGGGGTGCTGAAGAGGACCTGAGGCGGGTTCGAGTTGACGTTTCCGAACAGCTGCAGCAGGCTCGGGTCGGGCGTGTTCTGGCCCAGAATGGTGCCGGTCTTCAGGACGAGCTGGTTGGTGCTGAAGTCAGCGCTCTCGAGGAACGCCAGCTGGTACTCGTGCGTGAGATTCAGCGGGTGCTGGGTGTCGGCCAGAATGCTGAAGTGGAGCGTCTTCACGCCCTGGGTGCTGGCGTCCTTGCCATTGTTGCTGGCCGGCAGGAGCTCGGCACGGCGGAAGCCCGTCTGGCCGTTGAAGATGGACTTGTCGCTGATGGTGACTTCAAGAGGGACAGTGGCACCGGCAGCATCGAACTGAGCAAGGGTTAGCAACCGCCGATTCCCGGACCGCGGCTGCCGGGGATAGGAGCCGGGTTAAGGGGGGGAAGGGGGGGGGGGGGGGGGGGGGGGGGGGGGGGGTTGGCTTACCAGGGATCCGCCGATGGCTGGCAGCTCGATCACGTCGGCGAACGAGAGGCCGGTTCCGAGCACATTGGACGAGTCGAAGAACTTGTTGTTGGCGGCGAACGACGCGGCGCCAAAGTTGGCGGGAACGCGGCCGTCGAACTGGATTTTGCAGGTCTGCGCGGCGGCCAGACAAGCGAGGGACAGCAGCGAGGCAGCCGAGAAGGAACGTGTAGAAGCCATGATAACGACGGGTGGACCTGTCCTCCGCGTATAAGAAGCGAGCGTAAAGGGTGAGAGGAACGAAAGCGGAATCGATCAACGATGGACGACCTTGGACGACCAGAACAACTGGGGTCCGGCGCCACACCCAGCGATATATGCTCGCGGCTCGACTGGCCCTTGAGGGTCACGAACCTTAGCTAGAGATGAGACGACGGGTTGCATGCGGCCACCTGAGAGCCCATGCTTCAATGCAGCCCGGGTCTTGGCGTCTCACGGCATGGCGTTGTGGAGTAGAGGCCTCGGCTCCACGGGATCTTTTGAGTCGAGGGGGATGCTAGCCAGCCCAGCGCGTATTACGCCGTACGTGCAGCCAGGAAGCGTAGCGAGCGAAAAAGGGGGGTTCTTTTAACGCACGATGCAGTCGATTAAGCTTTGAGCCTGTGGTTTCAGAGGGTGATCTAGGGCAGCTGCGGCGAATCACGGGGGCGAGGAACCTTCTCTTTTGCCGACTGTGGGGAAGCTTTGGAGATCAAACCGTCTTGTCTCAGGGATGGCATCTGTCGCGCTCACCGGGTCCCGGGCGTAAGTGGGTCCCGGCCCCGAGACCTCTCGGAAGCAACGGGGTTCACGATACTTTTGAACAGCAAGGGGCTCAAACGGATTCTCTCTTTTGGGCCAGCCGAAGGTCCCGCCTCCCCCAATATCTCCACAGTCTACGCGACTATGGATCAAACTTTAAGGCCCTCCTCCCCACAGCAGCCGAACTTACTGCAGTCACAAGGGATGACGGTCTTTCACTTCTCCCGCCTTGGCGCCGCGATTGCGAGCTGTTTACATGCCCTTCCCACCCCCCGGAAGCGATTCGAGCCCTGACCCAGTTAGCGCCGGCGTCATGTCATGGCGCGGGGAGGCGGCAGAAATGCAGCACCTGGGGACTTACATCCATCCACCTTCTCCGGCACGGTGATGGGCACCCTACACTTGTTCGCGTCGACGAAGGACTGCGTCGTGAGCTCGGGGCAGTTGGCGGCCACGCACTTGGGGTTCTCCATGGCGCGCTGCAGCGAGTCCCCCTTCCACCCGAAGACGTAGTCGGCGTGCTGGCCGTAGCCCGTCTTGTCGCCCATGCTGAGGAAGAAGGGCTGCGAGCCGTCCGCCGGCCACAGCCCCGCGTCGTTGAACTGGGCCGTGTCCCAGACCACCTCCAAAAAGATCTGCGGGATCTTCACTGGATGCGTGGCTGGGCAGGGGCCACCGCTCGCGAACGTGCCATTCAAGGGGTACGCGACGTGGTCTTTGTGGTTAGGGCTGTCGAGGTTCCTGCCGTCCCAGCATCTGTCCCACCAGCGTCGTCAGCCTGCCGCCCTCACGCGACCTCAGGCGAGATGAAGGGGACTGGACTCACGTCGGGAACTGGACGTTCGACCGGATGCCTCCGGGGCACGCCTGCGTGGGGAGATGGGTGGTGTCGAGTTTTGGGTCTGCGCATGGCGCGGCATTGTCGCCCTCCCAGTTCGGCCCGGCTGTGCGAGCGAAGGTCAGCGTCGACGTCCCTGGCATCGTTCTGAGATACTCGCGTGCACTTACTGAAGCAGCGGAAGCAGATGGCTCGCCCAATGCCCTTCGCTTCCCTTAGGGACACGTCCCCAACCAGCATACGGAATCCCTGGGCGCCTGCTCAGCGCCAAGGCACACTTCCTGCGGAACTCGGGCCCAACTTACCGGCTTAAACGCAGTCACCTTACTATTATCGTACGGTGCGACATAATACACTGTGATGCCCCCGCTGGCACCTTGCAAGTATCTGTTTGGCTTTTGCGGCACCCTCTTGTAGCTGCCATTCTGCGCCCGGAAGTACATGTTGGCCGTCCAGTAGTTCGAGAAGTCCTCGGCGTAGCTGCAGGTCGTGCAGTTTGCCAGCTGCGCCACGTCGGACTGCGGGATGGTAGCGGCAAACGCATTCTACGACTGGTAAGCTCAACAGCGCGAGGCAAGGGCAGGGAGAGCACTAGACGTACGCCTCCGACGATCTGATGGACGTGAGGAGACGGGTTGTCCCCTGGAGTTACCAATCTGTACGAGAAAACTCTATTAGAGCCCAGCCCCTTGGCGTCACACCACGACGCGACTAGCGAGGAAACTCGGGCCTTACGGATCAAGACGCTCGATGACGATCTGCGAGCAGCCAAACCGGAGGACGCCACCCTGGAGGGAGCGGCCTACGAGCGCCAACAGCCCGGTCACCGTAGTCAAGTACTTCATGGTAGACGACGCAGCAGCAGCAGCGACCCTAGGGGCGAGAAACGTACTGGAACAAGACGAAAGGCCTCCCGGATGTGCAGCGGGACCAGACTAAGTGCGTCTCTTATAAGCTGCCCCATCCCGACGCCGATTCTAGAGCAAACAACAGCTACCGACCTGCACGTCAAGAGCCGTTAGCGACTTGCTCATCCTTGGGAGACATGAGCCTATGAAGCGGACGGTCGCGACCCCACGGCCAATATATTCGCTCTCTAGGCTATCGCCACGCGGCCATTTTCCCGGGCTTGGCCAAAAATATCCGAGATCAGAAGGCCCACCCCCTCTTCACTGGCGCTGGGTGGAGGGCCATTAAGCGCTAGTGATAGCCACTGAGTATAGTTAGAGATGGGCTCCGAGACAAGACCTTGGCTAGTTATCGTAGGTCATGCTCGATTCAAAGTTGATGCTTCTATGAGAACCTGCTCACAGGTGATAGAGAACTGACACGAGGTATCAAGATATATATACTTTACACATGAGCAGAGCATAAGAGCCGTGCAGTTCCGACAATCTGATCCTCTGACTCCGCCCCTGATGGCTTGAACGGCTACTACCGATTTTGGCTCAGCGGTAAAGACTACACATGCGGCTCGAGGCCAGACGAAGCGGGCATCAACAAGGTACTTCTGGTTATGTGCTTCCCATTCAAGGTCATGTCTATCCTAACTCCAAAATGAACCCCCCTTATATGGTGTACACATAGACAAATGTTTAAAGACATCATACTCCTGGTTTCCTGGCTGCGACGCCTGCTACTGCACTGGCGGGAGCTGCACCTCGAACGCCGGGTATCACAATCATCTCTGGCTTCGTTGCAACCCGCTCATTGTATTACCTAGGTGACCTCTTGACGCGAATTACGCGCCCCTCTGTAGCATAGAAAGCGCCATAGCTGCCTCCTCGTCACGGCCCTTTCTGGCTCCCCTTCTAGCGCGGGGTTGGGCCCTGGCCCTCCCAGGTTGCACGCTGCTCTTCGCTGGCCACGGCGTGTACTCCAAGTGGTTGATCAGAGGCTGCTGAATGGCGAACGGGTTTGGGATGCGCGTGGATGGGTGTGGTATGCTAACCCGAGCTGAGATGGTCATGCGTTCGACTGGCGATGTAACAGGCGGCTCTAGTTGGCCTATCTTTGGGCCGGACCGTGGCGACGCCCTGGTCAAATCGAGCGGCGGGAGGTTGCGGCCGATCGGCTCAGGGGTTTGGTTCCACGTCTCGACCTGTTGGCGCTGGACACCGGCGGCAAGCCGAGGTTGCGGGAGAACGGGAGGCGGAGTCCTGGGCTCAGCAGCTTGTTTTGCATCTTTCGTCCCCTTTGACGACTGCTTCGACCCCTTTACCGTCTCGGCCTCGTTGTCGGAGACTGTGACCCTCGTCTCGACCCCATTGACCATCTTCCATGCCGTTCGTTTCCTCTTGCGCCCTTTGACTGTGGAGGTGATGGACCCGTCCGCCACTCCATGCTTATCCTGCAGAGACGATGAGCTCGCGGCCAACTGGTCCTGCGGTTCCTGGGCCGAGGCTGGTTTTGTTCTGTCGTATTTCTGAGCCCTTGTCTTGATTTCTTTCCTCCCGACTAGGGTAAAGTGTGGAGACTCTAGTTCCGTAGGTTCCTCTTTCACCAGCATCGGCCGCTGGCCTTGAGGGTGAACGAGGTCTTCGACAGCGCTTGGTTTGTTGTCTGCCTGGCCAGATGCATCTGCCAGTGATGGTGATATGACCATTGGCGTAGAGTCTCCTGACTGGTCCGCACGTTCGAGAGCGGCTGGTGCTGACTTGCGAGGACGCTTTGCTCTCGGCTTGGGCTTTGCTGCCGGCGATGAAGCGGCAGAAGTAGGCTCATCACCGCCGGTAATCCGTTTCAGCTGGCTCATGATGTTGCAGACGAGCCAGGCACCGTTGGCCTTGTGCTCTCGGAACGCTGCAGGGCGCTTGGCATTCCAATTGAGTTTTGGTTCCGCTCTGCGGGCCGTGCTGGCTTGCTTCGCGGGCGGAGGCACCTCATCCGCCGACCGTGCCACGATCTCGGCCTCCACGGGCGATTCCGTTGAACCCTGGGACCCGGTTGATTCTGAGGATGCTTCGGGTTGCTTCGAACTGCCGTCGGGATTGCCTTTGCCTTTGGCGTTCAGCTCTTGACTCTCCCGTCGCTTCACCGCATCATCACTCTTTCTCCGCTTCCCCTTCGGCTGCGAAGTGCTATTTCGACGAACCTTTGGCGCCTTGGGAGCATCGTCCTCCACCACGGAGCCGGGCGGCAGCCAGAGAGCTGGCTTCCGCTTCTGAAGGTCGCCAACCCAAAAATCGCAGTCTGACTGGATCCAATAGTCGATAATGTCGGCCCAGACGCTCTCAGCCGGTTTCGTAAAGTTGATGAAGACTACCTTGCCGCCCTTGTTATGCACCGACTTCGCGAATTCCCTGACCAGCACCTTGAGGCCGTGGACACGCATGCTAGTGCCTAAGATGAGCAGCATGTCCGGGTTGAGAGAAAGATCATGCTGAACAATCGGGCTGATGAGGTGAGCATGAGGATGCTCCTCGCCGTAGAGGACAATGTCGGGTCGCAGCCTACCGACACCAAGCGCACGCTTGCCCCTCTCCTGGCGCGCTGCTGTGGCTCCTGCACAATGTGGGCACAAGGGCTGCTCGCCCGCAAGTGTGTCTAATTCACGCTCTTCGTCGTCCCACGAGCTTGTGCGCCCGCAGAGGAAGCAGCGCAGCTCGGCCAGAGAGCCATGCAGGCACACGCACTCTACCCCTCGCTTTGGGGCTGGAGGTTCCGTGGCCTGGGACGAGGTCGGTGGGGCAGTAGATGCTGGCGGCTCTGGCAGCCCCACCTCAGCTTGGGCTTCTGCGCTGTCACTGCCTGCCTCGGCCTTCTCGCCCGGGGCCACGGAAGCGCCAGGGACGGAACCTGCAGGTTGTTCTTCCGCTTGCTGGCTGTCTGCTTGGCTCAGCACAGACGTATCGGCTTCTTTAGTCCGTCCAACCCCTGACTGCCGTCCTGCTCGCATAGAGAACCGGTATCGGCTACCAGCCCCTAGCTTGAGGGACGTTGACAGCCCGACGCGCTCCTCGAGCTGATCGATGTTTTGCGTGTAGCACCTGACAAGTTTTCTGCTGTCTCTGAGCACGCTCAAGAAGTGATGGCTGTTGGTCGGATCGACATCTCTGGCTTTCTGGCGCAGGGTGGTGATGAATGTGTAGAAGACAGAGGTGGCGGTGGGGTCCGACCAGATCTGCGAATCGAACAGATCGCGCCCTTTTAGGTTCGGCAGCGACGACCTCGCCGACGACGACGCGAATGATGACTGTGAGGTAAGCAAAGGGGTGGAAGCCGGCGTCGCGTCTTCGCTCTGCGATCGGGACGAACGGTTGGACGACTGATCTGAAGAGCTCGGCGGGCTGCTCGATAGATTCTGGTAGGGATCAAAAAGGATCGGGGGTGGTGATGAGAGAGGTGATGAAGCCCCGGTATTAGGTAATGGGTGTGCGTTCAACCTCGACGACACTCTAGGCGTCGACATTTGCTCAGGTTCCATCATGCTCACTTCACCGGCGGACATGTCCATATCGACATCCTCATGTTTCACAGCCTCCAAGGGTAGACCGGGGCTTGGGAGAGGGCTCAAGTTTGGGGTAGGCGTTGTCGGCTCGAGGGTTGTGGTGGCCACTTCGATGGACGTGCCCGGGAGATCGTCGCCCGGCGGCCCCGGCGCGTGCTCGAAGCCTTCCGCGTTGTACTGTGTCGGCTCTTCCCTGGGCTTCAGCGGGGCATTTTTCTGTGGTGTCTCAAAGGGGGCCGAGCGACGCGGTGTCTCCTCGGTCTCTGATGCTATTTTGTCACTTGACGGGAGCTGAATGCTTGAATCGTCGTCCTGCTGTGCGGTCGGTTTCTCGTCCTCCTGACGCGTGTCCTGGCTGCTCGAAGGTGTTTCGTCTTGGGATACCCTTCGCTTCTTCGACGGCCTGTCGTCCGGATCTAGATCACACGCGTCTTGGCTGCCACTGCTACTACTGGCGGCGGCGGCGGCGGCGGCAGCCTTGGAGCTGGAAGCCTCCTTGGCGGCAGCCGCGTTAAATTGGGCCTGTATTAGGGAATAGAGTCCATCCTCGGACCGGAAGTCCTATATTCACGGTTAGCAGCTGGAGTTGCGCGACGAGGGCGTGCCAAAGGCTCATTCACGCACCGGAATGCCGGAATTCGTGCTGATGCCGGCGCCCGTGATCACCACCACCTTGCGCGCCTTCCATAGCGAGTTGGCGATGTCTTGCAGCTCGGACTCACAGTCCGGCGTGACATGAGTTGTCGGCATGATCACGAGCAAGCATCTGGCGGCTCCAGCCTACCGGAGTGTGAGAGAGGGTTTGCTTCGGAGGCGGGCTGGAGAACAAGCGCTTCACCTCCGGCGCGTGCTGTTGAAGGAATCGGGCGTTGGGTCCTAACTGGGCATGGCTGACGGAGAGCGGCGGTGACGCGGTGTTGGGGTTCCTGGTTGGGACGCGATTGGCGGCCGCAGGAGCTCAGGTAGCCCTCGG
This sequence comes from Thozetella sp. PMI_491, assembly GCA_021432635.1. Classification (NCBI taxonomy): domain Eukaryota; kingdom Fungi; phylum Ascomycota; class Sordariomycetes; order Chaetosphaeriales; family Chaetosphaeriaceae; genus Thozetella; species Thozetella sp. PMI_491. The sequence goes on from MU270081.1 coordinate 305,945, forward strand.
TATTTGGGTGCCTTGTCTTCGGAGTGTCTCCTGAGAGGATTTCACCGAGAGGGATCGCGCTCCGACTGTTGTTGATGTCAAGTTTCAAGGTCCAGGGCCCGAACGCGTCCACGGCGGCTTGCCGACTTTTGCGGGGTACGTCGCTTCCACAAGCGCGACATGGTTCCACTCACTGGAGCGGAAGGTCGCCTTCCAGCGGGCGATTTCTTTGGCCCGTGGGTCGATCCTTTCCCGCCATCTTCAGCCGCTAGTCAAGCCGCCAGCGCGCCTCACCTCCTCAGCTCGCAGGTTCTCGACCGCCTGAGCCAGCCTGAGTCATGAAGAGCCTGGCTTCAGGCTTTCAGGCTCGTGGATTGACAATGCTACGCCCTGCACACCAGCCCTACCTTTTTCCCGCCGCCGATTGAGCTTCCGGGTCTCTGGAAGGAGGTGAGGCAGGGATGTGGGGAAATGCGACCGTACGGGTGGGTAAGCTCGGCCCTGGATGTGGGATGCCCGCGGCAGCGAACGACGATGCGGACCGGACGGGCAATTGTGCGACCACGGAGCTAAGGCCCGTGGCTGGAACATTGACATCATGGACGCGGAAGCGCCCTGAGTCTGGAGGAGGCGGTCTATATAGATTGGCACGGCGTCCGGTCTTTTCCCAAGTTTCCGAACTTCGTACGGAGGTAGCTCTCATCAATTGAGCAGGAGCGTCGTACCCGTCTTCAAATTGTTGCGTTACAATGGGCCAACCGCGCGTGATCTACTGGTTTCGCACCGACCTGCGACTCCACGACTCCCCGGCTCTCAAGGCCGCGCTCGACCTTGAGCCAGCCGTGCTCTGGCCCATCTTTACCTGGGACCCTCATTATGTGTACAGAGCCAGGGGCGGGCTGAACCGCTGGCAGTTCTTGTCAGTTTGACCCGACCGTAGGCACACGGCGCCGTAATTGACCAAAAGGACGGAGCACCAGACTAGATTGCCAGAACGATCTCTCGGCGAGCATCGCAAAACTCAACCCCAAATCCAAGCTCTTTGTCCTGCGGGAAGCGCCTCAGACCTTATTCCCCAAGCTTTTCGCGGCGTGGAAGGTAACGCATCTGGTTTTTGAGAAAGACACCGACGCCTATGCTCGCCAGCGGGACCAAGTGGTGATGGAGGCGGCCAGGGCTGCCGGGGTGGAAATAATCACCAAGTATGGACGAACGCTCTGGGACAGCGACGAAGTTGTGGCAAAGCACGGTGGAAAACCAACCATGTCCATCACGCAGCTGCAGACAGCCGGCCACAAAGTTGGTCGCATACCTAGACCCATCCCGGCACCAGAGTCTCTTCCTGATCCAGGGGAGATGCCGGTGGATTTTGACCAGACAGCCCCCGAAACGCAGCCAGATGTGAATGCCAAGTGGCGAGACAAGAAGGAGGATGCGTACCCGGGGGTTGCTGGCCCCAAAGGCGACTTTGCGATCGAGACGCTGGCGGAGCTCGGCTATCCTGAAGCGACGACCCCCCATCGCGGTGGCGAGACCGTTGCTCTTACCATGCTTGACGAGATCATCGCTGACGAGAAGTACACGGCCACGTTTAGGAAGCCAAGGACTAGCCCGGCAGCCTTTGAGCCGCAGTCGACTACATTGCTTTCCCCGTTCCTCCACTTCGGCGCGCTATCCGTTCGTCTCTTGTATTGGAGGGCGCAAGACACGGTTGACGCATACTCCAAACAGGGCAAGAAAGATGCCTCGGGACCTCCAGAGAGCCTCACAGGGCAGATCCTCTTCCGTGATATGTACTTTGCCGCACAGGCGGCCATCGGTGCCCCGTTCGCCCAAACCGCACACAACGCGTACTGCCGCTTTGTGCCATGGCATCTGCCCTCTAAACTCGACCCTGAGACTAATCTGGCGACGTTTGAATATGAAGTGGACAATCCACAGGCAGAAACTTGGTTCCAGCGCTGGAGGGCCGGCGTCACAGGCTTCCCCTGGATCGACGCGCTGATGCGCCAGCTGCGCGAGGAGGGCTGGATCCACCACCTAGGACGCCACTCAGTGGCTTGCTTCCTCACGCGCGGGGGCTGCTATATACACTGGGAACGCGGCGCCGAGGTCTTTGAGGAGCTGCTACTCGACCACGAACCGGCATGTAACGCGGGCAACTGGCAGTGGCTCAGCTGTACTGCTTTCTTCGCGCAGTACTACCGGTGCTATTCACCCATATCGTTCCCGCAGAAGTGGGATAAGAACGGAGATTTCGTTCGCCGTTGGGTGCCGGAGCTGAAGAGTCTGGACGCCAAATACATCTACGAGCCGTGGAAGGCGCCCATCGCGGACCAGAGGAAGGCCGGTGTATGGGTTCAGGGGGATGGACTGGGGGATAGGGGGGAAGGCACTTACCCAAAGCCGATGTTCGACTTTGCAGAGAGGAGGCGCATATGCATTGCGTCTATCAAGCAGGCGTATGAGGTGGGACTGCATGGTGATGATAACAGAGTTGTGGACGGGTCCTGGAGGGAGCTGTTTGAAGGTGGCGGCGGAGAGACGGAAATGGCGGGCACAATGGACAGCGACGATGGGGAAAATGCGGACGAAGCCGAGGGCGACACGGGCGCGAAGGCCAATCTTAGTAAAGCCACCCCATCCAAGAGGGATGCCAAGCAGGGCACTCTTGATCAGCACTTCAAGAGACGGAGGAGGTGAAAGATCTTGACCAGCACGGCATAGCAAGCGCGAGGCCTGGCCGGAGGCAAGTACTTGTATGGACTAAGTAGTGATAGACGTCTATATGTCTCCATCCATTTCCGTCCACTCCCTCTTCCACAGCCAGAACATTCCTATGCTAGTGCTCCGCCCGCCCCAGTAGCCACTAATGCCCAGGGGCGTCATGGTCCCGAAGTACTGGAACGAGGTCGTGCCCTGGCGCTGCTGGCGGAAGAAGATCTGGCCGCACTCGCGCGTCGCGTCGGCCCACACCCGGCCCTCCAGCGCGAACGTGCCGTGCTCGTCCACGCAGTTCGCGGCGCGGAACTTCAGGTTGTCCATGACGGAGAGGTTCTCGTCGAAAACGAACCGGATGTTGCTCATGGGCGACCCGAGGTCGCTGCGGCTGGTCCCACTGGTAAAGTAGCCGTACCACTCGCCGTCTTCCATTTCCCTGGCGTTCGCCTGCACGCAGCCCCGCATCCAGTCTGCCCACTCGGTGGACGCTGCGAAGGGCGCGAGCGGACTCTCCGAGGCGAGACGCGCGCCGGGGCTAGGGAGCGGGAGCGGGGGAGGTGCCGTACCGGGACCGGGCCTCCCCTTTGCCGCCGCATCTCGCCGGCGCCCAAATGTGAGCCTCGCGGGACGCGGCAGATCGTTCCTGATTTGGGCCTCGATGGAAGACCTGACCATCCAGACCACGACAGCCTGCCGGAGCAGCGCGAACGTCTGGTTACCCAGCCAAGACATGACCTTCTCGGTATGCATGATCTCGCGCCCGCCTGTGCGGAGCACGATATGATCGTCCACACGGATAGCTAGAACGACCAAGTTGTTCAGGACGTCATTGTTCAGGAGCCCTATCGTCACGCAGAAGAGAAGCTCTGCGCAGAAGGGAAGGTCTAGGGGTGGGTCTTCGTTTGTCCAAAACTGGGCCTCCATCATCACCGCGGCAAGGCCGGTGAGGGCGGCGGTGGTCGTCCAGTCATTGACTTGGGGAGCTGCGATGAACGTTAGTGTGCGGACGAGAAGGAGCGAACGAGGCTTCTATCCATACATCCGAGAGTCGTGAGCGTTGCTAGGGCGCCCACAATGTTCTTCGTCTCGGTGAGGATCTCCAGGTCTGGGAAAGAGTGTTCTGTCAAGGCGACCGACTCATAGCTCTCGAACAAAGTGTCCAAGCGATCGTCGAAAGAGCCGAGCCGAGACGCCGCAGCGGACAAGCGAGCCCAAGTCAAGTTGAGTGAAGTAGACTCGCGCCGGCGCAGATCTGCCCTAACCCAGTCGGCCACATCTTTGCTGCTTGTCACGAGCCGTGAGCTCGGCACCGGGGCCTAAGGTGCCTATTAGCAGTGCGAACGAAAGCGTAGCGGGACTGGCGCAAGCCTACGTAGAACGCGAAGGATTCCTGCAAGACTACGGTATCATAGCACGATGCTCGGAGATAGCGGCATGCGCTGCTCAGGCGTATGATATCGTCTCCAGGGCAAAACGAGGCAATGCGCTGCAGCAGTTCAGTCGGGAGATTCTCCAGAGACATTGCGCGGGCTTGCCACGAGGAGGAGGGGTTGCGCCAGGAGTGCGAGCCAGGGTGTGCTCGACCGTCGGCGTTATGAAGACCGATTGCCAGCGATGCCTAATCTTCCACATTGGCCGCCGCCTGCTAGGCTGCTGGTCAACATGTCGCCGTACAGCCAATGATCGATAAGATAGGACGAGGAAATGGGATAAAGCAGGCGACAACAAAAGCGCGGGGAGCTTGCATCTCCCTAGATCTGCGCTCTTTTCGCACAAGATCTCTGTATTTTGTAGCGGCATGTCGCAAGCTTCCGGGCCAATTCCAGGCAGATTTAGCCCAATTGCGACCCCTGAGTCTATGGCTACCTGATCTACGAGATGCTCTTGGACGCTACGTAGTCTTGCTGACTATCGATATTCCAACGCAATCAGCCACAGTCGGGCTCATCTCCTCTGCGCCCGGCCTGCACCACAGAGCCTCCTTGGATGCCACCATCCAAAATTATGGCTTCGTTGTCCCTCAGCTCGTCTTGAACCCGGCGCCATTTCGGCTTGCTCTTATCTCGGCCCTCCAGCTCGGGTCCTTTCCCCTTGGCATCGTACACAGGCTTGACCAGGCCGCCCAGCAGCGGGTTGCGGCTAAACGCGCCGCCGGCCCCACGGTTCCCGCTCGTCTCCTCGAGGACGGGTTCGACAGGCTCGGGTTCGGGCGCTACCTCGGGGCTTGGCGGGCGCTCGACAGCCGCCATCTTCCTAACTACCTTCCCCTTCACGATGTCGATGCTCACGACCTGCCTTCGCTTCTCGTAGTCAGGTCGAGCGTTCCACTCTAATTCTCTGAGGAGCTTCTGCTGCTTCTTCAACTCCATGGCCCGCTCTTCTGGCGTGGCCCACATGCTGCCTAGATGTGAGACATCAAAGTCGGACGCTTCGTCTCTTACTGTTGTTCTCCTAGCATTTTGTGCTTGGAATCCAAGAAGCTTGTCCCGATGTTCTCGAGCCTTTGCTTCTGCTGCACCCATGTCCTCGGCTCCACGAGGCTTTGTAAACGGCCGGGGCGTAGATGAGACGTCGGCCTTCTTGTGTGCCTCCCGATCCGCCGCCTGCCGCTCGCGGCCCCTCTCTAGCTTCAGCTCCTTGATCATGCCCTGGATCTCGGAGGAGCTCAGAAGCGGCGTCCCGCAGAACGTACACGGGCCGAGCCCTTCCTTCACGCATACGACTTTGCCGCAGCTGAGGCAGTTCGGCGCGGCTGTCTGGAGCGGATGCCGGGCGCCCACGCAGTTACAGCGCCGGGAGGCTATGTTGGCGGGAGAGTTGGACCCGTGCGACGGGTTCGTCATAACTTCTAGAGACCTGATCGCCTCGTCGAGGTCGCTGAGAGCCGTCGAGGCGCCGTGCATGGGCGTGCCGCCAGTAATCGAAACCTTGGTTGTATTGCCACTGCCCTTGGAGCTTGGCCCGGGAGTCGAGGTTCTTGATATTGGGTTGGACTTCGGTTTTGATTTGGGGAGCCCCAGGTCGGAGACTAGGGTACCGGCAGCAGAGGGCGGGGGCTTCGAGCTGGCCTGCTTGGCGGGAGGAGGCGTCGACGTCTTCGGCACCGGCGGGGGTTTGCTGGGCCCGGTTTGGGAAATCGCGGGGGTGGAGGCATTGGACCGCCCGGATATGTAGTCGTCCTGCTGATCCTTCTTGTTATACACAGCGCCCGGCGCGGGCCCGATGGGCGCTACCTGCCGCGGTGCTGGGGTGTGGAGCCGCGAGTTCTTTTTCTTCTTCGGGCCGCGGGTAGACTTAGGTACCGCATCGATCTCGGAATTATGGCCTGAGCTTGCCGCGGGCGTAGCAGCTTTGGGCTCTGCTCGGGCTGAGTTGAAGGTCGCGACGAAGTCGACAACGGCGGGTGAGTCACCGAGCAGATTCGTGAAGTGTTCTGCCGCTTCGGCCTTGGATAGCGTCGATGCGTACTCGAGCACTTGCTGTAGCTCAGAGTCGGGTAGTGGGAGAAGCCGCGAGAGCTGTGTAATCGACATGGCTGCGATGATGATGGCCGGCGATCTTGTTTTGAAGGGCGTAGAGTTTCGAGGGGTAAGCCTGGGGCCAGAAGACCTGCGGGAGCTTGAGCCACACCTTATTGCCCCGCCATCTCTGCGCCAGTGCCCCGCAGCTGTGGCTTGTGTGGCAATGCCCCTTCCCCTGCCCTTTCCCTGGAGCCCTGGGCCGAACGAGCCGCCACGGAGCGGGACATCCGTGGTCTACAACGGACCAATTTCTCGTTGACCACTTTTCACGATGTGTCGGGTAGCCTCCCGGTTCATAGCATGAACCCCGAAAAATCCTTCATCTTGGGTGGATTTACCCGCACACTACGGGGAAAGAGGCAGAAAATTCTACTCTTCCGAACCGCGATCGGCTGGATCTTCACCTCCTGAACAGGTTTGTGCCGCGACCAAGTGTAGATGGCCACGAGGCTAGAAAGGCCCGTTGTGACCACTCGGGGGATTCCTTCGTCATTGAGGAGCGTGTACCCCGTCTTGGGAGATCCTATTCTCGGTAGCCAAGAGCGTGCCCTGCCTTGAGTATAGAGTCTTCCTGCCGGGTCATCATCCCTCTCCTCCGTCATTCCTCCCACTGAGTCTCCACCCAGCTTTCCCACGGCCCACCCACGACGGCAGTTCTGCAGACAGGTCGAGGCCGCCCTCTTCCCATATTGTCAATAGCGGCTGGACTTGGTCTTCTGCGTCTTGAGCCGGAAGCAGATGGGGGTGAAGAGGTCACCCCTTTCCGGGGCCGCGGTCGAGCTATGGGGTGATCAAAGGTATAAGTGTGCCTGGACCCGGTCCTGCTCTAGACTCTCGCCTCGTAGGACCCTTGTCAGGACCCTTCCTCGTCTCCTGAAGTCGCTCACTTGGTCTTACCCCGTCGTGACTACGTGCCATGGCGCACCGCATCATCTTTTGGTCCGCCGCGCTGGCGGCGTCGGCCCTGGCCCAGCAGATGGGCAAGAACACCGATGAGGTCCATCCTCTCCTCCCTACCTGGGAGTGTACTGTAAAGGGGGGATGTGTGCAGAAGAACACCTCGGTCGTCCTAGACTCCGACTACCGGTGGACGCACACGGTTAATGGCTATGATAACTGCAAGGACAACGGGCTGAACAAGACGCTCTGCCCGGACGCCAAGACGTGCGCCGCCAACTGTGCTCTCGAGGGCGCGGACTATGCCAGCTATGGCATCCTTACCAACGGCACCGAGCTTACACTAAACCTGTTTGTCAACAAGACCACCGGTATCAGCATGTCGTCCCCTCGGGTCTACCTCCTCGCGAACGGCAGCACCTACGACATGTTTTCTATGCTGAACAGGGAGTTCACCTTCGACGTGGACGTGAGCAAGCTGCCGTGCGGGAGCAACGGCGCTCTGTACTTTAGTGAGATGTCGGCCACGGGAGGCAGGAGCGACCTGAACCCTGCCGGCGCAACGTATGGCACGGGATACTGTGATGCGCAATGCCCGACTCCTCCCTTCATCAACGGAGAGGTATGCCTCGGTTGGCCTCTATGTGGCCTCGAACTGGCCTCAAAACTTTGCTAACACTCGCAACAGGCAAATATCGAAAAGAACGGGGCATGCTGCAACGAGATGGATTTGTGTGTCTTCCCGGCCGCAGAATCGACTTGTGGGAATAAGAACTAACCGTGTTGTAGGTGGGAAGCCAACAGCGCAGCGACGGCCTTCACTCCACACCCCTGCAATGTCACGGGCCTCTACAAGTGCAGCGGGGCGCTCTGCGGCAACGCAGACAAGTATTCGAGCGTATGCGACAAGGACGGGTGCGATTACAATGCTTACCGGCTCGGCCAGCTTTCGTACTACCAGCCTAACGCGACCATCGACACCAGCCGAAAGTTCACTGTGGTGACACAGTTCCTAACCACGACCGGAAACGAGACGGGGGAGCTCCGAGAGATCCGTCGCGTCTATGTCCAGGACGGCAAGGTGATCGAGAACGCTCAGATCCAGGTGCAGGGCATCGACCGGGGCAACAGCATCACAGACGAGTACTGCCTCCAGCAGAAGAAAGTGTTTGGCGGTGTCAACGCGTTCAGGAACCAGGGCGGGATGAAGGTAATGGGGGAGGCGCTCCGGCGGGGCATGGTCCTCGCCATGAGCGTGTGGGATGATGCGGGCGGCAGCATGAAGTGGCTGGACTCGATCACACCGGAGCACGCGGACCCATCCAAGGAGCCAGGGACTGGTCGTGGTCCCTGCAAGGCCGACGAGGGCAAGGCGGAAGATATCCAGGCTAAGTTTCCGTGGACGTCCGTCAAGTTCTCGAACATCAAGAGCGGCGAGATTGGCTCGACCTTCAAGGCTAAGTAGGTTGCAACGGGCGGGCCACCGGAGCGCATGCGGCTCTAGGCCGGACGCGGGGGTGGGGGGTCTTGTGGCGTCGAGTAGCGGGTTCGGTGCATAGCGCCCAGGGGTTTGCGGCTTGTTAATGGTGACGATGATGCAGGGTGCGCCAGCGCCAACATCTGTCGCGCGGATTCCGGCTGCCTTTCTTCGGCTGCAGTTACACGTTCATCCATAGAAATTCTTATAATCTTACTCTTGCCCCTGACCTCGCTTCCCGCCTCCCGGCCTGCGCGATCGACGGACTTTTGCAGAGGATCCGAACCATAGTTTTTCCCCATTCCCGCCCATTGCCTCGCTCTCGTCGTCCGTGGGGAACGGCGGCACCAGTCACCTGCCAGCAGCTTATCAGCCGGCTCTTGCACTCATCCGTGGGGCAGTTCATGCGGCCTTGGCATCCCATAGTAACCAAACAACACCCTGCTCTAGGGCGTTTCTACTGCAAAGCGTGCAGCCCCTTCTCCAGTCTCAGCGGCGGCCCCTAGTAGGCCAAAGATTTGAGTTGCGCCAGGCCGGTCGCGTGCAAACTATCTCATCTGCCACACCGGCAGGACGATGGCGCGATTGGATGTACCGGCACGCCATGGGACTAGGCGTTCCGTCTTGTTTGCTAGGCCGCACTCCGTACTCCAACCGCGTGCCCTGTGCACTGACCGGGATCGTCAAACTCCAGATCTCGACTGGCCGGCAACATCAGACGAGGTAGAACACGGCGAGGCGCAAGGTCTGAGAACTGCGTCGAGATCAGGGTGAGCGATCGCGCTCGGATGGACCGCCCAAGAAGAGCCGACCAGGTCGTCGACCCCCCCCGCGTCGGCGTACGTTCGCCCTCTGCGGCGGCCAAGGGACCTCGCCCCTGGGGCTCAACTTGGCTAACCTCCCTTCCCCCACCTCCCATCCGGGCCTTTTTCCGCAGCCCCAACTGTACGGTGTCGGCAGATCCCCAGGTCCTTGGCGCGGCGATCGGAAAGGGGGGCGGCCGGCTTGTCCCAAGAGAAGCCACAGACTTATGCGCTAGGCTCCCTAGCGACTTACACCTAGTCCCGCGACTTTGGGCAACCGACGTCGCGTGCGCTCGATCTCCAAGCGTTTCATGCGGGTAGCAAAGATAAGCTTCCATTGCTTGGCGGCATATCCCAGGCAGTGAGGGCCATCTATATGTCTAGCATGATTCTGTCGATGTCGACGCACACGATGGTCTGGTCTGCCTCCACGCCCTCTCTTTTCGTCACCGTCTCGGCACGTGTTTCCCTTCCTCTTCCACCCCGGCGGTGATACGAGCAGCTGGCCTGGTAGCCACTGCGTTTTCTTCTAGCCATGATGGGCTCCGTGGGCTACAGGCTCGCCGTCCTTGTCGGCCTTCTTAATGCTGCGTCCGTGATTGCGGCGCCTAATCCACAAGTGACGGAAGCGGCGGCAGTCCCGTCAAATCCCGACGCATGCGCGTCTGTATCGGTCCTCTCAGCTTCCCAGGTCGCTGCGAGCCCTAGGGGTAAGGATTTGACCACATAACCAGTGCCAGAAGGCCAGAGGCTCACATTGATGAGCAGCTACCCCCACCGTTCCGGCGTCGCTGGCCTACCAGTGCCTGCTGAATGTGCCGAACAAGAAGGAGCCGGCCCAGAAGCTCATCAAGAGTCTCAAGGCGTTCGTAACGTGGCAGAGCACGCAGACATGGCTGAGGGACCCTCCTGCGGTCTACATGCTCCCTCCCGTGGACCTCCAGGCCGGCTTCGACAACATCTCGTCGGTGGCGGGCGATGGACGTTTCGGGAACGAGTTCGACTTCCAACTGTCCATTGTGAGGCTGATTGAGTCTGCTCACGACGGCCACTTTGCCTATCGCCCTGACGTATTCAAGGCCTTCGGTTTCCGGAACAAGCTGGCCTCGGACATGGTTTCTGTCTCGGTGGACGGCAAGGAGGTCCCGAAGCTGTATCACTATGGTAAGTGGATGACGCTACGGCGGATATTGGACAGTGCTGATGTTGAGAAGCTGATCTGATGTCAAACAACACGGCCGGAAATGGGACTCGGTCTGGCATGCCGCCCTCGATCGTCAAGATCAATGGGGAAGACGCAGCGACTGTCATCGAGCGTCGAAATCTGGTCTTCAGCGGCTACCAGGACCCGGACTCCCAGTGGAACTCGGGCTTCCCGAACTATGCCGTCCCAGGCGCGACAACCTTTGTGGCCGGCTCGCTCGATTTCATCGGGGAGACGCTCGTTCTCACCTATGATAACGGCGAGGAGAAGAGGGAGGACAACTTCGCCATCATTCGGCCCGGCGCGGATTTCACCGGGGTGAACACCGGAGAGGACTTTTACAAACGTTTCTGCGACCCGGCCGCGGCCGCCTCTAGTTCAAGTGCCGCTGCGGCTAGCTCAACTTCAACTTCCACGGCTACGTCTGCAACCTCGTCGTCAGCGACGACCCTGGCTGCTCCGGCGCCGACCATCTCCGGCTACCCGTTCCCGGCGATCCGAGACAACGGCGCCAACGTCACGTCGGGCTACTTCCTGAATGGCACAGGATACGACGACGTCGCGGTGCTCTCAGTCACTGCGTTCGCGCCGGAGGGCGACTTCGACAATATCGAATATCTGAGGAACTTCCAAGACATGGTCGCCAAGTTCCTGGTCCAGTGCAAGCAGCAGAACAAGAAGAAGCTGGTGATTGACGTCACAGGAAACGGTGGCGGTCTCGTAGTTGCAGGTTACGAACTTTTTACTCAGGTAAGCCGCGCCCTGTACCAACCTATGATAGTTGTACTGTTATGTTGTTGTGCCTCGCTCACCAGCCTCGGGGGCAGCTGTTCCCAGACTCCGAGAAGTTCCAGGCCGACAACATCCGTGAGACGGAGAGTCTGAAAACGATTGCCAGAGTTACCGGCAAAAACCTGGACAAGATCATTGCCTTCAGCCAAGGCGGGGTGGAGGCGGACGCTGCCAACAACTCGACGACGGCGGCCGAGGCCCAGGCCTTCCAGATTCTGCAAGGAAGCTCCATCGTCAGCAACCTGGTTCCCGGCGGGGTCTTCTCGCCTGCGGGCCAGAATTTGACGTCGGTCGACGAGATTCTGTCGCCCATCTCGCTCAAGGGCGACACCTTCACGGCCTACCAGTCGACGCCCCTGAACCAGACGGGCACCGACTTCAACCTCACGGGGGTGGGCAGCAGGTCGAACCCGCCTCCGGCTGTATTCGCGCCCGAAAACATCGTCCTCTTCACTGACGGAACTTGTGGCTCTACCTGCACGCTCTTCTCGTACCTCATGATCATGGAGAAGAACATCCGCGCCACCTCGGTCGGCGGCCGGCCCAAGACCGGGCAGATGCAGTCGATCGCGGGTGTCGAGGGCGCGCAGGTCTTCTTCCTGACGGAGATTTCGGCCATTGCGACGGCCGCGATCCTGCTCGACCCGTCGGTTAACGTGACGGACAGCGACATCCAGCTCATCGACGAGGGCTATGCCCTCAGCCGCGCGTCGAGCCCTGCCAACGCCGGCGCCGTCAACGGCAAGAATGCCTTCTCGCGGGCCGACTCGTCAACTCCGCTGCAGTTCCTCTACCAGGCGGCCAACTGCCGCTTCTTCTACACCAAGGAGATGATCAAGGACCCCGTCACGACGTGGAAGCGGGCCGTGGATGCGACCTGGACGGACCCGCAGAAGTTCTGTGTCGACGGCAGCATGGTAGCACTCAACTCCACTATGCCTCCGACTGACCAGGCCTTCTTCCCAAGGGCCCAGCTGGCCGGTGCGCCGAGCTGGGTGCGCGGCAGCGTCAGCTTCGCCGTGGTCGTGGCTGCTGCTGTGGTCGCTGTGTTGTCGTTGTAATTGTAGAAACTTGTATGTGTGTGCCTCGATTTCTCTCCGGGCTGGATTAGTTTAGCGTTGATATCCAATTTCGATTCCTCCTCATCATGCCTCATAAATATCTTGGAGCCTGTGCCCCCCCTCCATGTCTCTGAATGGGTGGTGGTTGTGTAAGTCTGGATATGCGCATCGCCCGATCAGGGTTAGGGGTTGAAACCTCCACGCTGTTGCCGGTGCCGGTGCCAAATAGAGCCCTGCAGCTGCTTTTAAAGCCACCGGAACCCCGGCACACACCCCACCAGGACCAAGTTGAACGCTCAGCTGCGACAGCTTACCAATTCTCGGCGATAAGTGTGGGGGTTCACGCGCACGCCATACTCGGCCGGTATTAGCTTCCGGATAGCGATAGCGGGGATGAAATCGCCAGGAAACAGCGGCTTATCGTCGTCGTCTTCAATCCACACTCCTGCACCGACGCTGTCGCGCAAATCAAGACGCAACATGGGAGAACTCGACGCCGAAAACCAGGCGGCCGCTCACGAGCGGACGCCTCTGCTCCAGGAGCAGACGCCTCTGCTGCAGGGCGACCAGCCGCCAGTGGAGGGTGCCCAAGGCGAAACGCCAGCGCCGGAGCAACCCGAGGAGGAAGTCGCCGCGCGGAACTGGACCCGACATGCCTGGCAGGGTTTCTGGGCCGTTGTAGCGGCCTTCGTGCTTGCGGTCTTCATCAAGGGCTGGGTCGATGCCGGTGACGTCGATGTATGTGACCTACTCTCTGAAGTTGTGCGATTCGAAGCTGAGCATTGTGCCATAGTTTGACCTGGGGAAGGCGCTCAAACGAGCTCTCGGCGGCGGGTTGAGCGGCGCAGCCGCCATGGTCCTACAGGTTCTCCTTTTGATGGTAATCCTCACTCCCCAGCAGTGTGAGCTTATGGCCGAACCGCCGACTGAGAGGTGTTTAGCCGCTCCGGACCATCATGAACTACCAGTACCGCTTCGGCACGTCCTTCACCGCCGCGACCAAGACGCTCTACGAGGACGGGGGCTACGGCCGGTACTACCAGGGGCTGTCTGCTGCACTCATCCAAGGTATGGATGCCTTCTCTGGCCCGACTCTGTCACGGCCTTGCATGGCGTTCGGTGCTCACCTGCCATCCTAGGTCCTGTCTCGAGGTTCGGGGATACCGCGGCCAACGCGGGGATCCTCGCTCTGCTTCAGTCTAACAGCTATCTCAAGCAGCTGCCCATACCCATTCAGACCATATTCGCGTCGCTGTGGTAATGCTTCCGGTGCCTGCCCTCGTGTGCTGATCCGTAGGCTGATCAGAGTGGTGCTAGTGCTGCTGCCTTCCGCATGATACTTACTCCTATTGATACCGTCAAGACGACTCTCCAGGCGCAGGGGGCGCGGGGCACCGCCCTGCTTCGCCAGCGCGTCAAGACTAACGGCATAGGAAGCCTGTGGTGGGGCGCTTTTGCTACGGCAGCGGCGACGTTCGTGGGCCACTATCCGTGGTTCGCCACGGTGAGCAACCCCGATCACGAATGGGCTACCGCGCAACACCGCTGACGACGATGCAGTACAATTACCTCTCCGAGACGATTCCCGAGCCGCCCAAGCACCCGCTGGCCGTGTGGCTGCTCCGCCTGGCCTTCATTGGCTTCGTTGCGTCGATCGTATCCGACTCCGTCTCCAACTCACTTCGTGTCGTTAAGACATTCCGCCAGGTCAACGACACGAAGGTGTCATATTGTGAGCGACAACCCTCCGCACACTGCCTCTTCCTTTGTCGATTTCTCTGAGATAGCTAACCTTGTTTTGTCTTAGCCGAGGCGGCCCGACAGGTGGTTGTTGCAGATGGGATCAGTGGGCTGCTTGGACGGGGTCTCAAGACGCGGATCCTATGCAACGGGCTCCAGGGGCTTCTGTTCTCGATCCTGTGGAAACTCTTCTTGGACCTGTAAGTCATGCCGAATGGCCGAGTGCTTTCGTATTGGAGATTGAGCTGACCTTTTGTTTAACAGTTGGGAACAAAAAACCACCAAAAGCTAGGTGGCCGCCGCTAGGAACCGCAATGGGTGCCAGTGCTTGATTGGCCTACGCCGATCTGCAAAATCGGACAATACGGCAGTGCGTCCCCCGCTGCGGCGTCCGCGGCCGAGACGCACTGGATCGAGCCCGGGTCTCGGATGAAGAAAGCAGGGGTATCATGAACACGGGAGGCTGTGCTCTAGCTCCTACCCCCAAATCATGAGATTATTTACCTTAGTTGGATACTAAGCGAGAGTAGAGAGTAGCTAACCGTCGGTCGGTTGGTGGTTTGGTCTGCGGCGCGCGGCGCGAGCGCAATTGGAGACGCGCGAACCCAAAGGAAGAGAGAATGGGCGTCGAGGCATGGAATTTTTGTATAGTTACGGAGTAGTCGGGACACGTCTAGCGAGATTCTCCACATACCAAGCCTCGCTTCGCAGTATATAGTCGTAGTCGTGGATGGAGCGAAATGGCGCAGGAACAAGCATTCCCCCCAATCCGTTTACGAGGGTTCCCATTGGCCGACTCGCTTGTTCGGGGCCGGCCCCATGAGCTTGAATCTTGAATGAGCTTGAGGCTCTCCAGGTACGAGGTTGAGTGCCTTCTTTGTGGCAGCACATCAGCCTGTATTCCCCTGTATTCCCGCACACCCTCTGCCGCCCCCAACCATGCTGCATGATGACGATGGTGACGGCCGCCAGTCTCTAACCACTCTGCCGCTCCGCCATGGACGGCCCAGCTTCGGCCAGTCGGCGCAAGACACCAAACCAGAAACGATGCAGACTAGCAGCCAAGCGTCCTGTAGGCTGGCGGCGCGGTACACCCTCTCGTAAGAGAACCCAACGCTGGGGGGAGCCAGCGGACTTCAGAGGTGTCCGCATACAGCTCAGGCACAGGCTCTGGCCGACTCAAAGAGGCAGCTGGCCCCGCGTCTGGTCACTTCACACGTCGTGAGCTTTCTGGTTGCCATGTGCACAGCCTGAATTGTTTCTGTTGTTCTTCCTTCCTGCTCGGTAGCGCTGGAAGTCGTTCGTTAGATCATCATTTTCATGCGTCTTCCCTGGCGCCAATTGAACCAAGACACTGCACCGCTGATCCAGACGTCTTGCGCGCCTGTTTCTCCCCGCGCGGAAACTCGGGACTAGTACATTCGCTCTTCCGGCTTGATCGATCTCCCTAGCTACCCCCCCTCCCCTCGTTTTTTTTCCCCGGCGGCGTGCTCCTCGCGTCGACGAGGTTCTCGACACTGCCAATCTTCGCAAGCACATCCATCGTACAAATCCAACGAGGGTCAATCGGCGCGCGAACACGATGGCCATCGCTCAACTGACCAAGGCGCTCGCCTTGGGCGCGCTCGCCACCGCGGCCTCGGCCGCCTCGCTGCAGCCCATTGTAATGAAGGTGAGATGGAGTCCGCGGGGCAAACAGGACCCCGGGCACCCCGCGGCGACCACGAGATTCTGACGTCCGGCAGGGCTCCAAGCTTTTCTACAACAACGGCACCCAATTCTTCATTAAGGGCGTCGCGTATCAGCAAAACTCCGAAGCGGCGGGCAAGACGTCCAACAACACTCAATACGCAGACCCGCTCGCAGACGAGGCGGCTTGCACGCGAGACGTCCCTTTCCTGCAGAAGCTGGGCACGAACGTCATTCGGACGTACGCGATTGATCCGACGCAGAACCACGACAAGTGCATGTCCCTGCTCCAGGATGCCGGCATCTACGTCATCTCCGATCTGTCCGAGCCGTCGCTCTCGATCCAGCGCGATTCTCCGGAATGGAACCTGGAGCTCTACACGCGATACACCAACGTCGTGGACGCATTGATCAAATACGACAACGTGATCGGCTTCTTCGCGGGCAACGAGGTGACGAACCAGAAGAACAACACTGGCGCCTCCGCCTACGTCAAGGCCGCTGCCCGCGACATCAAGGCCTACATCAAGACCAAGTCCAGCCGGTGGCTCGGTGTCGGGTATGCTGCCAATGATGATTCCGACATCCGTTCGAACCTGTTCTCGTACATGGTATGTCGTGTTAATCACAAGCTCGAGCCGCATTGCACCCCTTTCGGCGCTTTCGACGAGCTATGCTAGTGGGTCGTGCACTGACAACGAAATAGAACTGTGGAGACGCAGACTCCTCCATCGACTACCTCGGATTCAACATCTACGAGTGGTGGTAAGTGGCTTAGTGGCTTAGTTGGTGTTGCCACGCTTGGCACCGTCTCTTCTTGTGCCAAGAAAGCTCTAACCGATATCTGTAGCGGCGACAACACCTTCCAGGGGTCGGGCTATGCCGACCGAACCGATTTCTTCAAGAACTACTCGGTTCCCGTCTTCTTCGCTGAGTATGGATGCAACACCCAAGGGGGCGCCGAAGGTCGCCTCTGGCAGGACACGACCGCGCTGTACTCGTCCGATATGACTGGGGTCTGGAGTGGCGGCATTGCCTTCATGTACTTTGAAGAGGCAAACGACTTCGGCCTGGTCAAGATCCAGAACAACGCTGTGTCAACCATGAAGAACTACGGCGTCCTAAGCAGCAGGGTTGCTGCTGCTACCCCTACTGGTGTTGCCATGGGATCGTACAACCCCTCAAACTCGCCGCAGCCGTGCCCTGCGATTCAAGCAGACTGGGTCGCCCGTGAGCAGCTGCCGCCCACGCCGAACGCCACGGTCTGCGAGTGCATGTTCAACAGCCTCTCTTGCGTGCCGGACCCCAAGCTCACCTCGGACAAGTACCAGAAGCTCTTCGACAGCGTCTGCGGCTACCCAGGCAGCTCCTGCGACACCATTAACAGCAATGCGTCGTCCGGCAACTACGGCGCCTTCAGCATGTGCAATCCCAGCCAGAAGCTCGGCTACGTGCTTGACGCCTATTACAAGAGCCAGAAGAGCGATGCGTCTGCCTGCAACTTCAACGGCCAGGCCGTCACCACCAAGGCTTCCGCTGCGAGCAGCTGCAGCGCCGCCCTCTCGAGTGCCAGCGCCAGCGCCAGCCATAGCAGCAGCAACAGCTTTGCGGTGCCACTCCCGATGCACGGCATGCTTACCCTCGGCGACTTTACTATGGGAGCATACGTGCTTACGGCCATGGGTCTTGGCGCGGCCATGGTTCTCTTCTAAGCTCGAGATCAGAGAAAGGAGTGGACATGGGCGACGAAAACCGGCGTGCTGGCGGGGATATAACAGATGGGATATACCGCGTGTGGCACCAAGCGCCTATTTGGAAGGGGCAAGTGTACAAAACTTGTGAGGGACAAGGCCCTCGTGCAGAGATTGGAAACCTCCGAGCGACAGACTGGTCTTAGACCCTTAATATTCGCACATTCGATGACGACTTGTGTCAAGATAACTCATGAATTTGTGGCTTAATGAAGGCAGCATACGAACGACAGATATGAGATAACTGTAATTAAAATCCCTTGGCCGACTACGGATGATATGGCTGCTTTGGTGAACTAACATCCCACGAACGAGATTTTGGGTCGATATGAAGACAAGCCTCTGTTATGCCAATGCCTGTCAAGAATAGGTACGAAATCCATGCAGTCGAGACCGCGTTAGATACCTCAAGCAAGCAAGGGTGACGTGGATGAGACGTACAAGGTACCAGGCGTCCGGCCCTACCTAGCGGCCAAGGACGAAGGCGCGGTTCAGCCCACGCCTTAGGGCCCTCTATTATGGCCACTTATGCTAGGCTTTCTCTGCTATAAGTTACAGCGCCCTTCCCGCCAACTGTTTGCCAGCCCCGGAGATTGGCTGCATTCTGGCTTTACGGTTCTAGGATATACCCGGGCCCAGGCGGAAGGACTGAATAGACTTCGGCGGGAAGGATATTGCTGCGTATCAGGCTGTCGACTAGCTTCCATGATTCTTGCTATATCTACGTCCAAAAAGGGGAGGGGCTTCCCAGGAGACCACCAAGGGGGTCATGGCCCAGGGTCCTTTTACTTAATCCTCTTCGGCCATCGCATCGTCCAAGAGTTGTCGAGTTTGCATGCAATCATTCTCAAACTTACACTCCGTCATAACCATGTTTCCCTCCCAACTCATGGCTGCGGCCACGGCCTGGGGCGTCCTAGTCCCCGTGGCCCTCGGTTTGCCCCAGACGCAAGCACCCCCTGTCATCACTCCGACAGTGGATTCTTTGAACATGTCCGGGCCGGGATGCCCACTGGGAGCCGGGGGGATTGTCAAAGGAGTCAAGAACAGTACTCCTGTATTTTTGTTCACGGAATGGGAGATCTCTCGCGCCGACGCCGACGCAAATGCCAGCTCGGTCTCGAAGTGGTGCACCCAGCAGATGGCGCTCAGCAGCATTCCGTCCGGCCAGCAGATCCGCCTATCGAATGTCAACATCTCGGGCTGGGCTACGCTGGATCCGGAGAGTAAGCTGGAGCTGAGCTTTGAGACACGACTGGGAGACTTGTCTGCGGTGAGGTTCCAGCAGCTTATGCTGCCTTGCTATTGCTTTCACTGCGACTGACTGTGTACAAGGCGCAAACTGCCACCATCAACCCCGGGGACCTAAAATCCAATGCCTTCCAAGTTGCCCTCAAGCCCCTGCCCGACACCTGGTCTGCTTGCGTAGATTCCACTGGCAAGATCCCGAGCCTTAGCTTGAAGACGAATGTCACGCTGGTCGGTAGCAAACTTCCTAGCGGAAGCTACTCGGGCGGTGTCGTCGGCGGCGAGAAGAGCGACCTCTCGAAGGCATTGTCCTTGCACTTTGACCCCGAGTGGAGGGCATGCTCGCCAGCGAAGTGAAGCCTTGGGGAGACTCGGGAGCGGGTTAGATCTCGCGCATGGTTATTAGTGATGAAATACTGGTGGCATCTTCGAGGATGTTGACTTTTGGTTGCTAGGTTGTAATAAGTTGGTCCAACTATTTCAGCTAATCGCCTCTACTTAGACCACCTTGCCGCATTCCCCTTCAATAGACCTTATGAATTGAGGGAAAGAGACAACCTTAAGATGCACTAAATCTCTGTAGCACACGGAGTGGACTTGTTTGTGCCTAAACATCCACTTGCGTTGGTCCTTTCGCGAGAATCTAGAGCGGCCATGAAAGCGACTTGCACATTGTGCTAATACAGCCAAGACAAGTCCCCTATATTCTTGATCCTTGCCCGAAATTTGTCGTCCGTCTCAACTGTATCATGGCGAACGAGATTCTTTTTGTGCATACCATGCACTATTTTGAGTATCTGGTCTATATGTGCTTTTCGGGTGGCTTCGTACAACCGTAGAGCTTGCGCTAATTCGGCTTCTGCGGGAAGTCGCTCTGCGCCGACAGGGAATACATGAAGCATCGCGGCTGCAAATACCGATGCATCATCCAGCGCAAGACCCCCGCCTGCTGCAAACGCACCGCCGTGAGCGTCTGCAGCGTCGCCTACAAGCGTTGCACGTCCGTTACCCAGAACCCAGCTATCGATGCCATAGGCTGCGGTATTAGGATAAACGCGCGTGTTCGGTGTTGCGTTGATAATAGCCCTTATGAGCGGACTCCAGTCCTTATAGGAGCTCCTTAGAACGTCCATATCACTCTCAGAGTCCCACTTGGCGTCTTTATAGGGTGTGTTTTTGTCCCCCGGGATGCTTTGATGCGTATCAACGACTGTAAAAAGCTCACCCCCAAGCCTCGAGACAAATAGAGTACGATCAAGGCCCCAGAAGAGATTTGCCTCATCCGGCAAGTCTGGGATATGAGCAACATGAGATATAGGGAAGACTGAGCGGAAAGATACTCCGCCAGTCCATGAGGTCTGCGATTCAGGGAGAAAGTAAGTTCGGATCGCAGAAGGTATTCCATCGGCTCCAATCAGGATGTCTGCATTTACAGTCGATTCGTCTATAAACTTGAGAACTAGGCTTTTAGATTGCTTATCGAATAGAACGGATTGAAACCTCTTGGAAAGTTGAATCCTGGACGGTTCGACGTGAGCTAGCAGCGACTCCTGGAGATGTGGTCGATAGTAGCGTGTTGTTCGATGACGGTAGTCAACTTCTCCACGATGAGCCTCATTAGAGAGTATCTCATCTGTTCGCCAGTGACTAGCGTTCCACATCAGCGCAATATTAAGAAAATAACTGGCTTAAAAGATGGGCTTACCGGTGAATCATGGGAGCTCCCGATTTATTTCTGAAAGCAATTGAGTCGTCCAAAGCGTTCAGCACTCCCAATCTCTCCAAAGTTCTCATGCCATTGGGACTGAGTGCAATAGATGCCCCAATTTCTTTCAACTCTGAGGCACGCTCATATATCTGGATATCAATGCCTGGATGGCTCTTCAGTGCAATCGCAGCAGCTAGGCCAGCTAAACCAGCGCCCACAATGGCAAGTTGAAGTTGCTGAGTCTCACCCATGGTGCGTGTGAGAGAACATTCGTGTAACGGATATCTGTATGTGGGTTAACTCGCAAATGCTGGGTGATTGTGAAGGCTGCCTGGGATTGCCCCGCGCCGCAGTCATGTCAAAATATTTCATAATGCGAGATACCGGTCGGACGCCAGGGTCTCTAGCGTTTGAGCATCGCGAGCGATAGTTTTGCAACTTGATACAAGATAATAACCCATATCTACCACTTCAATTACCCCCAAGCTAATAACATGCGTGTTTCGGACCAACAAAAAGCAGACTCCACAGGTGATTCAAGGCAGGCATTTGTGAGCTTGCTTACGCCTTCTCCGTGTTGGTGGGCTTCCGGAACTCAACCTTGTGCCACTTCATAAGAAGCGAGACCATAATCAGGACAGACCCAGCTGCCACGACAATGTAGAAAAGCTTAGCCATGGTGGCAGTCACACCCAAAACGACCTGCTCGACCAGCTCTGGGAGTGACGCGGCCGCGTCGCGTGATGCTACACCAGCCAGGGCTTCCCGGATTGTGTTGTCGGGCAAGCCGAACGATCCGAGCGAATCCTTGAGTGTGTTAAACCCGATGTTTGTGTACAAGCAACTCGCAATGGCCAATCCATATCCCTATTGACCTGTTAGTACCCGTCATCGCAAAGCAAGGGGGCGAAAAGGGGACTCACAGTAGACCCGAACTGGGCTAGGTTGAAAAGCGCGGCAGTGTCAAAGCGGTCAGTGGTCGGGAGGACGGCGTTGGCGACGCTCACGCCGTTAAACCACAGCATCCCCAGTCCGATTCCGAGCAATGCCCCGAACGCCATCACGTTGGACTCGGGCGTATCCGGCGTAACTCTCGTCATCAGCGTCCCGGCAGTGAGTAGGATGCAGCCAGCGAGGAAGTACAAGATGGCATAGCGCTTGATCA
Source organism: Thozetella sp. PMI_491 (assembly GCA_021432635.1). NCBI lineage: Eukaryota > Fungi > Ascomycota > Sordariomycetes > Chaetosphaeriales > Chaetosphaeriaceae > Thozetella > Thozetella sp. PMI_491. The sequence continues at coordinate 327,701 of MU270081.1, forward strand.
CGGGAAGGAGAGCGCCGGAAAGGATGGCCGACGTGATGAAGACGCAAAGGAATGGGAGGAAGTGAACAGCCGTCTCGACTGCGTTGTAGCCCCGGGCGAAGGCAAAGAAGAGCGGCAGGTAGTACATAGAAATGGCGTAGCAGAAGCTCGTCATGGATGTACCAATGGTAGCCAGTCCAACTTCGCGGATCATGATAAGACGGCCGTAAGACGCTCGCCTGTCCGGAGTGGTGAAGATCGAGAAGGTTTGCTGGACGATGTACGCCACGTGCACGAGGCCGGCAACGATCCACAACGCGATGGTTGAGCCCGAGCTCCATGGCCAGACATTACCGGAATAGCTGAAGGAGAAGGCGGCAAGGAGGATAGACCCCGCGTGCAGAGCACATCCGACCCAGTCGATCCTAGCAAGATGGTACAATGCAGAGCCGGTGTACGGTGCCTTGTAGGAGGGGAAGAAGACGAACGTCCCGGCGAAGAGGATGGCAATGAAGGGAATATTGATGTACATGGACTGAAACATTTTAGTCAAAGCAACCACATAGGTTGAGCTTTCAAGAACCTACCCATCGCCAAGTAGCGTGAGGATTCTGGACGAAGCCAGCACCGACAAGGGGCCCGGATAGCAGGCCAAGAGCCCACTGCCCTCCCACCAACCCCATGACCTTCGGCGCGGATTGTGGCGATGCATAAAGAGCGACATACGAGAGAACCCTGCCAGAACCACGTAGTCAGTAAGAGTATTGGATGAAGCTGCGGCACGATGGACTGGCTCGGGTGGAACTTACACTTGGTAGACTCCCGTCAGACCCGATCCGATCAAGATGCGTCCGACAATGATCGACTCCATGTTCTTCGCAGAGCCGCCCACCACCGATCCGGCAGCAAACAGGATCAAGGCCGCGCGCATAATGTCGCGAAGGTTGAATACTCCCGTCAGTTTTCTGTAGACCGGAATCATACCTAGCGATGTCAGCAGTCAGCATCCTGTCAAAACAGATGTGCGAGGCGGCGAAGGTCGACACCCATAGATCTGACGTACAGGAACCTGCAGTAACCATAGCCATACCGACCCACGGTAGAAGTTCAATTCGACCCATGGCCTCGTAGATGGGAGCTTGCATGTTCGAGACGTTTCCGATGTCGTAGCCTGCGGTTCGAAAGGATAAATGTTAGCGAACTTGTCGCCGCGGTTTCATCCTTGTGGGCGAGATCCGCCCATACCTAGGAGGATGGCTGCCAGGGCAATCATGGCGACCATGCCCTTGAACTGCCACGGTGGCGTGGTGTCCGTAGGCGATAGCATCTGCTGCGACGGCGCCTCAGAGCTGTTGTTCTCGGCCACAATACTTCCATCCGTCCCTTGAGATAGGTATCCCGCAGCCTCCGGATCAGCCTTGGGTTTCGCTGGTTCGACGCTCATCGTGCAGCTTTTTTGGCTTCGGAGCCTCGAGGCGTATCAAGACAGAGATGTTGAGCCTCAACAGGGGGTCAGTATATTGGAAGACGGATCTGGACGACGAGATCGGTTGGTGGCGTTCGTCCCATATATACACACTTCTTGCGGGTCCTTGAGGGATGATGGGAGCCTGGGGCGAAAATCTCATACTCGTACAGCATCGTATGGCCAGGCTCGGGCTCGTCTCCTTGCTAGGGTCACGTTTGGGCCTCATCCTAGAATAGGTAATACCTCGCACGGCTCTATGGGGCTTGTGGGACCTATAGAACAAGCATTTAAATGGGCCAGGCATGTATCCTACCGAGGCTGGGGACCGGTCTCCCCGCCACTAATATGAAATACAACTACAGCAGGGCGTAGGGAGGGCACACTGGTTGATCCGAGAGCTGCTAGGCCCCCGGCTGAGGCTGAACTGCGACGGTTTCCTCGATGCGGATAGTCCAAACAGAGGCGAGCAGGGGGTTAGCCACCTCGCTAGTATTGGTTCGGGCTAGCGCCCCATGTAGGTAATATTCTACGAGCCTATGAATCTGACGCTTGGCATGCATGCTTGCCTCGTAAAGGTCGACTTCGGAAATCCATACCCTGTACGAGAGTGTTAGTTTTTGGAGGGGTTTTTTTTGCCGCCGACTTCCGCTGTGAGTGGTCTAAAGGTTATAAGGATTCCTGCCCGTCGCATAGAGAACTGCGATTCTATTTCATCTTCTTCTTGGCCCGGGCGATATCAAAGGAAACAACCTAATAATGTATATGCAGTCGATTGGGAAGAGAAAACCGAAGGAAAGCGATGGTGGTGCTCGACGCACCGCCGCATGGGTTATTGGTACTGTCGTATCACTCGAGACTATATCATAGGCCAGTTGATTCGTCGATATCCTAGCAATCATTTTGGACAACTATCGCACTGGAACCTTCATTTGCGTACGACAGAGCCCCATTCAACTGCCCGAGGCCCTATAGTCCTTCTCCCCGCGAAGCTGTGGTGGAACTTTCGGCCGCCCTCCGCACATTTCGGCTGCAGTCCTACCCACAAGATGCTCTTTGTATACCTACCTACAGTGCTTTATACCTGCTCTAACCGGCAAGCACAAAAGTACTCGCCTTGCATGCGCAACTTTGGTGGATGATCCGAGACTATGCGTTGCTGACTAGTGCTGACACCGACCGCCACAACCATAAAGCTGAGGACTCTCGAAGCGCCTCTGAGAATTAGCTCATTGAGCACATAAGCCACCGTATCTATTTTTGCTGCCCACTTAGCACAGCTCTCCTGCGGAGATTTATATTTTCCTTATTCCTATCTTACCTACCTATCCTGCTAGACTTAGGGAAAAAGGCTGCTTGTGCATCATCGATGGGTGAGAAGCTTGTGCTACGCCTTGGAAGCCAATTAGCGCCTCAAGACTCAAGATGCTCTCTTCCATGCTTTGGCACCCCGAGTAGATAGATAGGCTCCAGATTGGTCCGGAGACGGCTCAATACTGGATAATAGAGACCTGACAATTATGGAATAGCTCGGTGGGGGGGGACGGAGGGACGAACTGAGCCGATTCATTTATCCCCGAGCAGCCTTCAGCATGCCTGATCCGGTACCTTGTATACCTCCATATGCTTTCCAGCTAAGACTAGTATCTCGAAATAAAATTGATGTATGTTCACTAGGATCCCGAAGCTAAGCCCAGAAACACAGAATGTCAGAATCGAACAGAGAATCGGAGCTTTGCAGCAGTTCACTCGCCAATTTCTGACAGTGCTGCGGGCGCCAAGAAGATTGGGTATACATTCAGAACTCGGTCCTCCGAGCGTGGCCTTTTGCCGTTTCCTCCGCGCCATGATCCCGTGTTACTCCACAGGGCAGTTGAAGGTGGTGGCCAAGTCGGATCTTCGGCTGAGAAGCGAGAAGAAAGATGCAGTCAGCAGGTCTTGTATTTAGTTCATTCGTTGTCGCTCCGCAAACCCCAAATTGTGCGAGCTTGGAAATACACATTGTGGTTTCTAAGCTCGTTGCTTTGCATCATGGCGTTTCGCATGTCACGGCGCGCATTTGCCCTCTTTAGAATCTGCATTTTCTTTTGGACTTCGTTGGCTTCCGCGGCAAATTTTCCTTGGGAGGACGCCAAGTTGACGGATAAGGACGTGGAGGGCTCCCCTTCCTTGGCGTTCGGAGACGCGCTAAACCCTTTCTCCCGGCAAACCCACGATGTGCCAAGATGCAGGGTGGCTCCTGGAGACGCTGAATGGCCGACTGATAGCGAGTGGGCGAGCTTCAACGAGTCCCTGACCGGTGCACTGCTGAAGCCTGTCCCGGCAGCCGCAGTCTGCTACAACGGGGCCAACTACAATGCAGAAAGGTGTAACTACCTCCTGCGCGAGGCTTCTCGGACGCGGTTTTACGCTGACAACCCGTTGACTGTTTTGACGGAGTGGCCAGAAGGGAACACATGTACGGCGTCTCCGCGACCGGTGGGCAACTGCACCCAGGGGGGCTTTCCAGTTTATGTCGTCAACGCAACCACCGCCAAGCATATCCAGCTGGCGGTGAACTTCGCGCGAAACCGGAACCTCAGGCTCGTAATCAAGTATGTAACTTCCGGTGTGGCACATGGAAGAGTTGGAAACTGATATTTATATCAGAAACACCGGCCACGACTTCAACGGCAGGTCCACGGGCGCCGGAGCTCTCAGCATCTGGACCCACTACTTGAAGAGCTTCGAGTTCTTGCCAAGGCACAAATTCGGAAACTACTCAGGCTTAGCCGCTAGAGTCAGTGCCGGAATCGAGGCTTGGGAGCTGTACAACTACATGGAGGTATATAACATGACCATGGTGGCCCCCGGGGGGAGTACCGTGGGGGCGTATGGCGGCTGGATGGCTGGGGGTGGTCATTCTGCCCTGACCTCTTACTACGGACTTGGCGCCGACCAGGCTCTGTCCATAGAGGTGGTCACTGCAGATGGGCGATTTGTGACTGCTTCTCCCGACGAGAATTCCGACCTGTTCTACGCCATGCTGGGTGGTGGTCCAAGTAAGAAATTAGCGAAGAAAAACGCTGCACAAGAGACTAACATATATAGGCACATATGGAGTTCTCACTTCGGCAGTTGTGAAAGCATATCCGCCCATCCAGGTTGTGACGTCGACGTTGTCGTTCGCGCTGGGTGCGAGTCCTTTTGGCGTATTTGGGAATGGAAGTTTTCCCGCCAACTTGACAGCTCCATTTAACTTTACCACCCCGGGGAACTTCACACCTCCCTTAAATTTTACTCTGCCCGGAGCCGGATTTAACGCCACTCTGCCATACAATGCTTCCACAAGAGGCAACTTCACGCGCTCCCCCCCGGCGGTGAATCTAGGGCTGAACCAAACCGAAATTTTCTGGGAAGGTATCAAGCAGTATCTTTTCTATGCCAAGAAGGCTGTCGACGCCCGGGGCGTAACCTGGTCGTATCTTTCCCGGTCCGGAGGCAGCGGGTATTCTTTCTCTACTAGCTTCGAGATGCCAGGAATGAAACCGCAGCAAGTTTTCGATTTCGTGGCGCCGCTGTACAAATCGTTAAACGAGCTGGGCATCCCAGTTGTCAACCCTCCCCATCCAGCCATATCTATAAGCTACAGTTTCATCGCGAGGACGGGGGCCGGCGACTCGCCAGGCAACGTACGGTTTTCGTCCCGTCTTTGGCCGCGTGCAAATTGGGACAACACAACCATCTTCAACGCTACTTTCAAGTCTATTCGAGAGCTTGTAGAAGGAGGCAACACGTTCCACTCTATCAACCTGGCACCCACGACCGAGACGGCAGGATACCCGGGACGTACGAACGCTATCAGCTCCATCTGGAGAGACGGCATTATGCACTCAACTATCTTCCCCGCGTTCGGAGGCCGAGGAAGTGGGCCTCAGGCAATGAAGGCAGCACATGCCAAACTAGAGACCTTCATGGATACCATCAGGGCGGTTACGCCAACAGGTGGTTCATATGTCAACGAGGCAGATGTGGAGGAGCCGAACTGGCAACAGGCATTCTACGGCTCTAGTTACCCACGGCTTCTGGAAATCAAGAAGAACCGCGATCCCTGGGGGATCTTCTGGGCGCCAACTACTCCTGGGAGTGAGGCTTGGTCCGTCATCACTGCCGATGGACTTCCCACACAAAACGGACCGCTATGCCAGACTGATGTAGGTAATAATGGGTCTGGCTGAGCGGGAACCCCAAAGCATCGAGCTGGGCGATGTTGCCGTAAAGGGAGCGGCCTATCACGCCGTACAACTTAGTTAGAGTGAGAAGTACAAAAGATTGATCAACGATGGATTTTTGCATTCTCAGCTATAAAGGTTGGCGAACCAACCAACTCGTATATATCTTCGTTTCATTTTCATTAATCAACTTAAACATGGATTAAACTTGTGTGGCGAATCAGACCCCTATAATCGTCCCGCATCATTCGCGAAGTAACCCTTCAAGGGTATTTGGCCTCGCAGCCGGAGATGCTTGTCAAACGGGCCGGGCAGGTGACCTGGTTATAGACGATGTCCCAGCCGAGCATGTCACCGCCAGCCCAGTTAAACCTCCAATAGCAGCCGGCAGCGAGGTTGTCCGGAACCTTCTCGCAGCCCGACCTCTCGGTCAAGCCACCCTGTGCGGGACCCCTAGCATAATTCGTTAGCTTCTGTCCTCCATACAAATTGATCATTAGGGACTTGTACCATGAGAACTTTGTTCCGTACTGTCCCCTGCATGCGGCATCTCCGAGAGGCCCAACGCCTCCGCCTGGAGTGAGGATGATGAGGTCATCCTTCTTGACAGGGCCACCAGAGCCACCGGGCGTGACGATTTGGACAACCATCTTTTTCCCGGCAGCCTGGCCCGAGAGCCACAACACCTCGTAGCACTTGCAGCAGTTGGAGTTGTCTTCCCGCTGGTCAGACGACACCTGGATAGCAAATCCGTAGGACAAGTCGTCTGCTACAGGAATGGGCTGGTAGTTGTCACAGAGATACCCGTTGCCGTTCATACAGGCGCTTCCAGCTTGTATACCTGAGCTTTGAGACATGGGCTTGTTGTTTTTGTCACATGTCTTAACCACGCCCCTTGAATATCGGCTGTTAGCATTCTGAGCTCGAAGAGCATCGCATTGCCGACATTAAGGGGTGGCAGTTTATCACAGAAACTTAGAGAGTGGGGAGCAACACGGAGGAAAACGATTCTACCTCGAGTTGACCAAGTTGTTGTTGCCGTTTGCGGCAGCACATATCGGCTTACAGCAGTCCCATCCTGTATAGGACTTGGCCTGAGTCGACTTCTGGGCAGCAACGAGGCTAGCCGTGAGGGCTAGCAGCCACGGGTTCAGCAGCATGTCGAACCAGGGGTTTGGTTCCACGGGAGATGGGGCAGGCGGCAGTCTGGCAGGAACCGTTTCCACTCTACAAAGAGGGGCAAGGCATATCTTATGGGCTGGTTCCCAACCGCACGAGTTATAAAAGAACTCGCGCGGCCCTCGATACTTTGCATCTTATAGATGGCGTCGTCTCATCGGCAGTTCATAGCATCGAGGAGTCGAGGATTCGCCGCACTCTGAGGACTTGTTCTCGCTTAGAGGTGCATCTTCGTAGATTAATTTGGACACGCCGGAAAGATACCCGCCCTGTCGTGAATTTTCCGACGCATATGCCAGGGTCCCAGCCCAATGGTGCCACTGTAAGCTATCTAGAGCTCCCGCCTACAGCGAGTCGGCGTGTCTCCAGAGGGGTCACAAAGTTCAGAAATATGGGCCTCGGCTATCACGGCTCAAGCGAGCGGTGCTGGGTGCAAGTCGCTATTCCCAAGGTGCGGATGAGGCTGCAATCTCCGGGTAAATGGCGCACTCCCGCGTCCGTGGGAACCAAGGCGGGCGATTCGACCCAGGCACGCTGGACAGGCCGATCCAAATTCGGCGAAACGACACCATGGCCTGCCCACATATCGGAGAGTTAATTCGCTGCCGCGCCATTATTTTCCGTTCCCTGACCATCGACAGCTCCACTCACCGTGAGCGACGCATACCCGGTTGACCGGAGCCGTATTCGGGTCGACGATCTACTTACTTAAGACGGCGACGACCCGCCTCCATTCAGCCATGGCATCCATACTGCATCGTATATGTACTTGGAATTGACCTGTCTCCTAAGGCACTTGCCTGCTTTCATTCTAAGGAAAAGGCTATTTCGGTATTTCAAGCGCGGCCGCGTCTTATCCTGACCTGTTGCCGTTCTCGGGCCGGTGGTTCGGGTCCTTGTAGGAGCAACGTGCGAGATATTGGAATTGCCGCACTTCATATTGTCACCATTGGCTGGATATCGGGCTGGGCCGTGCGCGTACCCTCGCGGTAATATCGCCGGGCCCGGTATCCGCAGAAGCCGAGTTGTCATAGCTTTCTGGACATACGATATGGCACCTCTCCGCAGAGACGTCGTTCTGTTATGCCAACAGACGAATTATCGACGAAAAGAACGCTGCAGTAGTCCATGGCAGGGGTTTAATGACGAGATCCGTGTGTATTAGCACCCGAGGCTCTTACCTGTCTTTAGTATATACGGGGATAATCCCCATGAGATTGCATTTTCTCCTAATATGCATAGCCATTAGCTTCGGCGTCGGGTAAAATATCGCGTCTGATGCAGAGGTCAAGCATTAGCTGCGCCAAGCCCGCTATCTTTGAAAGATTGAGTAGCCGGTGTGCCGGTTGCTTACACCAGTGAGCCACAATACATCAAGGCTGTACTGAGACTTCCATGCAAACAATTTTGGTATTGTATTCACAGCCGAACTGAAACCCCGGCTTCCTGGATAGCTATATGATTCATAGCGCGTCCCCGTATGCTCGTAAGTACTCGTCAAGCCGTCGGGATTAAGCTCGTCCACACCATTTAGAGCTCTAACCTCTTCGCCTTAAACCAAAGCCCCCAAGTGCTCTGCAGTACAATCTCTCGACGGAGGACGGGCTGCTGGCTCTCTACCCTCCGATCGTAGCAGTGAGCGACGTGACCGAGAAGCTAGTGGATAGCACCTCGGAGACTACCAGGCCAGGCTGGCCAGCAGTGCTGCGAAAACTAACTAGCTAGACAACACGCTATCCGATCCTAGAAAACTCAACGAAGTTCTCTACAGTCGCAAGAAACAGTGGCCAGTGTTCCTGGCTCAACTCCCTCAAAGGCCTCCAGAATAGAACATGAAGGTCGCAGTGTGGCTAGCGCTCACATAGTGTCCTAAAAGTCCTTCAGAAATACTCATTTCATCCTGTGCCTCTCGTCCTTAGTTGCTCGGTTGCAATGGTAAGAGGCTTGTCTGTTCTCTTGTGCCGGCCAGCTATAGCTTAGGCCTATCGAACTCACACTGACGGCGCACCTTGCCCTGTTTGGTCGTCTGGTTGGGTGAGCAAGCTCCGTGTGGACAAAGCTTTGTAACTGAGATGTTTCTAAGCAACGCATTGTAAGGAGACGTTCTTTCTTAAGGCATTGAGAGGGAGGGTGAGGCACAGGCTCCTAATTCTGACCCTGGCGCTACGTTGCTCTGTTTGACTGGCTAGATTACGGTGCATGTTTCAAAGTCCGAGATGGTTTCGATCTATCGAGACTTTGGGTTATCTATTACGGACAGGCGCCGGCGGAAGTAAGCAAAACTCCGTATATGAGCCTCCCTGGGTACCCCATAATCCACCTCCTGCTAAGCTACTAGGCGCTGTCCACGCCCAATTGGCCAAGAGACACTGCGGGAGGACTTTTGCGTAGAGGGATTCAAAGTCGAGATGCTAAAATGCTCACTGCAACCAAAGACGGACTAGGGGCCGCCATGCTATCGCATGCTTGAATCGGGCTCCGATCGAGCGTTTGGGGGCACATCGGTGTTTCACTGCCGTAGGATTTGGACCCGTGGAGCGGGTTCGCATGGGTGTTGATGACACGCACCCCATTAGGGTGTATTTCTGCACGTGATCACCCTGCCCATAATTATATGGCCACACCAGTTCGCGTAGCAGACAGTTCTCACTATGTACCTATTGTACACCTTTAGCGAATACGCCTGGCACTCAAGTCAACTTTCCCTGCCGGGCTAGCGCCATTAGTGTGCCGTGCCTTCCCCATCTTCGGTGGTCTTCACGAGGTGGTAGCTTGCTCAAGCTAGGCATTATATATGTAAATTTAGTGGCATCGTGTACATTTGACTTGACGTCCGCGGCACCCGTGAAATTACACAATCGTATACTGGTATAAAGTAGCATAAATATGTTAAAGTTAGACCGAATAAATGATATTATTGTTAATATGGGCTTAAGAATATGATCTATTTGCATGTGTTGAGTTGGCGAGTTGTGCATAGAACTCTTTTTTTTATGTATATATTTTTAACTAGCCGAGTTCCCTCTTGAAGTTGCGTCTTAGGGAGCTTGCAAAGCCTGTAAATTTACAATACAAGACACATGCTATACTCCACTAGCCCGCTTTCTTTCGTATTACCACTAGGGTGTAACTACCTGGGTACTACTTGCGGAACACTACCCTAACCATAATTGGGTTGTGCAGTATGAAGTATTAGGTTAGTCTAGATTTTATTTTCCCTATGTGGCAGCCCTACGCCCCTGGGCCTCTACGTCGCCCCTTGCGTACACACCTCCCGCCACATCACCTGCATCGAAGTTAATCCCGACTGACCCGCCAACCCTGCACAGAATGCCCTAGGATGACACGGTCGTGTGGTCAGGTTGCCCACCGCGGACTATCCCTTTGGGAAGCTCCCTTTTGCGGAGCTACCCTTTACAAAGTGGCGGGGATTGGTTACCTTCTCGCAGCCAAGAATGTTGAAAATGGGATTCTCACACATCCATCATCAAAATGGCATTTCGGTATTCGCTAGCGGGGTCCGGGTTCACCCTTGCTCTGAAGAATCAAGCCAACCAGGTGTCCTGGGTTAGAGGGTACTTGGGATTAGTTTGAAGTCCGAGCTCCCGTCATCGCCAAGGACTTGGTACCGGACTTTTGATCTTTAATATGTAGCCTCGGCCATTTCTCGTCAGATACCCTCTGGTTTAAGTCACGACACATTCGCCGACTATTGAAGAATGGATGCAGAAGAGAAACGTGAAAGAAGGAGACGTCAGAACCGAGAGTCTCAGCAGCGTTATCGTACGGCTGACATCCCTTTCTAGCCCTGGACGAATGCTCACTGGCTTATGCCACTTTTAGGGAAGCGGAAACAACAGAACGACTCGAGCATAGCAGCGATTGCTAGTGCGCATTTGCTGTTCGATGGAGTAGCAACGAATTCTGTCTGGAATAGTCACTCCGCGCTTGGCGCTCAGAATGAATTCACATTAGGCTTGTTGGCGGGATCTGCAAGATTCCCAGCACAGATAGATCCCTCAGAAGATGTGGAGACACCCATGATGTCGTTTCCCATTTGTGAGGTGGAGACCCAGGACAATGACGGAATGAACCTGTCCACTGGCTCGGTGCATGTTGATCTAAGTCCTTCAGCTGGGACTAGCAATACACCTTCTGACGACAGCCCTTGGACATATTCTAGTCTGAGCGCAGCTGCTGCCTTCTGGGCGGGAGTAGAAGCTGGGCAGACAACGAGCACAAGAGAGGCAGCTATTGAAGCAGCGAGAAGCAACGGAGAAATCCCCAACTTACGAAATCCAGCACAGCACGCACGCCATAGTGCTGATTCGACGACACAGTGGCTTGATTCGACCGGGATATTCACCGTGGATTCGGAGCCCAATCGTCAAGCCATGGGAAATAAGAAGCACCTCCAATATCAACAAACTTCTGCACAAGAGTCAGGAGTCCTTCAGACGAACTTAACGAGTCTGAGTGATTGGGCTGTCCCTCCAAGGGGCACAGCGTCTACCGCCCCGTCGGCTCGCCCACACAGACAACCCCGGTCCCAAGTCAGACATGGACATAAGCACCGTAGAAGCGTTTCTACGGGACCTAAAGCGATAAAGATGATCAATGGCATACAGGAGTTGTATAGTTTTGGAGTTGGATTTGGTTTTCTCGCGAAGAACAGGATAGTCGAGAGATATCTTCGGGAGATGGAGGATGTATTTTGTAGAGTCACCAATCATCCCCGTGTGGATGTGGAGGCGAGCAACGAGGATAGCAGCCCCTCAAGCGAGTCCCTAGATAGCGGCGGCGAAACTGTTGGATAACTTGAGTTTCAACTTACAGTCTCCTAGGAAGTAGGGATCATGGGTGCCATCCAAGGCGTGGGGCAGTACCGCCTTTCCTATGTAACAAGACTGACGTGAGCGGGACTTGCCGCTGTTAAGGAGGTTTATATTGCAAGTATTTGGGATTTATAGTTTTCATTTTGTATTTTGTCTTTGCCGACCAACTATACACTTTTATCCCCCCTTAATATGGGAATCGATATTGTAGCCAATGCTTAGTCGTCTCCCATGTGTCCTCAAAAGTGGCAAGATTATCAGACAACTCTCTCTTGCGCGCAATAGTATCCTTGTCCACAGACGAGACTTCGTAAAGTGGGCCGACAATCTCAGTATACTTCTGACGAAGGAAAGCTAGCTCCTCGCGCACTCGCGCTTTGGCCCACCGGCCTTTTTTCCCTTCAACTTTAGGATACCTTCCTAAAGGAGGTGGCCCTACTACCTCATCCTGCCGTAAAAAGCTAGGTACTGCATCACCAGCCTCCCATGCAGGTACGATACTAACAGACTCCCAGTCAATAACCCCTGTGACCTTGAAGGTAGGAGGATCAACAAGAATGTTTGACCTCGAAAGGTCGTCATGCCACAATATTTTCACATCCTCAGGTCCATCCAAGCCGGAAAAGATGTGTGGCGTCACTTTATCTAGCTTCTCAAACACCTGTAGGACTTCCGTCTTGTTGTCAAGAAGCCTTTTGTCGGAGTCGCAATAATAGTGGGTTCCCGGGACGGGGGTAAGATGGTTGATGCGCCGGCCGAGCATAGTAGCTTCGGCTACAGCTAGCTCCTGTGCTGTTTGGTATGGTCCGCGATTGGTGCGCAGAAGTGCTCGCTTATCTCGCGAGAACCGTGTGGAAACCATGCGGCCAATAACGAACCCGCCGTCCATACCAATATCGATGTTGGCGGCGGGTGTAAAGACGGCTGATTGCAGCGAGGATAACGGAACAGAGCCTGCCTCGTTCCATATATCACCAAAGTATATGTTGCCAAGCAGGGTGAAACGAAGTCCTAAAAGCTGCCTCATATAATGGGCGAAGTCTTCCGTGAAACGGACTTTGCTAGCCAAGTCCATAGTTCCCCATACACTTTCCAGGGTTACACCCATGACCATCTCCGTGAGAATCCACTCAAATCCAAGTGGGTTAGAGGTGCTCGAGTCATAGGCGATGACCCATGGGACAGGCAGGGACGTGTGTTGCCTGACATAGCCCATTGTAGCAACTTCACTCTCCGTCTTGAAGAAAGGCTCTGAGGGGATTGCTACGCGCATCACATATCTGGTGTTCGGACTGTACCCAGACGAGATACAATAAGCCCTGTGAAACACTCCTCCGGAAATAAAGGCTATGGCGTGGTCGGCAGAGAATTCGAGAGGGAGGTAAGGAACCGCCAAATCGAGCATGGTTTCTTCGTCGGGCAACCTTGGCCACAGAGGTTCTAGAAAGCCCGTTTTGTCGTTATTTTTCCAGTATCGGGCGTGCTCGTTGAGACTATTTTTGGTAGGTTTTCTCTGCTCCTGAGAGCAGCACTTTGATCCAGCCATCGTGAGAAGCAGTTGGTGTAAAACATGTGGTGAGGATGGTATTTGAGATGCTCTGACGTATATCTTCGAAAAGTTACACATGATGGCTCTATATAAAAGCCAAGGGAAACCTTTACTACTCTACTCAAAGGGCAATTTTAATGAAACCATGGGCTAAGCTCCGGATGTTCAACGTGGTCTCAGGACCTCTCGCTCACGCATTGCCCTCTACAACTTGCTCTCCCACAACGGGTTTCCGATGATCACCATGGTTGAACTAGGCAGAAAGAAGAAAGTAACCTGTGAGAATTGTGATGATCTCAAGATGAGCGCTAGGTGAGATGCTAAGTTACTCATGGTCGATTAACCATTGCTGACGCCTCCTGGAGGGGAAAGAAAATACCTACCTTGCCCAAAGTTAGGCAGGGGAGGTTATTGGTGATCTGAATCCGTTACGAACCATGCAGTAGTGCGGTAAGGGTCATCGCGGCTGGTGGGGCTATCAGCTTGCATGGGCGGGGCTGTCATCTTCCCGGCATGTGTCGAATCCTGCGTTAATTGTTGGCGTTTAGGAGGATAAGCATTCGTATCCCGTATTTAGGACTTGCCTTTTCGAGACGGATGATTCTACTACAGCGATTAGCGCTAAACGCTGCGATAGGAGCATAGTCTGCACACCCTTATGCTGTTCTACATAGCATCCACGCGTTCCTAAATTAGTTAATATGGTAGAAGCCTGCCTGGCCGTATTCTTTACAAGATTTGGGGATTCAAGTCTAGTAAAATTCATCCAGTCGTCCCTTTCACATGTTTACCTCGGCCTTTTGAGATTTACGGCCTACTTTGTATTCCGTATCGACTTTAGCAGGCTGTTGCACCAAGCATTAACACTGGGGTAAGAAAGTACACGAACAAAAAAAAACGAGAGAGACCATAGATTTGGGGAAAGGTCAATCATGTCTAGCACGGCAAGATATCATCGAGTGCCGTCAACCGCATGGATCGCCGACCCTGGCCAAGCTAGCGACTTTTCCCAGGACCACACAGACGACAAGCTCTATGCTACCGAAAAGGAGCAAGGCCCAACTCAAAACCACAATAGGCTTTCAGCGGCTGTATGGAATTCCGCTATGTTCTGTGCCTCACTGATACTTGTATTGTGGCTGCTCCACATCGAGATTCCCCAGGAATTCGAAAGACCTCAAAAGACAGACAGGCCATTGGCAACAACAGTCAATGGGACATATGCCGGCCGCTTTAGTCCAGAATACAACCAATTCCACTTCTTGGGCATGCCATATGCGCAGCCTCCAATTGGGTCTTTGAGATTCAGGCGCCCTGTTCCGTTGCAAGAAACTTGGGACGACTTTCGAAATGCCACTAGTTACGGTTCAATCTGTCCTACATTGAATGTTAGAACACCCCAGTAATTTGAAGAATAAAGCGGACCAGGCACTGATACCATATTGGACAAATAGGAAGATACTATCGACGTTCCCCCAGGCAGGGAGGATTGCTTGACTATCAATGTTATCACGCCGGCCTCGGCACGGATCGGCGCCGTAGGAGGGAAAAAGGACGAAAAAGATTTACTTCCCGTCGTCGTCTATACACACGGTGGTGTTGGTGAAGGCGGCGGCTCCGCTCAGGGCCAGTACAATTTCTCCTTCGTGGTAGCACACGCGGAAGCGCACGACATGCCCTTCATCGCCGTCTCCTTTAACTACCGGCACAGGCTGCTAGGTTTCATTGCAAGCCGTGAGGTGCAGGCGACAGGCAACGCAAATCTCGGCTTATACGACCAACGCCAGGCACTACAATGGGTCCAAGCGAATATAGACTCTTTTGGTGGTGACCCGCGACGTGTAACACTCTGGGGTGGCAGTAGCGGCTCCGAGGATGTCGGACTGCAGCTAATAGCTTTCGGGGGGCGTGACGACAGCTTGTTTCGTGCCGCTATCATGATGGGTGGCACGTCAGTCGCACGACCTGAGTTCCGGCTCGTACCAGCTCAACAGTCATATGACCGTTTCGTCGCTAAGACATCCTGCGCCGAAGCTGTGGATACTCTCGAATGTTTGCGCGGCCTCTCTTTGGAAGAGTTGTATACGGTCTTTAACCACACTGACGAGTCAAAGCAGGGTCTTGGGTTGGACATGATGTCGCAGAGCCTTCCTGCGATAGACGGCCAGTTCATTGAAACATATGGCAGTCGAAGCATCAAAGACAATAAATTTGTAAAGGTGCCCATTATGATCGGCGTTGCCTCGAATGAAGGGTACAACTGGATTGGCAGCAGCTGGAACTCGTGGGACGATCTCGTTGGTCATCTGATAGGTAAGTTTTATAATTTCTATCAACTTGCACTTCGAGAAATCGTAGCAAACGGCTCCTGACACAAAGATACCCAGGATCTTACCGGAAATACCCCGACTCAGTGGTCCAAAAGCTCTTGTCCTTCTACCCCGAGCGTCTCGACCTGAAACTCGATCTCAGGCCGGCTATAAAAAACATCACAGACTTTGCCACGTACATCCGAATGGAAGCAGTACTGGGTGATCTGGAGCACAATGCGGCTAAGCGCCTCATGTGCGATGCCTTCAGTTCATCTGGGATGGACTGCTACAGTTACCGCTTCGACGATACCGGTGCATTGAATGGCAGGAACCCCCTCCTCGGGGCTAGACATGCCGCTGACTTGGGGTCTGTGTTTCTAAACTTCGAGGGAGCTGGGCTGGAGCCCGGCGAAAACCCTTTCCAAGGACGCAACCAGAGCTTCTATGACTTATCAAGAACGATGGCGCTCATGTTCGCAGGCTTTATCACCCAACTCGACCCTAACGCAGCATTTGCGAATGGAAGAGATCCAAAACCATGGCTAAAATACACCGTTGAGGAGCCGAGAAATATCGTGTTTAATGAGACGGGGCCATACTGGATGGAGGTTGACGATGTTAGGAGAGAGGCAACTGACTATATCAACAGCATACAGGATACGGTGTTAAATAAATAGGGCTTGAATATAGATGCATAAGGTAGATGTAATTAGTCGGTTGTAAAAGCATCCCAATCTTAAATTGCGTCATAAACCTGCCACACTAGTGCTTAATATAGCTTTCTAATAATCAAGTTAGCTTTAAATTTACCATAATAGGTGATATCATCCAGACAATATTTATATTACTTAATTGTATGGGTCTTGGTAGGCTGCTAATCCTGAATGTTACACTGTACAATGACAAGTAACTAGGTATAAGACGGCAGACTAAGGTACCTTGGTCTTAGCTGTGCCAGGACCCTTGCTAGCTATCCTAGTTAGTGATTCCCTTGATCAGATCTCTCAGGAGGGTAGATCCGTGTCCCCATATTTCTCCGGATCTAAACGCTTCCAGTGTCTGCTGTACAGCCACCCCAGCGTGGTTCTACAGTTCTCCAGCCACCCCTAGATGACTATTTAGCCTGTTGGGCGTCTGTCCTGATCGGTTAGGGTTGTCTATCATCGTCTATATGGATTCACTGAGCTGTAGCACCTCTAATTTAACCCTGTAGAAATGGTCTGGCGTTGACTGCAGCTTTTGTCGATCAATACATACGTGTTTACTAACAATCTAAAGAAAGCTGAAGTTGCCTAGGGTAAGCTTTAAACTAGTCGTGTTTCTCCTGAGCTGTACATGTAGTGGATAAACCTCCCCACGCCTAGAGCACCTCCCGAGCGCGCACACCATCCGGATCGCGGGCCTTGACTCCATCTGGATCGCGGGCTTCGAAAATCTCCCGTGCCTTGACTCCATCCGGATCACGGGCTTTGACACCGTCGGGATCGCGGGCACCCAACATCTCCCGTGCTTTGACTCCATCCGGATCACGGGCCTTGACGCCATCAGGATCCCGTGCCTTGACACCATCTGGGTCGCGAGCTTCAAAAATCTCCCGTGCCTTGACTCCATCCGGGTCACGGGCTTTGACACCATCGGGATCCCGTGCCTTGACACCATCGGGGTCACGGGCCTTGACACCATCTGGGTCGCGAGCTTCCAACATCTCCCGTGCCTTGACTCCATCCGGATCACGGGCTTCCAACATCTCCCGTGCCTTGACACCGTCTGGATCGCGGGTTTCAAAAATCCCCCGGGCGCGCACACCATCCGGATCACGGGCCTTGACACCATCCGGATCGCGGGCGTCAACAGCAACGCGTACTCCATCTGGATCACGCGTCTCAAGGCCTATGGCTGGGGCCGCAAGCGCCTGGGCGCAAAATAAGAGGATGAATGTTGCGGTGGTGGCGTGCATTGTCGTTGAAAAGTTTCCAATATGTTCGGAAAGGGTGGCTTTATTTCTAGGTTGCCCTCGACGGTATTGTGGCGGAATTCTTGAGTGGTGGCTAATTTGTATCTGAGAATGGTTGGATGACGATGATGGAATGATGTTTGAATGATGATGAAGTTCAGAGAAGAACGCCATGAGGACTAGTTTTATAACCGCCGTGAAGCTAATGTAGGGAGGTAATGTGTATAGTGTAGTGAAGTAATGCGTGTAGTGTAGTAGAGGCAATGCGTATAGTAAGTCCGACGACTTAGTCGGGCAGGGGGTGTGCACCCAATGCTGACAGTCATCAATCAGCATAGTGTGAGGCACAGCAAGCACTCTGAGCACGCTCGCTCTGGCAGGGATTCTGCTAGTTGCAGATTGAAGTAGACTTACCCACCAAATGCGATATTCAAGGGTACAGGGATGCTAGCGCTAGCGCCCATTCCTCCATACTCAGCCAGAGTTCATCCTGCATGTCAAGAGTGCGGTGAGCCTAGGTATTCTCTCAGCATAGGCTATCATGCTGATTTTCAGCAGGTCAGACAATGTGCGGCGGTTGCTTTGATCTTTCCAGACAATTTGTGCTGGCTTTGGCACACGCCTCAATATCTGAATAGGGCATATTCTATTTCGTTCTTCGCCCTGTAGACGCAGATACCATCAGCAGGTCCCCTCGGCTATTCTTCCATCAATCCATAATGACTTAGCTTACACTGACACCCTTCCGCAAGCTTATGCAAAGACCATGATGACATTGCTTATGAGAAAGCCATTTCTCTATTGTCTAATATTGTCTGGGCCAAAAATCGAGATAGTGACTGCGTCGTATCAATATACGCAAGCTGATTACCATTACGGTTACAGACTCTTCGCGATACGCTAAAATGATACCAAAAAATTGACAATAGGGTCATCGCGTTACCATTACTCTACCTGATTATTGGGAAAGGAACGATGCCGCGAGCTTAAGTTAACGGCTGCCGTGGCGATGTGACAGGATCTTTAGGATGGAGTGTTGCCTTGCGAGCTTATTACTAGCTAGGTCTGTTCAGAAACCTGCTGTTAAATAGTGGATTCTCAGTGGCTATACTTCAACGTAACCCGAGCTTCTGTTTTTGCGGAAGCACTTGCTTCTAGCTAATGGGTGGTATTTGCCATACCACATAGTCGCTACGAATGGCTTTCGCCACTTCTATCCCAACTCTGGGCCATCTAATTCCCATCATCTCCTTGCATCTTTCACTTGTGTTTGCTTTGCTGTTGGTACGCCGTTATCTCGAGGTTCGCCTCCAGACTCCCAGCGCTGTCATCACCCACTATCATCAAGCGCAAGTGGTAAGCTATCGAGTGGCCACAGAAGCAAAAAAATATTGCTAATTAGTGTGCCCATACCTAGTTTATAGCTCTTCTGCTTCCGATCGTTGAGCTTGTTAAACTTTTTGAAATTTCACAAGCTCTCACAACTGTACAAGGGAATTGGAAACTGTTAACGGCTATCGACGCGGCCGCCAGTCTATCCGCGACTTCACTGCTAGGTACCGTCTTGTTTCTCGAATGCTGGAGACAAGACACTCGACAATCTGATGTCACCACACTGAGCATTTTGACGTCGATTGTGAGAAATTTGATCTACTTAACTCTTCCTGGAGCCCACTTCATACGCAATAGTGCCGCAGCACCACTTCTTCAGCTATGTTTGCAGCTCATTCTCCTCTGGCTCAAAGAGCAGCCACATCCAAAATTCACAGTAATTCACGGGGACGATAGTAAGCCAGATTCACTGGAATACACTAGCAGCTTATTACAAAGACTGTCATATCGCTGGGTTCTTCCTATCCTCGCCAAAGGTGCTTGCCATATTCTGGCTATTCAAGATCTGCCCGGTCTAGATCCGAAATTGTCCACCATTGCGATTGCGGGTAATATTTCTTCAACATGGCGACAGAGAGGTACAGATCCCTTTTATACCTACACTGCCGCTGTCAGCTTGGGGCGATTCAAAGAGACGTGTGCTGACATTGACCATTCATTCATTGGTGAAGAGAGACCTGAGGGCAAGTGGTCACTATGCGTGGCGCTCTGGCGTTGCCTCGGTGCCATATTTATGTCGGTGTTATGGCCACGGTTGTTCTCAACCATATTTCGCTTTGCACAGCCCATTGTCATCCGCGAAACGCTTCGAACTGTCTCGACACCAGCTGAAGACAATGAAGATACTCGAACTAGAGTTTTCTGGATCATAGTTCTGGCAATTGTCGCGTATTTCGGTTATACAGTAAGTAGATTATAGTTTCCGACCACAGCCCCATTTCCCCTCGTTCTTTGATACAACCGCCAACACTTTGGCTCCTTTATTGCAACTGTGTAGATCTCGACAGTACAATTTGAACGTTCATCTATAAGAATAAAAACGGCTATTCGGTCTGCCCTAGTTCATCTTATATATGATCACGTTTTAGAGGTACAAGCTTTGAGCGAGGGCTTTGACGGCGCCCCTATCACGCTTATGAGCGCTGATGTCGACAACTTTGTGCACGTTGGGGTGGCGTTGCACGACTTCTGGTCTTTCGGCCTCGAGTCCATCATAGCTGTGGTGCTGATCTCTCACGAAGTGGGCTATTTGATCTTCGCTCCTGTTTTTGTCCTCGTGTGTAAGAAACGTGGATTCTACGATGCCGAGCGCTTTAAATGGCTAACTTGGATCAAATCTAGCAATCTCAGCTCTCGGGGTATATTTAGCTTCGAGGCTGCGTGTAGCAAGCAAAAGCTGGTTGGAGGCGATAGAGGACCGAATTGGAGCCTCGTCTCACATGATTCGTTTCATGAAGTCGATCAAGTCTCTCGGCTTAACTGAAGTGTTCTCGTCACGAATCCAACGCTTGAGAATGGCCGAGATTATGCAGGCTGTACCATATCGATGGCTGGACGTGGTTTCTTCTTCTCTTAGTGAGTTCCCAGTTTATCAGTCACGAAACGTACGAGTAACCACACTCCATACCCGCGTCACTAACGACTCATCAGTAATGTCTACACCTGCATTTACATCCGCTACTGTCTTGGTGCTACTAGCCTTGCTAATCAGACGCAAGTTTGATGCGGAGCAACTCTTCACTCTCGTTTCACTCCTCAGTCTACTCACCTACTCGTACGCCCATGTTTTGAAAGCTGCTTCAACACTCCTCTCTAGCTTTGCAAGCTACGAGAGAATCCAAAACTACTTGCTGGAATCCACGCGGCTCGACCAGCGAAATCGTGTGGCTCAACACCCATCGCGATCTAAAACACTGCTACCAACGATTAGTCTGCAAGCCATCAACGTCGAAATGCCGGACCAACCAGATCCAATCCTCCAAAATCTTGATTTGGATATTTTCACGGGTGGCATATATCTTATTCATGGTCCTGTCGGTAGTGGCAAGACAACACTCGCAAAAGCTATCCTTGGCGAGATACCTATTAGCAAGGGTACCATCAGCGTATCCTCTAAGAAGATGGGCTATTGTTCCCAGTCCCCATGGCTAGTAGATAGTACCGTTCGGGATGGAATTTGTGGTTTCGACGCGAAATTCGACTTAAATAGATATCAGGAGGCAATTCAGGCGTGTTGCCTTGACCACGACCTAGCAAGTTTTAGTCTCGGTGACGAGAAGGGAGTAGGAAGCAGTGGCTTCAACTTGTCCGGTGGACAGAAACAAAGATTGGTAAGTGAGAAAAGCTCAATTTTTAAGTCAGAGGTACTCACATACATCTCAAGGCTCTCGCTAGGGCAACATACACGCATACCGATACTGTCATCCTAGATGACAGCTTTAGTGCTCTGGATCCCACAACTCGTCGAAATGTCATGAATCACCTTTTGGGAGCTGATGGGGTTTTCCGAAGAAGACATACGACTGTTATTTGGTTCAGCAATGACGGTATAATACCTATCCCTTAGAGCCACATTGACTTCGCCAGTATGACTAATAGTCCTTGTAGTCCATGGGGCCGCTTTGGCAGATCGGGTGTTCTGCCTGAACCGCGGTCGGCTGGAAATGACGCAGCAGGCAGGCTCTCCGCAAACAATAGAGGAGAGAGAGACTTCCTCATTGCTCTTTGACCAATCCTCGCCCGGCAATCCTACCAATCATCAGCAGGTAGCGCAATTCAAGGCCAAAGAGCTGAGCGGTGTCAGTGATAATACTACGACCAATCCGACCAGAATGTCGGAAGACATGTCCCTCTATGGTTGGTTTGACCGCTTTCCTCCTCTTCATGGATCATGGAATTGACTAGTAAAACATGGTTGCTGATTCAATACCTAGGTTTCTACATGCGAAGCAGCGGCTGGGTTAACACATGCGCCATGGTTGCATGCGCAGCCGGTTTTTCGTTCTCAACGACATTCCCTTCGTACTGGCTGAAGCTGTGGGTCGCAGCAGCAGGCGAACACGCAACATTCTACATAGTGGGCTGTGTCACCTTTGCACTCACGGCCTTTTTATCCCATACTGGCTCGTCATTGTACGTATTGATCATGCCTCTACTACGTTTGGGAAATGGAGAACTTGTCTCCAAACTAACAGAGGATGGCCTGCGGTAGTGCAGCAAACCTTCGCATGGCTCCAAAGGCAGCATCGACACTGCATAATAACCTCTTGAAGACCGTGTTACAGTAAGTCTGATGCTATATCGCGCATGGATTCGTTATTCATGGACGCTTCCCGCTGATAACTTCAACCTGGAATAGAGCACCGCTCTCATATTTCTCAGTAACCAACGAAGGAACAATATTGAGCAGGTACGTGCTATCTATCGCTAGCCAAGTTTGCTCGCCTAGTTGTATGAGGCTAAGACGTCAAATAGATTTGGCCAAGACCTCCGGCTCATCGACACGGAGCTCCCGCGTTCATTGCATTCTCTAGTCAACCGTAATGGCCTTTTCCGACAACCGGTTCTTAATAGAATATGATACTGACACTATTATATAGAAATACTAACACTGACTATTCAGTTTGCAATCCTGTGTAGCGTTCAGAGATGGGTCACTCTTCTAGTTCCATGTTGCGTCTGTATCATATATACTGTCCGCGCAAAGTACCTGAAAACGGCGCGATACATGCAGCTCATGGAGATGGAATCTCGCTCAGACCTCTATTCATCATTCCTGGAAACGGTAAGAACTCACTCCTCAGTTTTGTTAATGGTTTCATCGGCAGCTGAAGAAGCGGGTAACTAATATCGATCCCACCTTAGATCCAAGGCGTCATGACCATCCGTGCAATGGGATTGGAGAATGAATTTCGAGAGCGAAACCTAGAGAGACTTGATGTCTCCCAGAGAGCGTTCTACATCTCCATGTCTCTGAAACGATGGCTTAACTTGATGCTCAATTCGATCGAGGCAGGAATCGCTGTAACCGTCATTGCGCTAGCTGTCCACTTCCGTGGCGTGGTAAGCGGATCAGATGTCGGTGTTGCGCTGAGCGTTCTCATTCAGACATCAGCAGCACTGCGCGAGCTCGTCTACTCATGGGCGGATGTTGAAATTTCCCTGAGTGCCGTAGAGAGATTGCGGCAGATGGAGACTCTTACGCCCAGTGAAGATAACCCTTCCAAAACAGGGGTGCCTGAGACGAGTTGGCCAGCATTTGGAGAAGTAGAGCTCACAGACGTGTCGGTCTCATACGGGTGCGTTCCCTTTGCCATGATGCGTATAGCGGAGGACTAATCATATTATTTGCTGGAAATGATAGAGATGGAAACTTAGTGCTCAATAAAATGAGCCTTCAAGTCTCTCCTGGACAAAAGCTAATTATTTGCGGCCGGACAGGGAGGTAAGACCGACACTGATTCCTCGGACAGGCAGATCTCTTGTCAAGACAAATAACCTAACACATTGAGTCTCGCAGTGGGAAAAGCACTCTCTTTAACTCCCTCCTCCGTCTCGTGGATCTTTCGTCAGGAAGTATCAAGATCGACGGTGTCGATATTTCCCAGGTGCCGCGGTCCTTGGTTCGTCAACGCTGCTTCATCACAGTGCCGCAAGAAACCTTTACTATCCCCAAGGAATCCTTGCGTTACAACCTTGATCTATACCAGAAGGGTGTCTCCGATTTCCGCCTGGTTCAAGCCCTCAGCAAGACTGGACTGTGGGCCAAGCTCACCGGCGCAGCAGACTGTCCACACAAATGCAACCGGGCCTCACTTTCCCCCTTTCTCGCTCGAACAATTCTCAGTTCGTCACTTGAGAGCTTGCCGCAGCTATCGAAAGGGCAGCAACAGTTGCTAAGCATTACACAGCTCCTTGTGGGAATGGATTATTTGGATTCTGATATGAGTTTCCAAGAGGACGGAACGAAGACAAAGCCCATCTTGCTTCTGGATGAGGCTACATCTTCATTGGATTACATCAGCGAAGAGATAGTGCACCGAGTAATCGACGAGGAGTTCGTGGCGCGGGGACATACCGTGTTGATGATTTCTCACAGACCCGAAATTCCTGCCCATTGGTGGAGGCCCGGCAGAGATGCCATCATACAATTGTATGACCGGGGTCTAAAGACACAGGGAAGCAATACTGGATAGAATTCCGGACATACAGATATATATACTTCCGACGACAGCAAAATTAGCTCTTTGATTTGTTAGCAGGTGAAGACAGTTACTGGAAAGATGGGAGGTCCGTCTTATGCACAGTGGCGATATCTACAGGCCATTCCGCTGTGCGACAGCGAGTATCATACAATATAGCAAACTCTCGCCTTTTCGGACTACTTAACCTGCCATCCACATCGGCTTCCTTATTTCAAGTTTGCGAGTTAAATCCCAACAGTTTAATTTTTGAAACTTCATTTGCTGGATCGTGACAACATGTTCCGTACGCTCTTGGCCTAGCCATGGCTTCACTCCTCGCCCGATCGATAGCTTGCTTCACCACTTTTGTTACTTCTCTGTGGTGACCCCACAGTGGTTTGGGATCTAGATCCTCTGGCTAGAAGACTTCTAATGACGGTGCCAAAAGACCTCGGGGTGGCAGTATCGAAGAAGGCAGGAAATGTGGTGGCACAGGCGCAGATCAGACCAATATTGATTTCGAGAACACTGTAGTTGGACGGATCAGTCACAGATGCTCAGATAGAATATATAATTGGGAAGGGTTAGAATAGGAGGCTAGAGAAGCGGATTGCACGTACGTCCAGTAGAGGACCTTGGCTGCCACGTAGGTTTGGTCCGGATTCTGGGCATACCAAAGCGATACCACAAACCGCATGATGCTGGCAACACAGGTACTGAAGAAGAATTAGTCTTGCGTATTGAGAAAATGCCCATTGTTGACAACCACTTCCAAGACTTACAATGCACCAAGCCCAAAGACCGAAGCAATTCTCAGGCGTCTGGTCCATGGCATGGTCATCATGAAAATTACCGGTAGGGGAAGTAACAGGATATAGAAGTCAGAAACTATGTTGAAGATGCCGGTAGCATATGGGAACGCAGCATAGCTCATGCATGTGCCTTGGATGGTCGGGTTCCATGTAGCTTCAATCGGCTTGCAGCGGAAGAGATCGACGAAGAAGATGATAATGTAGAAGAGGGAACAGACGACTATGCCAACCCAGATGCCCCACTTCGTGGCAAGGTCAATCTTGAAAATGCGCAGATACCCAAGGAGAAGACAGAGCTTGACAAACAGGACGAGGGGGAAATAGAACTTTTGCGAGATGACAAGCCACTATGAATCACTAGTTAACGAGCAGGTACTTTTAGAAGTTGACGATACTCGAATACCTTAAGAGTTTCAAGAATCTCTGACGCTCGAATGTCGTACATGTGCATTCCAAAACCCCATACAGTCGCTACCACAAGTCAGTAAGGAGTCTCATTGGGACGGGACGGCAGACATCTTACCGTATGCCAGAACAACGGAGAATGTAATGGAAAGAGCCTAAGTCGAATGAGCGAACGGTCCATATCCTGCGATGCTGCTGACATTCCTACCCATGATAAAATTGCGAACCCTAGAATCAGTCAGTAAGCTGGCTTCAATTTCGCGAACAGGACTCGATCAGACGTACCGTCATCTACCCCGACATTCTTTTTAATGACAGCGCGAGTGTATAGGCGTACAAGGAGTGCCAATGTAGTCACCGTAAGAACCACAGAATGTAGGATAATGTTCTGATGCTTGTAGTTATCCGGGCTGTTGAAGTCAGATGTGAACCCAGGCGGGGGCATAGCTGCCGGGACTTGGGTAGGGTCCATGGCCGCGTCAGATGGCGCTCCTGTTGACATGATGAACGATGCGCAAGGTGACAGATGGAAGAAAGAAGCAGGAAGATGGACGCTGTGGAGCAAAAGTGAAACAGACTCTTGTCCTTGAGAATGGCACGGCCGACAGGCACCAACAACAGCAATGGTGGTTGTAAGGATGAGATTCGAGAGGGAAGCCGTGCCGTGTCAATCTACCACCCTGCAGATGAAGGATTCGGCCGCTGCCAACCCGGCGAATCGAGCACCTCGGTCAGTACCGACTTGTACCCAGTACCGATTCACACAGGATACGGCACGGTACTTCCCCCAAAACAGGTGCGTAATCTCTGGGGGGGGGGGGGGGGGGTTACATTGAAAGGGCTGCAATGCCATGCGTTCTGTCACCGAGTCGAAATGCAACACTAACCACATTGTGGTAGTAGGCATCATTGCATTTTACAAGCGAGGTAGTTGCCACGCCGGCAATTTTTATCTTCCCAGACAGCTTCGTGCAGATAGAAGAATCTGATATAGCTTACGGAATACATGGCATTTCTGTATTAATAGGTCGAAGCCTATTGCTCGGTTCGTCGTGCGAGATACTCGTGCCACACCCTGCCTAGATCAGCAGGCCTGATCGGAGCGAACATGTTTCCTAGCCAGCCCTTCTTTCGATGCGATGTAACACCGATTTCGTCCAGGAGCCTATCAACGTATGGAACGCTGTCAAAGGCAGCAAAGTTCCCGAGCTCGCCGTTTGACAGGTAGCGCCGCTTGTTCCAGGCAATCATGTGTGCGATATCTTCCTCCCGCTCTGCTATAGAGGGAAGCGTAAAGGCCTTGTCCCAGTAAGCCACTGCCCAGATGGCCTGGGCTTCGGCAGCGAACAATTTTGCCCCAGCAACTACGTGATTCATAAAGAGAATAGAATCGTCGTGTAGAGGAGCCATTGTGTGATACAGTCGATAGGGCGTTCGTGTTTCGTGTCTTTGGTAGTGCTTTGGCGGGTTTCTGAGCATGACGAACCGCCGGAGGATATGCTCGTCTGCCTCGCCGACGAGCTTCTCCCACTTGGCAGTTTCCTCTTGCGATTCCATATCCTTGGGATACGGCAACCCTAGCTCCACAAGCGTATTATAGTCGAACATGTCAAGGCCGTCTTTCCAGCCGGTTCCGCACAACACAGCGTCGCAAGGGAAATGCGTGCCGCTCTTGTCGTTGAGATACAGCTCGTTTCCGCTCAAAAGTTTTACATCGCTGCGGTAAACATAGACTTTCTCCGCGATAAGAGGCCAGAAGTCGGCGAAGTGGCAGCCCCCAGCGGTCCCATTCTGCCAGATTATACTTGGAACGGTTAGTATCTACAACAGACTAAAGGAGATAGCAAATGTCATGAAGTGTACTCACTCATTGTCATATTCTAACTTTTCAAAGCCTTTATCACTCTTTCTCTCTCGATAACCAGCATACTTGCGGACCGTGTTATCGAGAAGTGCAAAGATCTTGCTCACGAGCTTCGCGCCTAGGCTGGTGCTGTGGAGAAACCATGTCCACCACGATCGGTTGGGGATCAAGTAGCACGGCTGCAGCGATGCCATGATCCTTGCCTGCGATGCTTCTACCCCGTTTTTATACGGCGTGGGCAGGTCGATAGGTGCGAATGCCGCAGCTCCGAGCGAGCCGTTGCCGGTTTTGCGAATAATCCATGACACAGTTTTATTCGCCTTGACTGCCTCGTACACCATATCGGCGGCCGACTTGCCTGCGCCAATGACGGAAATGTGCTGGATCGACTTGTCTCGAATGATGTCGGATTGGCCAAAGTCAATCGAGTGGATGATCTTGCCCTGGAAATGCTCCTTGCCGGGGAAATCGGGCACCCTCGGGACCGAAGATTGGCCATTTGCCATCATGAGTCTCGAGGAGAAAACCGACCGCTGAGATTTGTTGACCGTGTTGACGCACGCCAGTCGCCATTGACCATCGACCTTCCTAATGGACTGGACGTGGGTATTGAACTGTATCCTATCTCGTAGCGTCTGCCCTGCGTGGCTCATGTTGTCGACATAGCACTCAAGATACTGTGTGGTATATTTAGCGCGGAACAAGTCGTGCATGCAATCCTCCTCCGGTGGGCGTTCCATCGACATATCAGAGAATTCGGCAATGCCATGTGTCCACTGCGTCCAAAAGCTGGGATAGAGTCGTCCTGTAGAAAGTTAGAGAATAGAACGGAACCGGGTTCCAGAGCTCGCACGCTCGCTCCATACACCTCCGACACAGTAGTCGCGCTCTAGAATAGCCAGTCGTGTCTCTGGATGAGCCTGAAGCAAGCGCTGCGCTGCGATGATCCCAGTGAGGCCCAGAGAGCCGTTAGCATCTATAATTCAAATCGGAACTCAAGACAAACCTGCGCCTAGGACAACGACGTCGAAACTGGTCGTATCGTCCGGGTGTGACATACTGGCAGCGTGTTTGTGCGTGTCTGATAAGTCAGAGGATGAACATTCGTGGGAAAGAGGGTTGTAATGTCGAGCATAAGCGACGTGCTGACAAGCCGCCTTCAGCCAGCTGCACGCGGCAGCGCCATACTTTTTTCTTCCCCTTTCGTGAAGATGACGTATCCGACCACAATTTTCATTCGGACATTTTTGCTGCACTGTGTGTACAGGGTTTGTACAGGACGGTAGCTACGCGCCACAACTTGGCATCTGCCATCTCATCTCTCCGCAAACTTCTCGTGCACGTCCCAACTTTCATTGTCAGTCATTCCTTCTCACAGTAAAACTTGTGCTCCTTACTTTAGCCATTCGAACAGGCTAAGGTTTGTAATTTCCGTGTCGATTTTGAGGGTTCCGATTCCTGATTCCTCCGTTTAGCCCCGCCCGGGAGGAAAAGGAGAGGAGAGTGTTCTACAGAGCTAGAGTGTCGCTAGGTAAAGAGTTCCTGCTTGTTGGGTCTGTGCCTGCTTGGTAACTTGTGTGCGCTGGCACATCTTTACTTCCCTTAAGTAAATATCTTTCCTTCCTTCGATGTTTAAAAATTATCCAGGAGAGCTCAAAACCCCTTTCAAGATGGCATTAAAATAAGGAAAGGGGCAAAAATAACGAGATACCAAAAAAGCTTCTCCCCGACCGGAGTCGAACCGGTGACCTATAGATAAATATCACAGTTACAGTCTACCGCTCTACCAACTGAGCTACAGAGAGAGAACTGATTACATAAGACAAGAGAAATCTACAAACTATGAATCATTGAAGCCTGGGACGTCACTGCGTGGGGCTGCAAGTGTACTGTATCTAGTTACTAACGTAGCTAGCTACTAGAAGTAGTATGGAGATGGATTAGCTGATTAACTAGCTTAAAATCTAGTTCTAGGGGGCCGACAGGACGGGTGGCTCTCTGGCCTACATTCTCGTGATGCGTAAATATCAGAAAAACTAACTACTAAAAATTATCCGGGAGAAAGGAAAAAAAATTCGAGATGGTATTGAAATAAGGAAACGAGGCAAAAGAAAAACAACAGTCAAAAAGTTTCTCCCCGACCGGAGTCGAACCGGTGACCTATAGATAAATAGTTACAATTACAGTCTACCGCTCTACCAACTGAGCTACAGAGAGAGAATTGGTTACACAGGAAAATTTTGAAAACTATGAATCACTCAAATCTGGAACGTCACTGAGTGGGGCTACCAATGCACTGCAGCTAGCTACCAACTGCGACCAGCTGCCAGCGGCAGCACGCTTCCAAACGCATCATCACCGTGATTGTAATGCACGTATAAGGTATCAGGGGAGTACCAAATAGAACGACTAAGGCCTTAGAACAGGAATGTCAAGTGCAATGTGCGACTAAAGTCTGGCCTTCTAACCAGCCTTCAGTCTACTCTCTTTGATCTATCTATAGATAACTTCTCTAAAAGGAAGCTAATCAGAGGGTTTGAACACGAGCTTCCCTATATCAGCGTCTACAGAGGTTCAGTAAAGTACAGATACTATTATAAGGAACTTTAAGAAATACATATGCCCACCTAAAATATACATGACGGGGAATGTCTTCAGGTTCCAAGAATAGTGGGTCTAGGCTTCCATTTTCAGAAGGCTCAACATCGACACGGTGACTACCTAAGAGCGTAATGCTCTTGGTATGTTTGCATCCGTCCAAAATGAAAACGTTAACAAGCTTGCGCAGCAGAGCAAGGTGTCTTCCAGGGCCAATTATAGGTGCATATGGTGGGAGCATTGGTGACACTTCGGCCTGTCATTTTACGGGAAGAAAAAAGCGGCAAGCTTCCCGGATGATAGGTACGCATGAAAAAAAGGCTGTTCAATGTAACCCCCATCATTGCTACCCTAGCATCCGCTTCTACTCAGCTCCATATACATACTAGCTGAAGATGATGCGCACACCCTTAGAATCCAGCCGTGCGAGAGGCACGATGTAGTCGTGGACGGCAACCACATCCGTTTCGTCCGTTTCGAACAATTCAAATCTAGGAGCGCCGGGGCGGAACAGCGCGGCTAGCATAAAGTTGATCTCCGCCATCGCTAGGTTCATGCCGATGCAGTTGCGGGAGCCTCGTGCAAACGGCACCAGATTCCGCATCATTTGCGGCGACAAATTGGCCAGCCACCGCTCGGGCACGAAACTGTACGGGTCCGGGAAGACGTCCGGGTCTGTGTGCTGGAAGTAGGCCGTCATGCCTACAGGCACCTCGGGGCAGGTTAGCGACTTGTGTTGCGTTCGGAGCGATTACACGTACCCCTGCCGGGATCGTCCACACTTTCCCATCCCGCGTGCTCGTGTAAGACAAGTCCGCGTCGGGCGACACGCGCGGCAGCCGGTGCATGGTACCGTAGCTGTGCCTGCATGCACGTCAGAACAACCCAATCCCGGGGCATTTGTGTGACGCACCGAAGACCCTCTTTGATCAGAGCCTGTAGATAAGGCAGCTTCTCCAACTGGGACCAGACTAGCCGCCCGCCTATGTCCTTGAGCTCATCTTCCAGTCGCCCACGCATGTGTGGGTTTGATAGGAGATAGAAGGTGATAAAATGCAGTGTGCGCGCTGTGGACACCGACCCGGCTCCCAAGAGGATCTGCGCCTCCTTCGTCAACCGCTCGACTGTTAACTCTTCTTCTGGAAGGTCACTGTCGTTCACCATGTAGCGGAACAAGGTGGGTCGCTCCCCCAAGGGTGATTCGACCTTCGTCACTTGCCGTTGTTCTTTCTCCTTGATAAGTTTCTCGATGTACTTCTCCGCGCGCTGCAGGGCACATTAGCCGAAGCTGTATCGTCGAATTAGGCAGAGTAGACCCACAGCTTTCCACACATTGAAGCACTCGGCTTTCGGGTCTAACCAAAGAAGCACCCAGCTGGGGATGCGTCGGACTAGACTACCGGATCCTGGTAAGTTTATTTCATTTGCGGAATCGCGGAGGAGTCACGTACTGAATAACCCAGGGGAACTCGGTAAAAAGGGGTATGCACTTTATCATGGAGTGTTGTAGGTCATACCTAATTCTTTCAGCTATGAGGCTCATATATGCAAGGACCTTTTTGAACTCACCAGGCAGGCGAAAAGTTTTCGTCCTCTATAAGCTCTGCCGGATTATCTACACAAACATGGCCAACAACGTCGCCGGAAAAGGCCAGCATCGCATGGTCGAGACGGACAATTCGGCCCGTCCCCGCAAAAGATCGGAAGCGAGCAATAAGCTTCTCTACGGCCGTGTTGATCAAGGGTTCTAACTTGGCGACTCCTAGGCGGGAAAAATATGGCTCGATCGGCTTGCGGCGCATGCGATGCAGTTCATGGGTCTCGGAAAGGAAGAACGTGCCTATGATGTGTTCAGCAATAAGTTTCCCGCAGAAGAAGCTGCCATACCCTCAAACCCAATCCCTGAAGCGAATTGGGAGTATCCTTGGGTTCGTCGCGTGCTCCCGGATACATAGACTTTGTCGTAGAAATTCGAGTCGGCAATGGACAACTCTTTCGGGTTGATGCGTACAATCGGCCCTGGCTGATCAGCATTGTCTTGATGGGGTAGTTTGACGGTGATTTCTTACCATAAATTTTGTGCATTTTCTCAATCTCGAAGCAATACTTGGCCTGCTTGAAGTAGTCAAAGTAGAACTCGTACAAACTCGTCATAGCAGCCAGCTTTGGCCCCGGGAAGCCAGCTAGCGGAGAGAGCCATAGCCGATAGGCAACTTTGAAGACGCACTGGAGAACAAAGGCACATAAAAGACTTATCCCTATATGAGGAGACATGATTAAGGGGCGGTGGTGCAATGAACCGATCAGAGTAGGATGGGAAAGTATCTCAGATGTGAGATGGTGTTTGCCTCACTATTGCGGAAGTGGGCGCCAAGGTATACTCTTAAGTAGCAGTGCGAGACCTTAGATACCTAATTGAGAACCGTGCAGTGGGCTGTGAGCCGAGGTCATGTTTTACACCGCTTAAGAGCAACCTATATTGCTTCAAGTCGGGGTGGGGGAGGGGGTTCAACGACCATTCCCATTCTCAAAGGGCACCTACAATCTCATGGATAACTATAAATATACAACAAAGTCCAGGCAGCCAAGAGCTGTAGCCTGAGCCGCACACTATACACTTAGCCGCTAGCGCGATCTTTATAAGCCAAAGTCCATCTACGGAGTACCCCACACCTTTGCAAGCACCATCGGTCCCTCGCCCGGGATAGCTTCAGCCATGGAATACCAATATTCCAACCTTTTGGATCCGTCCCAGTACGAAACAGATGGCCTTTGCAACGGCCTCCTGGTACGCAAGCATGTTGCCGACGACCTGGAAGAGATTGGAACTTTCAAAGCACAGCAAGACTGGAGAGACTTGGTCGCGCCTATAGCCAATTACAAAGGAGGACTCGGCCCAAAACATAGCTTCATGGCAGTTTCGATGCCGGAATGTCTCCCTGACCGACTTGAAATCGTTTCATATGCGAATGAGTTTGCTTTCCTACATGATGGCACGTTGAGTGTGTTCTGGCAATGAACGAATACATCATGTTGACAAGGCTACAGACGTCACAGATATTTTGAGCCAGCAAGAGGTAGGTGACCCTGTGCTGGACAAGCTGCATTGGGCCTGACAGTGTGAAAGGGAGACGTCGAGAACGATGAAGTTTTGGAGGCGTTCCGCGAAGGGGCGCTCAACGGGAAGATCGATGCTCTGAAATCAGGAAAGCGCCAGATGCAAGCGAAAATCCTGAATACGATGATCTCCATCGACCGGCCCCGGGCCTTGACCGCTATGCGCGCCTGGGCAGCATTCGTGGAGCAAGGAGCAGGACGCCAACACCATCATCAGTTCCAAACATTGGACGAATACCTACCATACCGTACCAGAGATGTGGGTCATATGTAGGCCTTCCGATCCAGACCCAGCTCGCACGCACCGTTCTGATCCAAGCATGACGCAGGTTTTGGCATGCTCTTGTCACATTCGGTTGCGCCATTACCATCCCAGAAGACCAAATGAGCATCTGCGCGGAACTTGTGCTCCCTGCCGTTGTTGCCGCAAGCTTGACCAATGACCTCTTCTCCTACGAGAAGGAGTATGAGGCCGCCCAGGCTGCCGGGCTTCCTCATGTCGTTAACGCGCTGTGGGTGCTTACGAGCGAGCACAATATCTCGCTAGAAGCAGCCAAGGCTATGTGCCGGCAGCGCATCAGAGAGGAAGTGGAGCAGTATGCGCGCACAGTAAAGGAAACCGCGTCTAGGAACGATATTTCGAGCGATGTGAAGAGATATATCGAACTCATGCAGTACAGCGTCAGCGGAAACGTCGTGTGGAGTCTGCAGTGCCCTAGGTACCACAAGGATATGCAGTACAACGAACGGCAACTACTGAGGGAGAAGCAGGGCGTTGCACAGCACTCAATGACAGATCAGTTGGTTGGGCCGAAGAAACGCACATGTTTGGATTCGGAGCACACGCCCACCCCGACCAAGAGAGCCAGAACGGGCGGACATCCCGACCTGCCGGAAAACGGAACTGGGAAGGCTGTCTCTCCAAAAGATACGGCTGGCCACCTATGCCGAAATTGCAAGGGCGGTTATGGCTGGGATGTTCTCGAATTCGCGCGCGGTACTGCGCTTCCCAAGTTGGGAGAAGAAGTAAGTACACTGCGCTCTTCAGGTTCGTATTGCTGACTATCCGGTCCAGTTTGTGCTCGAGCCTTACCGCTATGTAAGCTCGCTACCATCGAAAGGCGTTCGCGATATGGTCATCGACGGCATCAAACTCTGGCTCGGCGCGCCACCGCAGTCCACCGCCATTATTCGTAGTGTGGTCAACAGAATCCATAACAGCTCCATCATGTAAGCTGCAGAGCCGGAGCCGTGCGCCGCCCACGCTGACGATGGGTATACTGTTTAGGCTGGACGACGTGCAAGATGGGTCACAGCTGCGACGTGGCAGCCCTTCAGCTCACGTCATTTTCGGTGAGGCGCAAACCATCAATTCAGCTACTTTCCAGTATGTGCAGGCCATTGCGGAGGTCCGGAAACTGACGAATCCGCTCTGCCTGGACATTTTCATCGACGAAATGAGCAGCTTATTCGTAGGGCAGGGGCTGGACCTGCACTGGACCAGCGAGGTGCAAAGCCCGTCTGTAGTGGAATACTTGCAGATGGTTGACGGGAGTAAGTCTCTCTGCCTGATGATAAGCCCCCCACCCTCAAACTTTGGTGCCAAGCTGACAGCGCAGAAACGGGCGGGCTCTTCCGCCTCTTAGCGCGGCTGATGGCGGCAGAATCCCCACAAAGCGATCAGGTGGCTATCGATCGCCTATGCCGGCTGCTAGGACGCTACTTCCAGATCCGTGACGACTATCAGAACCTTGTTTCGGAAGAGGTAACGTTCTCCCCAGAGCCTCAGAGCCCCAGAGACCATGAGTCCACGAGTCCACGAGCATGGCTCACGACCGAGTAGTATACGGCGCAGAAAGGATTCTGCGAAGATCTGGACGAGGGCAAATTCTCTCTTCCC
Source organism: Thozetella sp. PMI_491 (assembly GCA_021432635.1). Taxonomy (NCBI): domain Eukaryota; kingdom Fungi; phylum Ascomycota; class Sordariomycetes; order Chaetosphaeriales; family Chaetosphaeriaceae; genus Thozetella; species Thozetella sp. PMI_491. The sequence continues at coordinate 362,456 of MU270081.1, forward strand.
CTCATTCATGCGCTGGCGCATACGGACAAGGCCTTGCTGCTCGGAAGCCTCCTTCGCGAGCGCCGCCGAAGGGGACAATGCACCCCGGAGCAGAAACACCTTATTCTGGCACTCATGCGCGAGGCTGGTAGCCTAACGTACGTACTGCATGTGCTGCAGGCGTTGCACGCCGAGTTAAGTGCCGAGGTGGGGCGGCTCGAGCGCATCTTCGGCCAGGTCAACCACGAGATTCGCCTCATGTTGGCGCTGCTCAAAGTGTGACGGGATGCAGGATGTTTCCAACTTTGGAATGTGTCACTGGAAATGCGTCAGCCAGATATATTGGGCGGGCCGGGGAGAGGGTGGATTTGGGAATGGATCGCCGTAGAAATCTTCTGTACAAGCCTTGTTTTCCTACCCTGATATGCCGAGTATCGGGCGGCTCGCTATCTCAAACTCCATGAACCCCGCGGAAGTACCTCGAGGTACCTCAATTTAATAACAAATACGTGCTGCAGGGGGGTTGCTTTGTGCTTGCCTACCAACCAGAACAAGGTGCCGTTTTTAGCGGCATGCTCGGAGATCGTGGTTCGCACATCCTCTATCTTTTCCGTACACTTCACCAAAAGAATGCCGCCTTGATTTTTTTTTACCGCTACTAGTTATGTCTAAGGAATCAGTTGTGAAAGATGGCGATGCCGACCCACTTGACAACATCGAGGAGCATGAGTACGCGGGCGGCCTACGCCTGGCGGCTATCGTCGCTGCTCTTGTTCTTAGCATCTTCCTGGCATCTCTAGATACTGTGCGCCGAGTCAAGATGGTCTCCTCCACGCGTAGTTGTCTAACTTTGAGCAGACCATCGTCACCACCGCGATTCCTTCTATCACCAATGAGTTCCACAGCCTCCAAGATGTGGGCTGGTATGGCTCGGCCATGTTCTTTCCCTTGGCGGCCACGCAGTCCGTATGGGGGAAAGCGTACAAATACCTACCCGTGAAAACTGTCTTCCTCTTGGGCATCCTTATATTTGAGGTGGGCAGTCTTATTTGCGGTACGCACTTGGACGCTAGGCTGTATCGCTTGCAGCATGCTAAAGATACGCAGCATTGGCACCCAACAGCAATGCTTTCATTGCTGGCCGGGCTGTCACGGGCACCGGCTGTGCTAGCATATTTGCGGGGTGCTTCATCATCATTTCGCTGTCTTCGAGACCGCGACTAAGACCAGCGATGACGAGTTCCCTCTCTGCCACCTTTGCCGTGGCCTCGGTGGTAGGGCCATTAATTGGAGGCGCATTTACGCAGAATGTGACTTGGCGCTGGTGGTAAGAGGATCTCATCGTATTATGCGTACTCACAGACTGACTGACAGTAACCAGCTTCTACATCAATCTACCTTGTGGATTTATTGCAGCCATCGCTATGCTCTTTGCATTTCGAACCCCAAAGGCTGCGTCGCCAACACCCGCGAGCACGAAAGAGAAATTCTTGCAAATGGACTTTCCTGGTGCTATCCTTATTTGTGCCACCATTGTCTGCTTCACTCTTGCTTTGCGATGGGGTGGCGTTGAGAAGACATGGGCAGACTCGACCGTCGTGGGCACTCTAGTGGCCACACCGATCTTCCTAGCTCTATTTGGTATCGACCAATGGTTCCAAGGAGAAAGGGCACTGATCATGCCAAGTTTCATGAAAAATCGAGTCTTGGTCGTTGGTGCTGTTTTCGAGTTCTTGTAAGCCGTCATATCTTCGTCGCTGAGCGACTGTCGGACTGACTTGACCTTTTAGCATTGCAGGCTGCTTCAATCTCGCTCTTTTCTTCCTTCCAATATACTTCCAGGCAGTGCGAGGTGTAACAGCGATCTCCTCTGGTGTCCGGCTCATCCCTATCATTTTGGGCTTGACCATCACCCAGATTGTAGTTGGCGGTGTCATCACTGTCACCGGCATCCACAACCCATTTCTGATCTTGGGACCTGCAATCGCGGCGGTTGGATCAGGCTTGCTCATGCTGCTTGACGAACAATCCAGCGCGGGCCGATGGATTGGGTTTCAGATCGTACTTGGAGTTGGAGTCGGCTTTTGTCTCACCATTCCACTCATGCTCTCACAAGTCGTGGTCAAGACAAAGGATGTGTCGACAGCCACGCCTATCATTATCTGTACGTCTCCCATATGTTCTCTGGTTGCTAATGCGCTAATACTCTCCCAAGTCGCGCAATCAATGGGCAGCGCTTTCCTGCTTCCCACAGCACAAGCAGTTTTCCAAAATGAGCTTGTGAAGGCGCTTCGGCAATTGGTTCCTGATGTCGATCCCCTAGTAGTTCTGTCCGCCGGTGCAAATACCGAAGCCATTTCGAGTTTCCCTAGAGCGAGTGTAGGACGTATTGTGGAAAGTTACGATAGCGCGTTGCGGTCTACGTTCGCTATTGGTATCCCATTCGCAGGCGTAGCTTTGCTGGTTAGTTTATTCATGCCTTGGTTTAGATATCACGGTGAAACGAAAAAGCCAACCGGCGAAACTGCGCCGAGTCAAGAGGAAAAGGTTGCGGAGTAATAAAGCAGATGGCAGGAAGAGTTGAAATAACAGGAAGACCATAGAACGATGCGAGACGAAAGTGCCGTAGCTTGAAGTAAATCCAGAAACAAGACTTGGCACGACTGAGGCTGCCTCGCTACAGCATTCAGCCTAGGCGTTCCTTTGGCTGACTACTATCGGGTGGCTCTTTCTACATACCTTCTAGCATTAGAAGTGTAGAGGCGCGCAATTATATTGGCCCTTACTTACTCCTGCACCGTACTGTGCCTATATAGACTAGCCTATGCCCCTCCATAGCTAGCTAGATATCTATTCCTCCACTTTTTCTTTTTCTACACTCGCCTGTCCCGCCGCACTTCTCCCAATTGCTCACCTCGACGAACATGGCGTCTAGTTCCACTCACCAACACCTTATTACTTGGCAGATCTACGCTGGGGGCCAGAGAGACCCGGAACTGGATAAAGTTTGACCAAACAATTCCTGTTGATACTCTTCTTGTGCCTAACGCCTGACACATCTTGTAGGTTCTTTCCAGCGCTGGTCCCTGGCCCGATCCGCCCTTCACAGACATAAAACAATGCCGCGGAATCTCAGATTACGCCGACGGCCTACTCACGGAAGCACTCGGCTCGCCACCAACAGACATACAAGAGGAGACCTACAACATCCCAGTGAGCCCTTCTTACAGCTCCACCGCTCTGTTGACACGGCCAGCACCGAGTTCCAGCCCTGGGCCGCTTATCGTGCTGTTCCACCCAGGGGGCTTCTTTCTAGGCAGCCCTTCCAAGCTTACCATGTATGCTCGGCCACTTGCCCAGCTATTTAACGCCTCTGTCCTATGCCCCTCTTATCGGTTCGCGCCAGAGCATGCATTCCCAACAGGCGTTGAGGATGCGTGGGCTACATTGCAGTGGGCTGCAAGTCAAGCCTCGACCCTAGGTGCTGACCCATCTAGAGGATTCCTCGTAGGTGGTATATCCAGTGGTGCGAATTTCGCGGTCGCACTCACACGGCGAGCCGTGGAAACAGGACTACAACCTCCTGTCACGGGCACATGGGCTCCAATCTTCATGGGCTTGAATGAGAAAGAGGCGGTACCGGATGATTATAGGCAGTTTTTTACGAGCCATGAGCAGCATTCTGATGCCCTCGTCATCGACAGCAGCAAGGCGGCAACGATGTGGGACTACTACAAACCCACGATTACATCGCCATTATTCAATCCTCTAGCTTCACCTTTCGATACAATCGGTGCGATGCCCAGGATATTTCTGCAAGTTGCCGGCCATGATCTTTTCCGTGACGATGGACTCATTCTCGCATATGCACTGCAGGATCATGGGGTAGAGGTGAAGTTGGAGGTGTATCCAGGTGTATGCCATTCTTTCTGGGTATTCGCGCCATCTATGGCTATTTCAAAGAGATTTGTGAGCGATATCATTGAGGGGTTCGCTTGGCTGTTGAGAGTAAGTGTGGAGGGCTTGGGTCAAGGTTGGGAGACAGCCATGGCAATGCCAACGATCAAAATAGAGAATAGTCCGAGGGCATAGGATGTTGTCTACAGTGGATAATTGGTCGTATATGGAAGACTTTGTTGTTACCTATGCCTATCAATTGTCTCAGTGATATTTGTGTTTGCCCAAGAGGCAACACAGAGACTGATGTATCCCAGTCTGAATGCATATCTTCTCGTTGTTCTGGAGAGCCGCTGTGCCGAGGTAATAGCTGGTAGCTTTATGATTCGCTACGCGTTTAGTGCTGTAGGTACTTCAGTCGTGGTACCAGCGATTGAGTCTTTCGGGTTGGCTATTTCGATACTTTATTTACTGTAATACTAATTCTAGGTACCATCGGAGGTTATAACGTGTTGGAAGGTGCCATAATCGGCATTGCATTAGACTAGTCTCCATCATATATTGCTAGCCTTGTCTTTCGCAATATCTAAAGATAATGTAAGTCAGAATATTAACATATTTACTCTTCTTTTTGTTTTTCCAATAGAAAAAACAACTAGTCCATATAGGGATTTAAGGTGTGGTAGGATGTGCCTCTGCGCGGCCTCACTATCCGGACGATCTACTATTGTTCTGAAGAACCCAAAGCATAAAATTAACAGTCTCTAGATTCTCCCAAGAGCCCTTTCAAAACAAAAGTTAAGCATCTAGTGAGCCAGCAATGATTCACAAATTCCCTGTACTTTAGTTACTGTATCCTGTCATTGCGCGTAGCTCTTGTGCACTATAATCCTTCTGGCGCCGAATGGCGCAGGGCGTAGAACCTAGCTGCCGCCTGTTCTCAACCTCTTCATCACTTTGGATTGTCTACAACCTGATTAGACGGCGAAGCTTCAAGAGACAGGAAAGCGCGAAGCGAGATGTGTGGTAAGAGCTGTGGCATCAGAAGGCCCTGGTGAACGGGGAGTAATTATGCCCGACCCTGAGAGCTCAGCCTCGAGAGAAATGAGACTGATGAAAGTGTGGTGAAAGCCTGGTGTTGCTTGGCCTTCTCGGCCTTGACTTCTACGCGGCTAGAGAGGGGACAGCCTCCAACAATGCACAATTTATTTAAATTCTTTTGTTAGCTCTCTACCATTGTCAGTTGTCTGGTGCTACTGCAGCTCAGGAGGTATGCTACGCCGCGATATTACCTGATAGGGAAGGTGTTAACCGCGGATCCATACTCAACTTAATAAGCTCTGATTCAGTCGGCAAGTCGTCACACTTTTTTTTACTCCTCTCTTTTGGGTTTCCCGGATTACAGATTGCGGCTCCCTTTCCAGTTTCCCCTAGATACCCAAAAAAATGGAGGAAACGCCCACTAAGGAAGGTACCATCCCGTTTACGATCCCGGCACAGCTCTTGGCGGGGAGAACCGACATTCCCAACCCCTGTCTCACATACTATAAGACGTTCGGCGACCTCTCCTGCGGCGCACCGCGCGTCGTGATCCTCCACGGCGGTCCAGGAGGCGGGCATGAGTCTAACCTGACGCTTGCTGCACTGTGGCCGCGGTATGGTCTGCCCGTCGTTTTCTATGACCAGATCGGGTGCGCCGGATCGACCCATCTCCCGCAGGCAGCCGGTGACAAGAAGTTCTGGCGCGCCCCCCTTTTTGCTGCAGAATTGGACAACCTTCTTGATACCCTGGGCCTTCATGATGGCCCTGGATTCCACCTATTTGGCCACAGCTGGGGCGGCAATTTTGGCGCTGCTTTTGCTGCGGGCAGGCCCCGCGGACTGCGCCGTCTTGTTCTGGCCAGTGCCTTGCCTAGCATGGACCTCTCTAACGAGTGCATCCGACTGCGTGTCGCCGAGCTGCCGGCTGAGACGCAGCGGGCGTTGCACGAGTACACCGAGAAGGAGGAGTATGACCACCCGGCGTACCAGGCGGCGCTGACGACTTTCCGCCAGCGATATCTCTGCCGGGATTATCCGCTTCCTGCCGAGATGATACCAACAATGAAGCATCTGAGCGAGGACAAGACTGTCTATGGGACCATGTATGTTGACATGCTAAACCTGGCTTCTCACTCGTGGCCCACATGACCCAATTCCAGCCCTCGTGCTTACGTGACTTAGGTACGGCCCGTCGCTACTCGTGCGTAATGGTTCTCAGCTCGGCTGGACAAGTATTCCCCAACTGCCCCAAATTGCAGCCCCTACTCTCGTGTACAACGGCGAATTCGACACGTCGATGGACATTGCCCAGATCCCTTACTTTGAGCTCATCCCTCGTGTGCGATGGGTTACCTTTCCCGGGGGCAGCCACATGTGCCATCTCGAGGCTGCCCTCAGGGAGAGAGTCTTCAAGACGGTGGGCAACTTTCTCACACAAGACGACGATGGCGCAGCTGCGTGAGCCTCGACTAAATACTTGTACTTTACATCCAGATAGATCGAATCGAGTGCACCTGAATGCATAATAACGCAGCTCGGTTAGTTATAGATAAAAGCGATATTCCGGATAACGCTGACCCTAGCCACCCCGCTGCCGTCCGGTGTCTCTCGACCTTTCCTAAGTGTGGGAGCCAATTGTTCTCTGTAAACTAGTTCGTATCGATGCGACTATCCTTGTCAGATGGGCCTATTATAGAACTGAGCTACGAGCCGTCACATCCACCACATATATAACCCAGAGCCCATCTGTGCTTATAGCACGCGATCACGCGTTCCGCCTCTCGGTTATGTATAGCCATAGATTCTCTAGGGTGAAGAATGCAGTACTTACAATCTTAATTAGTGGTAGCGGATTAATAACTCGGCCACTAGCTTCAGTGCCTATCGCGTTTGGTGCAGAAGGATGCGCCAAGACGGCTATCTGATAAGATTAAGCAGCTGGTGCGCAGGTCGCTTATACACATTGAACCACAATGGATAATGCATGGAGCTTGAGCTGAAGAAGTGCACGAGGGGGCCATAGGCGCATGCAACACTGCTGTATGCTAGCCGTATAAGGCAGGAGAATGTCGGTTAACTTTATCCATCGAACGAGAGACGACGTCGACGACAACGACGATGCTGACGCAATTACTTTCCCCTGTGCCCACATGTCCTCGCCTACAAACCATATTTAGTGTCGAACTCTGTCCCTAATTTTTTTTTATTTCTCTCTGCAGTTGTGTCTACGTGTTGCTATCTCAAATATACCTTTTTCAACGAGAGGCGAACTGGAATTGGGCTAAACATGTCGACGGATGCGCCACCCCCGCCGTACACGCCCCAGGATGTCTTGGCGACAGGACCGACATCGCCAGCCTCTGCGTATATCCAGACGCGCCCAGTCCAGGGAAACCCACGGACCGAACTCATTGAGCATAAGCTCCCCTTGATCGCGGCCGACTCCAAGCTGCCTTTTCCGGAACCCGAGCAGGCGTGGCTGGGCCGTGATGTGACCCATCATGACTGGGACACATTTGTATCACAGCTTGGCCCCATTCCCCATGGAGATGATACGACCGAGGCCAAGAGTTCGTTCCAGACACGAGCTAAGGGCATCGTCGGCGAGTGGAATGATGGCTTTTTCAACCCGCGCGGCCTAAATGTTGAGCCCGTGTTTGCAGGGGCTAGCGAGTCCAAGGGTTTCGGCTTCAAGCTTGGGAATTCCTTTGTGGGAGTTTCACTGGGAGAGAACGCCCATGGGGTCGGCCTCAAGCTCCCTGGAGTGCTTGTCGGAATATCGTCAGCAAGCGAAGACAAGAAAGAAGGCGGGCAGTAAGCGAGAAGGGGGGGATCAGATCATATGAAAGCGACGGGCTCGACTACTCAGAGCTGTGAATTAGTTCAACCCTTGTATCGGTGCATGCCTGTCGTGCATTCTAGTTACCATTGGCTTCTTGATGGTTATTGGTAATTCTAGATGAAGTTCCAACCAACAAGGGAGATGCCGGTATGGTTGGAGATCAGCCCCATCTGCATAGTGATGTAGCGTGTGTGTAACGCAATAAGGTTCGTGGTGCATTTCCTCCGTCGTGGACGCGAGCCACTAACTGCCTTATGCTATCGCTACTTGGTGGGGATGGCAACGCTGGATATGCAGTTACAATAAGAGCTTAGTTGACATAAATATTGAAATAATACTTTGCCTTCCTTTGTTGCTGATTGCCGTTTGAGAGGGTTCAAGGTATTGTTCCACAGGCGGACCTTCGTTGAAGCCGACGTTTGATTTATGCAACTATTCCATTGAAATCATTCGGGAGCGCAAAGTTCCCTAATGCAAGTCAAAGGGGCTGAGCCCAAGCTTTGATATTCCCCGTTGCATGTAAACATGAAGACCTGCTGTGGATTAGTTCTGACGAGAGCACTTCACGTCTCAGTTGAGCGGGTTGCCAATACCAATATGAGAAGCTTAAAGTGAGCTCTGTCGGGCTGAGAGTCGGCCAAACGGAAAGGGAAAACTTTCTTTCAAATTAAGGAGTGCAGGATTACGCCGCGTTCTGGGGCGAAGCCAGTTGACACTTTGTCGTTGCTACGTGTTTGCCGCGTTCTGCATGTGATTCCGCGCCGAAGTATAGGCTTGCATCCTCAATAACAAAGTACACAAGACGCAGCAAGTGTGCCGAGAGTGTTTCAAACAAGCCCTGGCTTGTGCCCCGGAGCTGGGACGCAAATTGGTAAGGCGAGCGCCCGGGCTTGTGTGGATGCTGGCAAATCCTGGCTTGCGGGATCCAAGCCGAACCCTAGCGTGACGGAGGCGGGGAAGCCAACAAATGGCGGCCGGCCCTGGGTCAAAGGAAGGCATAACGATCGCGGAGTTCTTGTTTCGACCCAGCGAGCTGCCTGGGCCATTCTTGCGTGTTTTGCCTTGCGTCGAACACGCCATCTGGCCCGCCGCTTGGCTGATGCACACGCTCACACGACCGCCCGCGGAGCCGTGAGAAGCTAGGACGCCTGTGCTTGCAATTTGAAATGCTTTGCAAGCTTCGCTAAAACAAGTCGTATGGCCGAGCCTCCGCGTCCACACGGCGGCGGCGTGGCAACTCGAATGGGGCCCTGAGAATAAGGACGAAGATCGGATGTCATGCGCGTCCCCATCACCGCCCTGTTGCCACGTGCGCTTCGAGCACCCGCCGCCCGCCAGCCCACGTGAGCGCCCACGAGGCATTGAGACAGGGCCTCGCTTATGAAATTACGAACACGAACGGGGAATTGTAGGCGCCCGTCCCGTGGGCGCGGCATACCGAAACGACCCAGATAGACGCATATCAATAGCGCCACATGCCAAGCACGACAGCATTTGGCGTGTCGGTCTCGCTTGTTACAGGGGCCCGACCCCTACGACGGGCTGAGCGGGACCGCGGACTCCTCCCGGCGTCCGTGTACCGGGGTTACCTCGCCGAATGAGCCGGCGGTCCAGCACCCCGTCCCCAGAGCAGCCGGGGAGCCAGCGTGTTTCATGTGTCGTTGGGCGTATTTACGGGGCCGTGGGTGGGCTCTACCGGTCTAGATGGCTCTCCGGTTGTGTTATGCACATTCGGGTGCTCTGAAGCATCCGGCCTATGCATTCTGGCGCTGACGGAACGACTATAAAGAAGCCATCTCCTCTTCATCGCATCGAGAAAAGAACCATCCAACATCAGCTCATCAACCCGACAAAGCACGAAGAACAACCATTACAGCACTCGCATTCAGCCGTTTTACGCACTTTCAGCCCCATCCATCCTCAAGATGCCTCAGACCGTCGAACTTGCGTGGGCCCCCATCAAGCAGGATGCTAGCGAGGAGACCATCAAGGGCCTGAAGGCTCTTGCCCCTGAGGTCAAGGCACAGAAGGGACTGGTGGCGATGTACCACGGCACCGTCACCGAGCGGCCCCACTCGATCGAGTTTGTTACCAGTAGGCATATGGCGCAGTCGTCTCGCAATCTTTGTGCGCACACTAACAGGGCTCGCAGTCTGGGAGTCTGAGGAGGACTATAAGGCGTCTCAGACCTCGGAGGTCCATGGCAAGGTGTCCGGCCTGTTCAAGGATCTCGTCGACACCTCGGACCCCGCGCAGCACCCTTACCACAACACGATCGTGTTCTCCCAGCCCTTCGGCCCCATTGCCGACGCGCCGGTTACCAGCATGACGGCCATCTTCCTCCCCACCACCGCCGATACGGCCGCCTTCGAGGCTGCCTGGGAGGATGTCGTCAAGAACGGCCTGGGCACCAAGCCCGAGGGCTTCATCGCGGGCGCCCACGGCTGGACAGCCGACGAGGTCAAGGGCCATCCTAAGATCAGCCCGGCCAAGCTCTTCGTCGCGGCGTCTGGCTGGGAGAGCGTAGAGAAGAACGAGGCTGCCCATGCCTCGCTGGCCGAGCGCTTCAGTGAGCTCCGCAAGTTCACCGAGGTGGTCGATACTGTAAGTCCCCTTCTCGTACTCTGAAGTCTACCGGGAGTATGCCGCTGACATGCTGGGACCAGCACCACACTGTCTTCGAGAAGGATAACTAGGTAGCAAATGAGCGAGCCGCCTGCCTGACCCCAGATGTTAGATGGAGCAATCTGGCACACAGGACAGGATGTTACCGAGTCATGCCGAGCATAGGACAGCTCGAGCCTCTTGATTTTAGCATATCCATGACTAAATGACCATACCCAAATTGAATTACTAGCCCAAAATATCACATCTTCTAGAGCTCGTGAAGTGTGTTGATGGCTCGGGCTTCGGCCGGATATGCACAAGCGCCAGACCATGAACGGCATGGGTCGCTGTCTTGTTTAGCGGCCTAGCTAGGTTCGGCATCCTATGAAGCCCCGATGATTTGTCTCACCTCGCCCCCGGGATGGATGACACAGAACCTCGATCACACAGTCCCGAGGTTTACGGTTTCAAGTTTGTTATTGAGGAATCCTAAGACGTAGGTAGGAGTCATATATGCATAGCCCTTAGCTGGCACCCCAGATGACAGCGCCGTTAAAATGCTCGAAATAGGTACAATAGAAACCAAGAGAAGACACCACCCATGGGTACATAATATACATGGTTCTGGGTTCATGCATTGACCGCCGTCTTATATGATGCGGTCGTAGGGACACCGAGGTCCCCCCACCTTTCTAATATACTTGGAGCGAGTCTCCCAGTTTCGGCAACTCCGTCAGCTCGTAGAAGCTTTACGGCATCCCAGCGACAATGTTCGCGTATTGGCTGTTGGGGTAGCTTAGCAGATTTTGGGTGCTGTCGATGCTGCCCAACGAGTTGTAGCTCGTGGAAATGAGGCTCTGGGCACCGGTGCCGTCCGCCGAAGCCTCCCAGAACATGCTGCCGCCGAGGCCGTGCGACTTGACGTAGTCGACCTTGAGCTGCACGATCTCAGCGGTATCAAAAGTGATGAGCTCCTGGGTGCTAGCATCGTAGCTGTACGAGGCCCCAATCGTCTTGTCCGTGTACACGGTGGCGCCCGCCTTGGGCAGCACCTTGTAGTCCCAGCTGCCGGCCTCCCAGCTGCCGCCACCCTCGCCAGTGAACGGCTGGCCGATGCCGGCCGTCGCCTCGAAGGAGCGGCCGTAGATGGGCATGCCGAGGACAATCTTGTTGGCAGGGACACCGGCGGCCAAGTAGTCGGTGAGGGCCTTGTCGGTGCTGAACGGGGTGGCCGTTGGGTTGTTGGCATCTGGGAATAGGTTGGCTTGGTGGCCCGAGGTGGAATCCCAGGAGCCAGCATAATCTAATCGATGCACATTAGCATGCCTATCGTAGGAGGCGCAGCTCTTGAGTCTTCTCGGCTTACCGTAGGCCATCAGATTAAAGTTATCCAGAATTTCAGCCATCTGTCCGAGAGGGAGCACATTGTAGTGGTCAGGGCCCGCGGGCGCCGCGATGGACAGCAAGAAGTGGTAGCCGTTGGCATACTGGGCCGAGTATTCGTCGAGAGCAGATCGGACAGCCTTGAGCAGGAGAACGAAGTTCTGGGCATCCGTCTCGGTCTCCGGGTACTCCCAGTCAATGTCGATACCGTCGAAACCCCAGTCCTTGACCAGGGCAACGGCAGTGCTGGCAAACAACTTGCGGGAAGCGTCGGTGCTGGCAGCGGCCGGGAAGTTGGTCGAAAAGGTCCATCCTCCGATACTGAGAAGAACCTTGAGGTGTCGGTTGGCCTTCTTGAGCAGGTAAAGCTGCTTCACGTTGCCGTAGGCGTTGTTGCCCACATCATTCCATGCTGAACTTTTGTTAGCACAACTGTCCCACCTGTACGGGAGACTGAAGAGGGACATTAGGCATACAATCAGTGGGATAGTGAAGCTGATAGTCGGCATATGGGTCAGGAGAGTAACTAGATATAGTCAGCTTGCTGTTGGAGGATTTCCACCCCTGCGAGAACCTACACTTCTCCGGTGGCCTGGAGGTTGGCGAAGGCGTAGAGGATGGTGCTAATCTTAGACACTGGCAGGTCAAAGGCCTGGTAGTTGCGCCCAGTAGAATACAGCGACCTAACATCGATTAGCCTCGGGATAGCCACGGGATACAGCAGAAATGCTCCCTACCAGCTAGTGTAGTAGACCGAGTTCTGGTAACCCCCAGCCCGGGGGGCGACCTGGTTAACGGGAGTTCCGTGTGTCACAACCGCGCACAGCGAGAGCACAGTCAAGGCTGCGCTGCCAAGGAACGACTTCATGATGAAAAAAGGAGTGTAGAAGGAATGAATCCAGAAAGGAGCGTAGGAGGTAGAGCGTGAACCGGGCTGGTCTCAAGCGTACAAGCGAGCATCACGGGCGCAGGGCAGCGAGGTCTTATATCGCTTTGCGCCGTCGTCAGAGGCCAGGCCGGCTGGGATCACACCAGCGCCTAAGGGGCCCGGAGGGTGCATGGGATCGCGTGCAGTAACCATCGCAACGTGCCTAGTAGCTGCCCCATGGTCTGCGGAGCTCTAGCTCGTGGTGCCTAGTAGGGTCGCAGTCGGCCAGGGGTATGGCCCTCGGCTGGGCCTCGCGCGCTATGCCAGTGATGGCATGCCGCTTCCTTCCTTTCTAGGCTCTAGGTCGAGCCGCAAAGGCGCCAGCCTTGGGACGCTTGGCATATTCCCTTCCTGATAGGATGGAGGGCGCAAGGCGCTATCGCTGCCTCGCCGTCTCGGCGCCCATCGCACGTGCCGTGTCTCAGCGGGCTGTTTGACCGTGAGCACATCAGCTTGCCCTCGAGTGCGACTCTACCCACCGGCATGTGCTGGGGTGGCCCCTACTTCGGTGCCCATTTGCCTGCACCGGGACGGCGGACAAGGAGCCTGCCGGCCCCGGCACTGCGGTTGGGCAAGCGAGGTGCAATCGATTATCGGACGCCACGCGGGAGCCACTGGATCGCAGACTCGTCCCACCATCCCGGAAGCGATCACCAAGCACCGGCGCCTCCCACCAAGTGCTAATATTCTACTCCCTAGCTATGTAATACACGGGACTCCCAAATGGGGAAGGTCTCTGGCGTGGTAGTTATTGGAGGTGATTTGCCGTGGCAGTGGCGCGGCCAGTAGAAGCGCCGAACAGGAAGGGCGGCGGGCCAGGGTTCCGGGCTTGGTATTGGGGACGCTGCAGAATACGCCGACCGCCAGCGTGGATCAGGAGGAGACGCTGACTGAAACAATAGGCCACCGGGTAGCTGCGCGTGCGACTATAGAGCACCACCGCCAAAGAACGCGAACGGCTTGGCGCGATTCCTGCAGGCTTTGCCGAGCATCTTGGTGCTTTATCCACTCAGTTACTAGTCGTCGGCCGTCCCGCTAGAACAGCCGCAAATACTCAACGACCTTGAGTGCCTACTAGTCAGTACGCGTTTACGAATATAGAATCGTAATAACTAGTTACTGGATCCCCTTTTTAATGCGTTGGTGGACTGGGGCAAATTGCACCGGAGCACCCAGGAGCTTCGGGTTCAATGCGATTGGGCGGCGGGTTCGGAGCGCTCCTTCGCCCTGCCGCCATCAACAGATGGCCAGAAGCCCAGGCGTGCTATGTATCTCCACTGCCAGGGGTGCAGCGCAACCCTACCTTTGGGTACCTAGGCGCTCAGTGCAGACGAAGAAAGAGGTGCTCGCACCCCACCGCCGCCGCATCCCGAAATGGAGTACGGCCCCCTTTCCCAATGGGAGATTATCTGCCACGGCCCCTGGTTGCATCTCGTCGCATTTTCTAATAACGGCGCGAGACCTGCAACGTTACGCAGCTTTCTCTTCGTTCCGCCAAGATGATTCGAGAGCACGACGAGAGCCTCGAGAAGAGACATGGTCCCCCGTGGGGTAGCTATCGGGCCGCGCGCCCTGGGAGCAGCCGCAATTTCATGATGCAATCTTGGCCAGGGTACACATGATCCAGTCAGGCCCCGAGATCGCGTGGCGGCATCCGCACACGTCAAGCTCCCAACGCCACCCGCGAGGCCAAAGGTCGGCAACCAGCTGCCGGCATCGCATCTAGGTTAGGGGAGCGTCGCCAATCTGCCCATATTTGTGACCGACGATCTAGCTGTCGGCATCTAGATCCCGCGCCTGCGCCGCTCCCGCTGCCGCTTCCGCCGGCGCGGGCGATGCGGCAATACGGGGCCCGAGTACCGGCTCCAGCCCGGACTCTAGGTGGGGCGAGCGGTGCCGGCCCCGCCTGGTTGATGAAAGATGCGTTCGTCTTGGTCGAAATGTGTCCCTATAACTCGGATACTGGTGTGATTTTTACTCCCTCGCCGTATGACCAGATTTGGTATTTGGTATACCTCGGGTGGTTACCCACAGACAGGTTTCCTCAATTGTGGCCGGCCTGTGATTCTCCACGCCTTTTCTCCAAAAGCCCAAGTCCCGCACGAACCATCAATTGCTCCCCCTTATAACCATTACCCCGGACAATCGAATCCTCGTGGCGCCAAAAAGGTTCGAGATGGCCAGAAGCCGGAAAAGCTGGGGGTGGGGCGGCCTCTACCGGCGCACATGTCAGGCACACCTAAACTACCGTCGCGTCTTCTCGATCTGGCCTCTGATCGGTGCGCTTGTGCACCTACCGTGCGGGGAAGCAGGCCAACACGGGATTCGTCCCCCAACTTGGGCTCTATGCGCACCTCTCTGGGCCGAACCGGTCCGGGGGTGGAGTATACGCGGAATAATTGATGCTTTTGGTCGTCAAGGTCCGTGTAGAGTCGCAGAGGGTCAACCGCACCACTCGCGGCCTCGAATTTTCCGTTCGGTCCCACGTAGAATCCCCGCCTTGACAGCCACCTGGTAACGTCAGAGAGGGATAGGATGGAGTGGAGGCGGGACATACAACGCGAGCGGCGGGTCGGCGGGAGAGGAGGGGGATCGCGTATAAACACCCGGATGCCCGGCTATGGGCTCTCGGCCCCGCGATGTCGAGCAGCCCAGCGAAACCCAGGCACCTCACCGCAGCAATGGCAACCCAGCTCACGCACTTGCTCCTGGCCGCCTCAGGCCTCGCGGGCACCGCCGTCGCGGCGACTGTTCGGACCTCGAGCCCGCTGATGGGATGGAACTCGTATAACTATTACGACTGCTCTCCCAGCGAGACCATCATGCAGACCAACGCCCAGGGGCTCGTCAGTCTTGGCCTGGACAAGCTAGGGTACAAGTGGGTGACGACCGACTGCGGATGGAATGCGAACTATCGCGACTCGTCCGGACAGTTGGTCTGGAACCCGTCCCTCTTTCCTTCTGGCGGTAAAGCCTTGGGTGACTACATCCACAACCTGGGCCTCAAGTTCGGCGTTTACTCGGGCGGCGGGTACTACCAATGCGGCTCGACGAACCAGCCAGGGTCCCTGAGTAAGTCTCGCGAGTCCACCGGCCGACCGAGATGCCTAACCTGTGGCGGGTAGACCACGAGCAGACGGACGCCAACAGCTTCGCGAGCTGGGGTGCGGATTCACTAAAGTAAAAATTGCGATTTTGTCCCAAAGCAGTCAGGACGAGCCGATACTGACCAAATTCTTAACGTAGGTACGACAACTGCTACTCTGTTTCCAACACGACCATGGCAGACTACTCATCCGCCGCTGGAACGTCCACCCGGTTCCAAACCATGGCTAGCGCCCTGAACGCGGCCGCAAGGGACATTGTCTTCCAAGTATGCCAGTGGGGCGTTGGCGAGGATATCGGTACCTGGTAAGAGGGCTCCAGAGCCGCTGCTGCTTGAATGGCCCTGACACGGAGCTCTAGGGCATCTGCCATTGCCGACTCTTGGCGCGTCAGCAACGATATCCAAAGAAACTGGAAGAGCATATGGCGAATCACGAATGAGGTGATACCTTACTACAAGCATACCAAGGTTGGGGCCTATCCGGACATGGACATGCTTATGTGAGAGACGCCCCCAACCCAGTGCCGTCCTGCACACCCAAGCTGACCCACAAACGCGTAGCGTCGGGCTCAAGACTCTGTCCTACGAGGAGGAGAGATTCCACTTCGGCATGTGGGCCATCAGCAAGTCGCCCCTAATCTTCGGAGCTCCAGCTAGCACGTCCTTGACGCCGTCCCAGTCCCTCCAGATCCTGAGCAACACCGAGGTGATCGCACTCAACCAAGACTCTCTTGGCGAGCAGGCCCGGCTTGTCCGGCGCTATACCGAGGAGGAGTGGGATGTTTTCGCCGGCAATCTTTCAGGCTCGCGGCTCATCGTGGGCCTCGCCAACTGGAAGAACAGCAGCTCGACTGTCTCCGTGAACCTGGCTTCGGTGCTGGGCATTTCGTCCGCGACGGCCCGTAATGTCTGGGGCGCTAGCAATCTTGGCACCATCTCCGGCACTTACACCACGACCCTCGCCGGCCACCAGCTCCAACTCCTGGTGCTCTCGAACATCGTCAAGTCGAGCACCACTCCCAAGTCCGTGGGGTACTACACGGCGACCGGCGCCACGCTCTCCGGCGCTGCGACCAAGACGACCTGCGGGAGCGGCCAGTGCCTCCCGTCCGGCACCAAGGTCGGCTACATCGGCACGGGATCATCCGCAGCGGCCGTCACCTTTAGCGGTGTAAAGGCCACCACCTCCGGAACCAAGCTGGTAGGTGTTGATTTTATCAACTACGACGTCGCGCTCGACAGCGCGTGGTCCGACGGCACCAACTCACGCAACATGACCATCTCTGTGAACGGCGGCACGGCGAAGCGCTGGGCGTTCCCAATCTCCGGTGGCAACTGGTACGAGACGGGCCGGCTGCAGATCGAGGTGGGTGGGTTCCAGGCGGGAGACAACACCGTGGTGTTTCGTGCAGCCACCACGGGCACCTACGCCCCAGACCTCGTTGGGTTTGAGGTCTTTGAATAACTAAGCAGGGACCTGTGTCTGAAAGTGCCTGTGGAATGTACTTGAAATTCATTAGGGTATTCTCATATAAAAGGCAATAATTATTCATACAGGCGAATCCCACTCCCTCGGCCTTGATGGTTCAACTTCCGTCCCCGAGCTTTCTGCACCGTGCTGGCTTCCGCTCGCCTCCCCCCAACTGACGCGCCGACCGGCTTCCTTCCCCTCGCTTGCCCTGAGGATTTTCTCCTCGTCGCTCTCTTCGGCCCCATGCTGGGGCTGGACAGACATGGACCGCGCGTTGCTCGGGGTGAGCTCGATCACTTTGTGGCGCGGCGCTCTCAACTCCCGGATGCACTCCTTGAAGATACGCCAGCTTGTGACAAAAAAGATGATGCCGTTCCAGACGCCCTGCAGGGGCAGGACAGTAGCGGTGGCTAGGTTGTACTGGTAGGGACTATTGCTATTGGAAACGAGCGAGTAGATCCGGTTGATGCTGCTGGGAATCCACGTCACTAGCACCGAGACGCCAAACAAGACGCTCGTGCGGAGGTAAGCGCGCTTTACGGGGTCCACGACTGCAAAGCGGTCGAGTACTCTGTGCACAGAAGCAGCAGCGCGCTTAGATCTCGTCCGCTTTACCGTTGGTTCCGCTGGTGACGATGAGATAGTGGTCTCGACCCGGGGACGTTTGTCGGCGGGGCGGACAGAGGCGCTATTGGTGATCGGAGGAAGATGTGCTGCTTCGGGCCGGATCACATCCGGCAGAGGCGGGCCGGGAATGCTACCGCCATGCGTGTCTTCGACATGCACGTTGACCTCGGTGAGGATGTTGACAGTGCCTTCTACATGCTCCTGACCCGGAATCGAGACCCACTCGCTCCCGTGCGATGACAACCTCGAGCGCTGGGTGATCATGGGGGATGTATACGTCTCCCGCCGACTCCTGCTCACCTCCGTTTCGTTCGCGGAATAGCTGATCATCCCCCTCACATGTCTGTTTTCCTTGCCAGACCCCGTGACCTGATGGAGTCGGTTTCGGACCCGAAAGACATAGGTGCCCACGCCGATATATATCACCACGGAGGCGAGGATGCAGATCCATATCAACATGTAGTAGCTGTAGATGCGCAGTGGGCCCCAGTCTGAGGTGATCCAGCACCAGAGCTGAGCATGTGTTAGCAATGTGGCCCTTTATCCCAACCCCCCCGAGGGGTGGGAATGAGCGGATCCGAGGAAACATACCCCAGCGTTCCCGTACACTGGTGTCTTGTTGGGGTCGCGCAGCTGAAGACATATCAGGGCGATTACGAAGGGACCGCCATAACACAGCAAGCAGTACAGCCAGCCCCGCTTCTTAATCGTGGCTGGCTTCGTCTTGGTGAAGAAGATCAGGAGGACGTTGATGGCCATGGCCAGTGCCCACCAGGGATCTGACTGTATGAAGCTGCCCAGGCCGGGGCTGTTAGCTTGTCTGCAGCACTGCACGTCGCGCGGAAGACGGAGCACTCACAACTCGAACATGAACCCCTGGGCCTGGCAGAGCGAGCTCGCCTCGCCCTTGAACAGTCCATCATAGGCTATGACACTGCCGGCAGAGGCGCCGGCGTTGGCGATGGAGGCAAAGACAATGAAAGTGTTCGGGACGGTCCGCATGCGCGGGAAGAAGCCATAGGCTAGGAAGACAAGCGAGACGGATACAAGAGACAGACTCCCGCCGAGCCTCTCGAGTATCACCAGGGTCTTGATCTGCTGGTCGTTGAAGCTCATCGCACCTTGGAATGGGGCTCCGGGGGCGGAGCCGGCAGAGACGTTTGTTTAGCAGGAGGCCGGTACCGAGAGGCTCGGTGGTACTCTCGGCATTCTGCGAGGCGTACTTCGCTCGAGAGTAGGTCAAGAGTTGTGCGGGGCGAGTGTAACCGGTCTCATGGGGAGAGGCGAGGGAGAGACGATATAGCCAGTATATTAAGTGCTCATGTGTGGGACATACTCCGTCCGAAGCGACCCAGGGTGGACGGACTCGCCCGCAAGGGCGGATATGTATGTATTGACTGGGGCGTACCGACTAAACCGCCTTGTGCGGGCCAATCACGGCGGGCCCCTGGCGGCGCGGAGGGAAACGGGGGCCCGGAAGTGGCTGACGCCAAAGTCTATCAAGACGAGAGGAGGAACCGAACCGAGCCCAGCACGTCACTAGAGAAGGATCGCGATAAACACGGCGGAAGAGTCGGCGCGAGCAGCGGAATCGCGAGAAGAAAGAGTAAGCTCGGGGAGCCACGAGCCCTCGCCATGGCCACGGGGCTGACCTGGCCTCAGGAGACTTGCTTACTTTATTTTGGAGCCAACTAGCAAGCTCCAAGATGGCGCGCTTCGATTGGCCTATGGCCAAGGACCTTGCATGTGGGATGCAAGACCGGCGAGGTCTACTCTGGTGCATACCTAACCACCGTACAAAGAGGTGCGGCTGGCCGGAAAGTCGTCTTGATAGGACCCCGAGCTGCAATGATTACCTGTCGCATTGCCCATGCAACCTCGATCTGTAGCCCTAGGGGAGGTGGCGGGGTGTGCTCGTCTAGGGTACTGGAGCCAGACCGCTCTGCCTTTCTGCCTTTCTGCCTTTCTGCCTTTCTACCTG